>JBAIZL010000003.1:33953716-34086216 GCA_036971475.1 Prosapia bicincta
GTGGTGTTTAGGCATAATCAAAGAAACATATTATAATGATATACGTATTATATTTTTAGAATATGTTTAAAATTTTATATTGACTAATTATAGATACATAAATAAAGCATATTATTTGCGTAGAGATATACATATTGTTATATTCCTGTGGTGTCTATGCATAATCAAAGAAACATATTATAATAGTATTCGTATTAAATTTTTAGAGTATGTTTAACATTTTGTATTGACCAATTATAGATACATAAATAAAGCATATTATTTGCGTAGAGATATACATATTGTTATATTCCTGTGGTGTCTATGCATAATCAAAGAAACATATTATAATAGTATTCGTATTAAATTTTTAGAGTATGTTTAACATTTTGTATTGACCAATTATAGATACATAAATAAAGCATATTATTTGCGTAGAGATATACATATTGTTATATTCCTGTGGTGTCTATGCATAATCAAAGAAACATATTATAATAGTATTCGTATTAAATTTTTAGAGTATGTTTAACATTTTGTATTGACCAATTATAGATACATAAATAAAGCATATTATTTGCGTAGAGATATACATATTATTATATTCCTGTGGTGTCTATGCATAATCAAAGAAACATATTATAATGGTATACGTATTATATTTTTAGAGTATGTTTAAAATTTTATATTGACTAATTATAGATACATAAATAAAGCATATTATTTGTGTGGAGATATACATATTATTATATTCCTGTGGTGTCTATGCATAATCAAAGGAACATATTATAATGTTATACGTATTATATTTTTAGAGTATGTTTAAAATTTTATATTGACTAATTATAGATACATAAATAAAGCATATTATTTGCGTAGAGGTATACATATTATTATATTCCTGTGGTGTTTAGGCATAATCAAAGAAACATATTATAATGATATACGTATTATATTTTTAGAATATGTTTAAAATTTTATATTGACTAATTATAAATACATAAATAAAGCATATTATTTGCGTAGAGATATACATATTGTTATATTCCTGTGGTGTCTATGCATAATCAAAGAAACATATTATAATAGTATTCGTATTAAATTTTTAGAGTATGTTTAACATTTTGTATTGACCAATTATAGATACATAAATAAAGCATATTATTTGCGTAGAGATATACATATTGTTATATTCCTGTGGTGTCTATGCATAATCAAAGAAACATATTATAATAGTATTCGTATTAAATTTTTAGAGTATGTTTAACATTTTGTATTGACCAATTATAGATACATAAATAAAGCATATTATTTGCGTAGAGATATACATATTATTATATTCCTGTGGTGTCTATGCATAATCAAAGAAACATATTATAATGGTATACGTATTATATTTTTAGAGTATGTTTAAAATTTTATATTGACTAATTATAGATACATAAATAAAGCATATTATTTGCGTAGAGATATACATATTGTTATATTCCTGTGGTGTCTATGCATAATCAAAGAAACATATTATAATAGTATTCGTATTAAATTTTTAGAGTATGTTTAACATTTTGTATTGACCAATTATAGATACATAAATAAAGCATATTATTTGCGTAGAGATATACATATTGTTATATTCCTGTGGTGTCTATGCATAATCAAAGAAACATATTATAATAGTATTCGTATTAAATTTTTAGAGTATGTTTAACATTTTGTATTGACCAATTATAGATACATAAATAAAGCATATTATTTGCGTAGAGATATACATATTATTATATTCCTGTGGTGTCTATGCATAATCAAAGAAACATATTATAATGTTATACGTATTATATTTTTAGAGTATGTTTAAAATTTTATATTGACTAATTATAGATACATAAATAAAGCATATTATTTGCGTAGAGGTATACATATTATTATATTCCTGTGGTGTTTAGGCATAATCAAAGAAACATATTATAATGATATACGTATTATATTTTTAGAATATGTTTAAAATTTTATATTGACTAATTATAGATACATAAATAAAGCATATTATTTGCGTAGAGATATACATATTGTTATATTCCTGTGGTGTCTATGCATAATCAAAGAAACATATTATAATAGTATTCGTATTAAATTTTTAGAGTATGTTTAACATTTTGTATTGACCAATTATAGATACATAAATAAAGCATATTATTTGCGTAGAGATATACATATTGTTATATTCCTGTGGTGTCTATGCATAATCAAAGAAACATATTATAATAGTATTCGTATTAAATTTTTAGAGTATGTTTAACATTTTGTATTGACCAATTATAGATACATAAATAAAGCATATTTTTTGCGTAGAGATATACATATTGTTATATTCCTGTGGTGTCTATGCATAATCAAAGAAACATATTATAATGGTATACGTAATTTATTTTTAGAGTATGTTTAACATTTTGTATTGACTAATTATAGATACATAAATAAAGCATATTATTTGCGTAGATATATACATATTGTTATATTTCTGTGGTGTCTATGCATAATCAAAGAAACATAATATAATAGTATTCGTATTAAATTTTTAGAGTATGTTTAACATTTTGTATTGACTAATTATAGATACATAAATAAAGCATATTATTTGCGTAGAGATATACATATTATTATATTCCTGTGGTGTCTATGCATAATCAAAGAAACATATTATAATGGTATACGTATTATATTTTTAGAGTATGTTTAAAATTTTATATTGACTAATTATAGATACATAAATAAAGCATATCATTTGTGTGGAGATATACATATTATTATATTCCTGTGGTGTCTATGCATAATCAAAGAAACATATTATAATGTTATACGTATTATATATTTAGAGTATGTTTAAAATTTTATATTGACTAATTATAGATACATAAATAAAGCATATTATTTGCGTAGAGGTATACATATTATTATATTCCTGTGGTGTTTAGGCATAATCAAAGAAACATATTATAATGATATACGTATTATATTTTTAGAATATGTTTAAAATTTTATATTGACTAATTATAGATACATAAATAAAGCATATTATTTGCGTAGAGATATACATATTATTATATTCCTCTGGTGTTTAGGCATAATCAAAGAAACATATTATAATGGTATACGTATTATATTTTTAGAGTATGTTAATAGTTTTATATTGAATAATTATAGATACATAAATAAAGCATATTATTTGTGTAGAGATATACATATTATTATATTCCTGTGGTGTTTAGGCATAATCAAATAAACATATTATAATGGTATACGTATTATATTTTTAGACTATGTTTAAAATTTTATATGGACTAGTTATAGGTACATAAATAAAGTATATTATTTGTGTGGAGATATACATATTGTTATATTCCTGTGGTATTTAGGTATAACCAATAAATATATTACAATGGTATACGTATTTTATATTATAGGGTATATTACAGTCTAGTTTACTTATATAATTCAGGTTAAATTTATGCATGTTTATGCATGGTTATTCATTTCTAAAGTTTTAAAGCAGTGTAGAAGAATTGAAATGTAAAAGTGCATCTATTAGATGGTAGATTCTATTTTATATACTTCATTACACCGAATGAAGTTATTAAAATAACGCCATTAAATTAAGGTAAATTAAAATTTTTATTTACGTAAAAATTTAATTATTATTGTATTCTATTAGTTTTAAACATATTCTTGGGGGCCTATTATAAACATTAATTTATTAGATGTTGAAGAGTAAATTAAAGCTAAATTAAAGGTCTTAAAGCTAATCAAAGAAGCAAAACATAAAGGTATATGTATTCGATATTAGAGACAATATTACATACAGTATTATAGAATATTTCTATTAATATAAATGAAGGTATGCTATAGCAAGATATACATGCTATAATAATAGTATGGTTCCAAACAATATCAATCAAGCTTATGCTTTATACTATTATAAATGTATTTCAGACGGTATATTATAATAATAACTTTAATAATAACATAATATATACTAATAGAGTACCCTCTATTTTATAACATAAATAACCTAAATATAGTAATAAGTACTATATATTAGACTAGGTGATACAATCTATATTATAAACTGTATTAAATTCTATTAATAGTTATATTAATGAAGTTATTTATATCAGTTAAAATTAACATGTTGTATGTCTAAGGTTTTTAGACATAATGAAGGGCGCATAATATAGATTTAAATGTATTAGATTTTAAAGTACTTAAATATCGGATATGTATAGTTATTTAAATGATGTAATTTATTTGCGTAAATATAAACAAGTTATTATATTATTGTGATCTTAAACCACAATCAAATAAGAATAATATAAAGTGCATGCAATATTTTTCAGAGAACATTTATGGTTATATATATAAATTTAATAATTTCCGTGAAGAACTGAATGGTATCATATTCTTATTTGTTTCATAATAAAAAAAGCACATTATAAAAAAAAATATGTATTTACTCTTCTATTTACCATATTAAAAACATTTATATAAACTATTTATAGTTATGAAAGAAAAGTAAATCATTTGCGTAAAAAAACACGTTATATTCACATGTGTTTTAAGCATTATCAATTATTTATAATACAAAGGAATATGTATTATATGATTATAAGTTATATTACAGACTTATACATAAACTATTTATAGTTATATAATTGAAGTTATCATTTGCGTAAAGCTTAATAATAATATTCTTATTAATAAGATGTTATACATGTTAATATATTCTTATGTTTTTTAGGAATTACATAAATCAAGTGCATATTACAAATATTTTATATAGACTAGTAATGGTTAAATAGTTCGGATATATATATATATATATATATATATATATATATATATATATATATATATATTATAATATTAAATTTATAAATATTAAAAAAAAATAATAATAATAATAATAATAAAAACTAAACATTAACAGTAAACAATACTTCCAAAAGTTGACTTAGTAAAAGCCGACAAAGGAATACATTAAGAAAAAAAAAAAAAAAAGTTTAAAAAAAAAAAATATTTAAGGCAATAAACAATTTGTAAAACCCTTAGAGAACTAGGGTAGAGTTTTTTGTTAGGTTTTAGAAAGTTGAAAGGGACGGGAGAGAACGACAGATGCGTCACGTACACTTTCAAAAATAACGGATAGTTTAAAAAAAAAGTATAACGTACGAATTTCAAATTTGATTGGTGGAAGCCAAGATAGATGTTTTTCATTGGGTAGAAAATGAACGAGAAGGGGAAATACGAAGTAAACAAATTCAAGTGCAGAAAAAGAGAGGCAGTCTTTTTCCGAGCAAAAAAGTAGATGGACGTGTGTGGATGTTCTGAAGAAAGTGTGTGAAATTGTTTAAAAGAAATATAAGTAATTTAATTATCGATAAATGTGGTGTTAAGAAGTTGGTGTATAGTTAATTTATTAAATTTATAATCACTGCATAATAAAGGTATCCTTGAGTCAGAGTACCAGATACCAATTGTGAGTGAAGTGTTGCAAAAAATCGTCGAACTAATGCCAAGGGTTAACGAAAAAATGGAAAGAACGTCACTGCACTTAAGTAAAAACTTTAATTAAAAACTAATTTAAAAATTTATAAATTTCTGGTCAATAAAACAAATTTTCTAATATACAAGTAACTCTAAATTTCAAAAGAAAAAAGTAATTTCATAAGGCAAGAACCTAAACACGCCCCAAAAGTCTTTAATTTATTAGCTGGTCAAATTTAAATAATAATAAATAAAATGAATGAAATAAATAACAGGTTGTTTACCGTATAAGATTTTGGTTCGACATTATAGTCTGAAATAATTTGTAATTAAATGTAGATTTAACATGTATGCTTTGTATTTAACTGGCAACAGGAATTAATAATGTTCTAAAATATTAAAGCAATTGTTATAACTAAAAAGTCTTGTATTTCTTTGTAAGGCCTACTCTAATTAAGTAATTTGGTTGAAATCTTATAAAGAAAAAGGAATCAAAATAATTAAAATAAAGGTAGGTCATAGTAATAAGAAGCATAATTTAAAATTATACAATATAAGCAAAATGTTTAATTAGAACTTCAGTCGAACAATAGGTAAACTGGCGCCCAACACTTTAAAACAATTTAATTAATCTATAACAATTAAATTAACAAACTTGAAATAACATAGATAAAGCCCAAGGGAATTTATGTTATAAATTGGCTACTGAACGTGGGGCTATTTTGAAATTGCATCAAAATTTAAATGTATTGACCAGTAGACCTAGTAGTGTATTATTGTATTAATAAGAATTGTCTAGCGTAAGTTGTTATATTAATTGATGAGTAAGGAAAATATTGTAAGAGGGCAAATAGATAGCTACACGCTTAGACGCAGTATAAGAATACGCGACAAAAATTTCAAAATGGAACATCAAAATACACAAGAAACACAAGTAGGACAGATGAGGCATACGGAAGACGGGTTCGGAGACGTAGAAGTGGTGAGAGTAACAGAAAATGTGAATGAAGAGATAAGGGTTTTGGGGACAGAGAGCACAACAGGCATGTTGACTAATAATGAGATCACAGTAGGAACACTAGGAGACAATGATATTTTGAGGGAAATATTAAAAAAGTTAAAGAATCTTGATGATAACATGACTAAAACAAATGAAAATATTGTCCAAAATAAAAGAGACATGGATAATAAATTAATAGAAATAAATGACAATATAAAAAAGAATAGGGAAGACTTGAATAAGGAAATCACAAAAATGGGAGAGAAATTTGACAACAAATTAAGGAAACTGGAGGAAGACAGGAGGGGAGATATTGCAACACTTAATAACAAGTTAATGGTAACCGAAAACAATTTGCTAGAAACACTAGATAAAAAAATATTAGTATCAGGCCAAAATACTCAAGTATTACACCAAGAGTATGCACAAAAAATTGATAGCCGATTAGACAACATAAACCGTGAAGTTCAAAATACGCAGGGAAAGATCGTGACGATTGAAGAAACATGCGCAGAGCAATATAACAGACAAACGGGTTACCTAGAAACTTTGAAAACGGCAATTGACAAGAGAATAACAGATAATAGCAAAGAATTAGAGCCAAAATTGAGAAAATTAGACGAAAATATTGAACAGATAAGAAAACAAATAAATTCGACAGAAAACCGAAGAGATAATAATCTTATAACACCAATAAACACGAATATAATGTTTTCGGGAGATGAAAGAATACCTATGGCATTTCTTAACGAGCTTATGGGGTTACATGAAAAGTATTACCAGGGAACAGGTTTAGAATGGATAATGCAACATCTACGCGGGCCAGCTGCCAATTGGTTTAGATTACATTCAGAAAGCTTTAAACAGTTCGGGGATTTTATCTTTGCATTTAAACAAAAATTCTGGAGTGAATTAATACAGGGGCGTGTTCGGGATGAGTTGGAGTTTGGAAAATATAATTACAAGGGGCAGTTGAACATGGTAGAATATGTAGAACGAAATTTATTATGGTTTAAAGGACTCGAACCGAGACTTCCAGATGATCTAATTATACGTAAACTAGCCAAACATTTTGATCCTAACATGGCGATTGCACTGGTGACGAGGGGAATTAAAACTAATGGCGAATTTGTCGACCTAGTAACAGAGTTTCATTATCTGCACCTACAAAGACAAGCGAACGGCATTCGGGACAGGAATTTGTCAAGAGAGCAACGACCTGACCTTAGGAATAACGAAAATAGCCGGGAGACAGGGTATTGTCAGAACGACTATCGGAGTAAACAGCTGGACAAGGGTAGACAACATAAGGGTGATGTCATAAATTACCAACCCAAGCCCTCTACAAGTGCATGAAACGAGGACGCTGACCCTAGCCAGGTACCTAACTCTAGTAAAATAACCAACTGTAGGACACTAATTGCGGAAATACGGGACATTTTAAATGAAGACGAAGTTTGTGTTGAACCATCATTAGAATTAGAAAATTGCCCTGAACTTGAAATCCGATTAGGGGATATTAAAACTGTTGCTTTGATAGATTCGGGAAGTCAGTTTAATGTAATGTCAGAAGATTTTTATAGTAAGAACAAGGAGCTGTTAGAGAATTCGTCAGATTGGAGAATGTCAAACATAAGAGTTATGGGAGCGTTGGGTCAGAAGTCTAAAGCTATAAAAAATCAAATAGTAACTACTGTAGGGATAGGGAAATATAAAGTGGAAACACATTTCATAATTGTGCCAGGTCTGATTAAAACTTGCATATTAGGCATAAACTTTTTAATAAAAAATGAAACTATTATCGATTTTGTAGAGAGAACAGTCGAATTTAATGCCAAATGTAATAATCGATTAAAGAAAGAAAAAAAAATAATTAAGTTTTATAATAATGAAGAAACAAAATTGGATTGTAATGTCATAATGAACTATAAGGAGGAAAGATTAGGAATAATAAAAAAAAAATGTTGGAATTAGAGAATATAAAACCCGACCAAACGAAGAAGTTAATAGAGATTATCTATAAGTGTGAACAAATTTTTAGTGAGCAACCAGGGTTAATTACTACCTATGAGCATGAATTCACCGTAACTGATACGAGACCATACAAGCAAAATAGTTGGCCTGTGGCAATTAAATTTAGGGAGGCAGTCAACACTGAAATAGAAAGGATGCTGAAATTAAATATTATAGAAAGAGCCAATAGTCCATACGTAAACAGAATAGTACCTGTGTTTAAAAAGGATGGCACAGTCAGGATCTGCTTAGATGCTAGAGAAATTAATAAGAGATCGTTACCAGACTATGAAGGAAACTTACCGATTCAAGATCTACTGACAAAATGTAGTGGTTATAAAGTTATGTCTTCTATCGATTTGACCAGTAGCTTTTGGCAAATCCCATTAAAAACCAACTGCAGGGACTTTACGGGATTCCTACATAATGGACTGTGTTATCGTTTCAAAACGGTACCATTTGGATTAAGCTCTAGTCTAGCTAGTCTTACAAGGAGTTTAGATTCCATACTAACAAAGCAAGCAAGGAAATTTTTGATTATTTACGTTGATGACATTTTATGTTTGTCTAAATCATTCGATGAACACCTAGAACAACTAGAGATAATTTTTAAGATTTTTAAAGATGCAAACGTAACTGTCAATTTCAATAAGTCGCAGTTTTGTAGAAGGGAGCTTGAATATTTAGGACACACTTTAAAAGTGGAAGGAATTCAGCCAAGTGAAGAAAAGGTCAGAGCCATAAACCAATTTCCAAGGCCTAGAAATTCGAGACAAATAAAAGGATTTCTCGGGCTCATAAATTTCTATCACCGTTTTGTAAAGGACAGCGCATCAATTACCGCACCATTACAACAACTGTTGAAGAAGGGATGTAGGTTCAAATGGTCTAAAGAACAAGAAGATAGCTTTATACAAATAAAGAGGATATTTTTAGACCGGGTTATGTTAGCACATCCAATACTAAATAAACGGTATTACCTGCAGTGTGACGCGAGTGGATATGCTTTAGGCGGACAATTATTCCAATATGATGAAGAAGAACGTATTGCCGTGATTGGGTACACAAGTAGAACATTTAAAGGAGCTGAACTGAACTACAGTACGACAGAGAAGGAGCTTCTGAGTATTGTGCATAATCTCAAAAAATTCAGATGTTTTGTGTTGGGGAACCCTTTGACGGTGATTACAGATAATAAGGCCCTATCATACATTAACAACTGTAAACTGTTAAACGCTCGTATGACCCGCTGGATGTTACTTATACAGGAGTATAACTTTGAAATAAAACATTGCAACGGAAAAGATAATATTGTAGCCGACGCATTAAGCAGACACCCTGGTGAAGACAACATAGAAATAAATCAAGACAGTAATTTCATTCAAATTGCAACAATACGTAATAAATTTGACCACAAAGTTTTGGATATGTTGAAACATATACAGACATTTCAAGACAAAGACCATAAAACAAAACTTATAGTTAATAAATTAAGGAATTCATCGGACAAATTACACCAGCATTACAAATTATGGGAAGGCAAGTTATATCGTCGAGATAAAGGTCATTTCAAGTTATACATACCAGACAATATCAAAAGGAATCTAATCACGGAAATACATACTCACTTTGGCCATTTAGGTATTAACAAGAGTTACCAAACATTTAAAGAAGATTTCGCAGCGGATCATCTAAGTAAGGACATCGAACAAATAGTCAAATCATGTGAAATATGCCAGAAATGCAAACATGACATACGACATAGAGTTGGGGAAATGGATTGTATCATACCAAAAAACAAAGGAGAATTGTTATCTATGGATTACTGTGGTCCTTTACCAAAAGGAAAAAGTGGTGCAAAATATATTTTGGTTATCATTGACGTATTCACTAAATACGTACAGCTTTATAAAGTCAATAGACCTACAACGACTATTACACTAAGGAGATTGCAAGATTACTGCAATAGATATGGAAAACCGCAGGCTATTATCACGGATAATGGAACGCAATTTACTGCAAGAAAATGGAAAGAGGAACTCCGACGAATTCAAATAAAAACACTAAACACTTCGGTGAGGAATCCACAAAGTAACAGAGCTGAGAGAACCATGAGACAACTGAATCAACTTTTCAGAATATTATTAAAAGAAAATCATAGAAATTGGGAATTACTATTGGAGGACGTACAAACAATAATCAACGAAACCTTTCAAGAAACAATTAGGGTTACTCCACATGAAGCACAATTTGGAAGAAAACCGAAAAGAATATGGGACGAATTTATAAAAATGCCAGAGAAAGAAAGTGAAAAAATCGTCGACACCGCCGAAATTTATTTACGAATGAAAAAGAAAAGGGAAAACTGTGCCAAGAAGTTTAATCAAGAAAACCAGTTAACCGAATATGAAGTAGGAGATTTAGTGTTGATCAGGAAGCTAAATACATCTAATGTGGAAAAGGGGATATACGGGAAATTTTTAGAATTATTCAAGGGACCATATAGGGTAATTGAGAAATATGGGAAGTCTAGCTACCTAGTTGCCACTCTAGAAAACCATGTTGTAAAAGGAAAATTTAATGTTAGAAAAAATATATCAAATCAGAAATAGTGGATTAGAATTAAATAAACTCCAATAAAATCTGTTAGACTATTAACTATAATGAACTGTTATATATTTTGTTTAGAAATAGACATGTGTAAGTAAGGTTGTAAATATTTAAGGAGACAGAAATGTTGAGGGTCAGCAGTAGAAGGACTTTGAAAAAAAAGGTTTCTGTTGCGGAAAGAGACAATAAGAAACAGGTAGCTAAGAAGGAGCCTTTGTGTAAGAGACAATGAAAAGGGACTTTATGGGTAGATTAGTGACAGCAATAGAGTTGTAGCAGTTTGAGTTTCATGTCATTAGTGTTTTAAGAAATTAGAATAAGTTAGTAAATATGTCTAGATTAATTTATTTAAAAATTTAAAAAAGGGTTTAAACAAAAAGTTTTCATTCATTTAAATCTAAAAAAAAAAAAGCAAATAATAGAATTGTTTTGATTTATAATCACAGAAAATTTTTGTTGGGGACAAATTATAATATTAAATTTATAAATATTAAAAATAATAATAATAATAATAATAATAATAAAAACTAAACATTAACAGTAAACAATACTTCCAAAAGTTGACTTAGTAAAAGCCGACAAAGAAATACATTAAAAAAAAAAAAAAAGTTTAAAAAAAAAAATATTTAAGGCAATAAACAATTTGTAAAACCCTTAGAGAACTAGGGTAGAGTTTTTTGTTAGGTTTTAGAAAGTTGAAAGGGACGGGAGAGAACGACAGATGTGTCACGTACACTTTCAAAAATAACGGATAGTTTAAAAAAAAAGTATAACGTACGAATTTCAAATTTGATTGGTGGAAGCCAAGATAGATGTTTTTCATTGGGTAGAAAATGAACGAGAAGGGGAAATACGCGGTAAACAAATTCAAGTGCAGAAAAAGAGAGGCAGTCTTTTTCCGACCAAAAAAGTAGATGGACGTGTGTGGATGTTCCTGAAGAAAGTGTGTGAAATTGTTTAAAAGAAATATAAGTAATTTAATTATCGATAAATGTGGTGTTAAGAAGTTGGTGTGTAGTTAATTTATTAAATTTATAATCACTGCATAATAAAGGTATCCTTGAGTCAGAGTACCAGATACCAATTGTGAGTGAAGTGTTGCAAAAAATCGTCGAACTAATGCCAAGGGTTAACGAAAAAATGGAAAGAACGTCACTGCACTTAAGTAAAAACTTTAATTAAAAACTAATTTAAAAATTTATAAATTTCTGGTCAATAAAACAAATTTTCTAATATACAAGTAACTCTAAATTTCAAAAGAAAAAAGTAATTTCATAAGGCAAGAACCTAAACACGCCCCAAAAGTCTTTAATTTATTAGCTGGTCAAATTTAAATAATAATAAATAAAATGAATGAAATAAATAACAGGTTGTTTACCGTATAAGATTTTGGTTCGACATTATAGTCTGAAATAATTTGTAATTAAATGTAGATTTAACATGTATGCTTTGTATTTAACTGGCAACAGGAATTAATAATGTTCTAAAATATTAAAGCAATTGTTATAACTAAAAAGTCTTGTATTTCTTTGTAAGGCCTACTCTAATTAAGTAATTTGGTTGAAATCTTATAAAGAAAAAGGAATCAAAATAATTAAAATAAAGGTAGGTCATAGTAATAAGAAGCATAATTTAAAATTATACAATATAAGCAAAATGTTTAATTAGAACTTCAGTCGAACAATAGGTAAACTGGCGCCCAACACTTTAAAACAATTTAATTAATCTATAACAATTAAATTAACAAACTTGAAATAACATAGATAAAGCCCAAGGGAATTTATGTTATAATATATATATATATATATATATATATATATATATATATATATATATATATTAATGTAATTGTATATATATATATATATATATATATATAGATTATTGTAATTTTCATTCCTGATGATGGTTTAACAAAGAAAAGCTTTGGATATAAATTAATAAATATTCTTGTATTTGAATAACCTATGTTGTTTTAAATTATTAAACAAGAAAACGTATTTTATATTTATATATATATATATGTATATATATATATATATATATATATACAGAAATAGATATAGATAGGTAGATAGATAGAGAGATAGATAGATACATACAGTAAAATCCGGTTAATACGCTCCTGTTTAAAATGATTTCCCGCTTATTGTGATTTTTCTCAGACTCATGAACTTAACATAAAAAAACTTACTACTTTCAAGGATAATACGCTTTGAATTCCGCTTAATACACGTTTTTTGACAACTATTTTCTCGACTACTATCTGAAATTTTATCGCGTAGCAAAATATTACAAGTAAAAAAGCATTACGGTAGTTTTGTGCAGTTTAGAATTTAAGGTACTGTATAACACATCAATGGATATGAAAAATACGTTTATTACGAAACGGAATCCAATAGGAAAAAAATAGTACTCAAATAAAGACTGTCTAAAGTAATTCAGCAGGATGTTTGCATCAATGACATAGAGCCCCGGGTTTACACGGCATAGGATGACATCAGCACGTAGGCTATATAGAGTTATTATGTAAGTGTGTGTGCCATAGGATCATTTATTATTACAGTGTGTAGCTTTTATCATGTATAGAGCGGTGTGTTTTTTAGTCTCATGAGATGAGCGGGATAAACATAAATGTTTTTCAGCTAATGATGGTGTTACAATGGAAATTCACATCTGAGAAATCGAAAGCATATCCACATTAAGAACAGTTTTAAGAAAGAGAAAGTAGTTAGAAGAAAACACAGTGCAAGGTGAAATAAAAAGAAAGTAAATAAAGACTGGGAAGTATGAAGAATTAGAAAAAGTTTTGTTATTATGGTTTCATCAAGCTCATAGCTTACTTCTGCCTACTAATGGGCCACTGCTAACCGAAAAACCGCGATAAGTCTCGTAAGCTTCAAACTAATAAATTTACTGGATCTAATGGTTTGACTGAACGTTTCAAAATAAGAATGGCCTTGTATATCGTCAGATCAGTGGAGACGCAGAATCTGTAAATGAGGAAGATTTCTCTTCGTGAAAGAAATCGTGTTACACAGTTGCTGAAGGATTTCCCCTAAGAGTGAGGTTTATAATGCTGACTAGTTTTGAATTTTTTTGAAACTTATGCCAGATATGTCGCTTGTTGATCGTGGGAAAGTCGAAGTCACCGCGATGTTTCAAGAACATTCGCTCGTTTCCATGCGATTACGTTACTCAGCGTCGTGCATGGATGACAGGAGAACAATTTTTCTACAGGTAAAACAGCTCAATATGATTTTCAAAGAAAGAATCGAAAAATTCCTCTACTTATTGATAATTATCCAGCACATGCGAAAAATATACTAACCAACTTAATTTTTTTTTACCAACGAACGGCACAAGCAAGCTTCAACCCAAGGGCAAGGGGATAATAAATGTTGTAAAGCCGCATTACTGTAAGCGATTAGTGCAATGATACTTATGAGATACAGAACAAAGTAATCAGCAACGCCCTGTAAACATTTTAGAATCTATTAATTATCATGCTTTGGCATGGAATGAAGTCTGTCCTGAGGTAATTATAAACTGTTTCATAAAAGTGGGTGTTAAATGGTCTCAGTATAAACTGACTTTGGAGTGTATTGACAACAAAGATGAGGAAGTTGTATTTGATGACTTTCCCGTCTACGTATCTGTCGTCGATAATATCGCCACTTGGGCTGTAAGAAGAGTAGGCCTACAGGAAATTTTGAAAAACGCTGCTTCAATAGCATCTACCACAAAACTGGAAAGTGAGGATGATGATGATAATGAAGAAGAAGAAGAGCCTCTGCCGCCAATAACCCCTGCTGCAGCATTTAGTGCACTGGCTTATGTGAGACGTAACATTAAAAGCGGGCTCGGAATTTCAGACGATGCTATAGAAAAGAATAATCAAATGGAAACCTTGTTTTAAATTCTTCTTTGAAAACCTTTTAACAAAATAAGATGAAAAATAATTTTAAAAATATATATAGGACCAAAACATATCCACTCCCAGCAGTAGTCATATAATAATGTACACTATGTAGCTTATGGTTCCCCTATAAATGAGTATTTCTGTACTACGTAAATTCATCTATTACTATTTTACGGTTTTTTTAAAAATTGTGATGGTATTGTTTTCTTTAATATTTGGGAATAACACAACACCTTTAATGGTGACTAGATATAATATTCTTTTGCTGGTATTACAATATTTTCTTTTCCCGTATAAAACGTTTTCATTTTAAGACGCTATTTTTGTATGGTCCCTTGATAATCGTATAAAGCGGATTTTACTGTATATATATATATATATATATATAGGGTAGTTCCGGGAGAGATGGCCCCTGTTTTTTCTAACAATATAACTCCATACATTTATGTTACAGACAGATGAATGTTTTTCTGGTGAGTTATAGGAGTTAATACATTATGTAATTACAGTTTAAACATATATAAATTTGCCATAAAGTGTTTTATAAAATAAAAGAAAAATTATACCACTGGTCCATCTCACCCGGGGTGTAAGGGTAAGATGGACCATGGTCTTGGAGATGAAATAAAATTATCTAGTGCATTATGTTAAGGAATGTTAACGTTTTTTATCTAACTATATCAGTATAAAATCAAAACAAGTCATAAAAATTTATCAATTACGATGTAAACATTACATTTTAAAATGTGTTAAATGTTATCTCCTTCTTAATTCTAATCAGTTGTTTCTTAAGTTTTTCACTTCGGTCACAGGGAACTGTCACATAGGTCCAATATTTATTGCAATTTTCATTCAACATGTCTTGCATGTCACACAGCCATCTTTACCTGTTGTAATGTTCGAGGAACAACACAAATTGGTCTTCATGCCAGTCTTCCCCTAATTCACTTTCGTCATTGGCGTTATCTTCAGTCTTGTATTTTTGTGAGCACTTTTGAAAACATTGGCCAATTCTGTTTGTCTTCTGTTTCCCTTCAATTTTAAATCCTTTTTTTTCATTGGACAAGGTTATAAATTTTATATTTTCTTCAGATGTTGGAAGTTTTGAAAAAACTACCATTTACATTTCGTACTGTTATTTTCTTTTTCAGAACAGCTATTGCTGAAATATTGTGAAAGTTTTATAAACCTTAGTTTTGAGGATATACCAAGTACTGGAGAGTACCTATGGATTTCTTGATTAGGCTGATGTGGTAGACTCTTATCCTTTAAAGAGCGGTCCTAGGAATGCCAAAACACACAGATTCCTCATTAATACCCATAGTTTTTTTTCTTTCAAGGCTTGTATCGCCTTTGCCAGATCATATTTCAGCCCAGCTGCCCCTTATGGAGCCTGGTTTATGTCAGTATCTTGTTGGCATCTGTACAAAAATAAACATTGTTGATATCCATTTACATATAAGCCTTTCACGTTATATTAGCTAGATGAAGTGAGAAACCCAATCCGCAATGGATTACTTTGTCCATACACAATATATTAAATAAAACAACCTCTTACCACAAATTCAACAATTTTTATTTTAACTTAATGTACATTCCGATTACAAAGTAATAAGAGGTATTTTACAAATGACAGTATTTTGTAAAATACCTCTGAAGATGATTACTTTGTAATCGAAATGTACATTAGGTTAAAATAAAAATTGTTGAATTTGTGGTAAGAGGTTGTTTTTATTTAATATAAACATTTACGCCACAGTTGCTTCAAGTTGTTAACATACAATATGTCTATCATACTATTGCGTTTATTATATTATAATATGTCTCATACTTACTCTTGTATTCTGTTTTTTACTATTATTTACTCTCTTTAAAAATAAAACAATCTGATCCTACTACATAAAATCTGCTCCATCTTACCCAATCATACACTGGTCCATCTCTTCCGATCGTTAGGGAGAGATGGACCAGGACGCCATATTGGACACAGTGGGTGTAGGACGACAAACGTCTAAATATATAAATATACTGATTTCATTGGATTGAAAAATATTAAAAAATTAATTTAAAAATATATCTTGGCAACCACTTAAACTTACGTGGCTTTGTTATGACACATAATAATTTACAATGGCTCACTTTTAAAACATATTTAGGTTTTGAAATAAAAAACTAAACGTAACAAAGCAACTAATAAAACATTTCCCAGTTGGTAATAAATTTTGAAAATTAAATTATTAAAACTTTAACACAAATTTTAACAACTACAAGCCCATGCGATTCTCCTCCTTCCGTTTGTCCTGGGAGAATGGACGAAACACACTTTCCCGTGGTAACCTATAACAAGATTCGAAATATCCCCACCCTTGTATATTCTTGTATATTCAGAAAAACTTTTCATTGATTCACGTATTTTTAAACATGGCGTCATTTTGACTACCGTAGTCATAAAACATTTTTTTAAACAAAAATTTCTTTTAAACAAGGGTGATTTTATACTAATTAAATAACAAATATTTATGAAACATACTGAATGGTAGCCAAAATTATTCGCATGTTACAATACTATGTAGTATTTGCAATTATATTAATAACGGTATTTAGTTGCTTGAATATATGAAGTTATTTATTTATATTTTATAAATAAAATATTATATTATAAAAAAACGTATTATAAAAGAATGGTAACTGATTGTGAATATAAATATGTATAAAGTGGATAGGTTAAGTGATTTAGGGGGAATACTTCATCATATATGCAAATAAACATTTTTTTAAAATATGTTTTATTAGAAACTCAGAGATATTTTATAGTTGTAGATCCCTTAGCTACAGCCTACTCTCTTTCCATCCCTACAACAGGATTAGCTTAGTGGATACCTAATCCTTTCCAGAATACAAGTACCCACTTGATGCTAAATCTTCCTCTGGTGTATATACCTACCAGCCAAACTATTTCCCCTTGCAGCTCCTTAACCAGGGCACTCACAAAGCACGTGGATTCGGCTTTACTCTTGGTCCTCCTCGCACCTCTTGCACCCAGGGTACATAAATCTTCTAATTTTTTTATTGGAACCATTTCAGATTCCCATGGCCGGTGACCAGTTCTACAGTAACTCTGAGTCGAGATTTACTTAATGAGAGTAGTTCTTTGCCCCACAAGTCTCCCGAGTATCCCCACAGTACCTTGGATTTGTTGCATCCCATGCATGCTCGTATGCTTTAAGTAAGTTACTTCATTCCATCTTCTTACAAGAATAAAAATGACAAGTAGCAGGACCATGAAAAATATTCATAATGATCCCTATCAAATATGGGAGAAATGACATCGGGTAGGCTAGTCGCTTCCCTGGACTGAGAAAGACCCTGAACCAGGACCACCTGGTCCTAATGTGAGTAGGAAAAGTATCTGCATGCTACCCTGGCAAAGAGATATGCCCAACTGCTACTCGAGGAGAGAGAGGTCTATTTGTTACCAGAGGATATGTGTACCCGCTACCCCGTGGCGTCTCTCCGGCGCCGAGTATCCTCAGCGCCGAAGGAACATTAGTCTCCTCAGCGCTGAGGCCATATGTGTACCCGCTACCCCCTGGCGTCCCCCCAGCGCCGAGTCTCCTCAGTGCCGAAGGAACATTAGTCTCCTCAGCGCTGAGGCCATATGTGTACCCGCTACCCCGAGGCGTCTCCCCAGCGCCGAGTCTCCTCAGCGCCGAAGGAACATTAGTCTCCTCAGCGCTGAGGCCATAAATTATCAAAAGGTCTGCTCAATGATGTAGAAGTGACGAGGGTTAATATGTTCTCTTTTGAAATGCGGGGCTCAAAAATGATATGGTTTACTGTGTTTTATTGTTTACTATAGCAGTTTGTAATAGGTTTTAGATTATGTTTTTAATACGTTACACTAAAGTAAACCTCGGGTTGTTTGATGTCCTTTTTTTTGTAATTATGAGTAGAATCTACATTTAATAAACTTTTTTCAGTTAAAATAAAGGAGCTAATGTAGCTGAAATATGGCCGGTCCTGGGACTGTTCTAATCATCTGCACTTGTACAACTTGGGGATGCAATGACTCAACAAACACTGAACAAACTGAAATGTGGTGGGTATTTTGGTCAACCCAAAAGCCATTCCTACTTCCCCCACCCCGCTAACATTAATAATAACCCGTTAAACCAAATCTTTCTAGTAATATATAAGTGGCTCTGCATAGTCATTTAAGATTAACTGCGAACATCTCAAAAATACGAGAGTCGGTAAACTTATTACAATTCATTATTTTACTTTAGAATTCGAGGAGTATCATGACTGCAGTGAAATGTATGGAAAATTTGCGTCATTTCAGTGCTGACCATCTACTGTGCTCAGTTGGGCACACGCCATTACTACGGTTCGTTGCTTTTGTGAATTCCAGTTCTCCTTTCGAAACTGTCATATTATGCCAGGTACCCCCGGCATTGAGGAGACGCGGTGCTGAGGAGACTCGACGCTGGGGAGACGGAATATCTGCTACCCAGCCATTATTGGCATGCTTACCAGACGATAATCCCATCTTTAACGATTTTTAAGATTATATTGCATTATGTTTAAAGGAAAACTAAATTTTAGAAAATTTCAGGGAACAAATTAAAACCTACTGAAAATAAATTTCTTCAAATTCCTTGCAAACTTGTAATGCTGTTTTAGCTACAAAAGAAATTAAATGACAACTCTTACTAATAAGTTAATTATCAGGGGATACACGGGTATAACGATGGTGAAAATTCTAAACTGATATCTTTACTGGATATTTTCTGGAAAGGGTAAAGATCCTGTGTATTATCCTTGTTATTCGTGCACTCTGCATTATTCCCACTACAACTTTTATATTAAACGTAAAACGTACTTTTAACGTCGTAAGAAACTCTAATACATTTCTTTAGTAGCGCTTAAGTGTCACTCTTCGTAAACATTCTCTTGCCGGCGCTATAAAGAAACTCGTAAGAGATGTAGACAGGAATACTAAAACTTTGACGCTTTTTTAATGCTGTGAAATAAAATGTAAATCATTTGTTGCTAACATTTTAGTCTATACTAAATAACTCTCGGAGATTAAAGTAAATAATAATATTATTAATAATAACAATTTAAAATTAAAAACCTGTCAGCTACCACTAACGTCATTTAAAGTATAATAATATCTAGATAGTTAATAACAACATGTAAATGGTGGCATACAAATGGTAATCATACACTTTAAGGCTGCCGACATACAGAAAGCAACTGTTGATCGCAACGCAACGTAAACGTTGCTATTAGTAAAGTTGCTTGTCGGTGTGCAAGAATTTTCATATAAAGTAACTAGTTTAGTTGTCAGTTATGTCGTCGTCAGAGGAAGATGGCGCTATTGTCTAGGCCTATATTTTAAGAAAGACGGAGAAATAAATTTCAGCTGGAGAAGGATTAACAATAACACTCTTCTAAGGTTAATTGCTCATTTATGTATTTCGTTTAATGTATAGCTGCAAAATTTAAAAAACATTACATTACAATGAAATAATCATTAGTTTTTAAACAAATGAAATTGTATAGTTCAAGTGTCAAGTTTATATAATTTGAAAAAATTGTTGGTAATTATTTATATAGTCTTGAAGTTGTTGGATACAAAAATCATGACCTGAACCAGCAATACTTTGTTTTTCTGACATACTATAGCAGTATGATAAAAGACTATTCAAAGAAACAGAAACACAAAAATACGAATAAAAATAATAATTATTTAATTACGGGAGCACTCTTGAGAAACGCATATAACACGACAAATACTGCTGGCAACTGAGCAACTGAGTAACGAGCTTACAGCATGTCATGACCGGAGCAACTGTAGTTTCTGTGTCACTCGCTAGTCGCGTTGCTATCACTTCTCTATAAATATGTGCATTCAACTCTATATGCTGTGAAAAAGCAACTCAAGTTTGCGATGCATTGCCGTTACCAGTTGCCTTCTGTATGTCCGCAGCCTAAGAAGAAAGTGGATATGTAGAGTAAACGACATCTAGAGTTCTCCGTATCTACGGAGTAGAAAGCTTCCAACGAACGTGAGAGTTATCTACTTTGGTTAATGAATCCACTTCTGCCTCAAACACACCTAAAACGAGCGGTTTGGAATGATTAAGGATCCCTCACAGGACAACAAAGTGAATGAATTTCTGGAACCACAGTATACCCACAATTTATAAGGGTTTTGTAGAGATTCAATCTTTTCACCGTATTACCCATTAATGCTACACTGCGCAATTCACTAACAACAGTTTTTTTTGCTTGGGTTCGCAGATGTTTTAATTATTTTTCCGTAACCCTACCTCATTGTTGCTTTAGCAATAAATCAGTGTTTAGATAAGATAGAATACGTAGTAGAATTATACAACGTTTTGTATTAGTTAACTGCTCAAACATTTAAGGCATATTATAGAAACAAAATTGAAATCATTTTAAGCATGTTTTTCATATTCTAATGTGTGCTATTTTTTAGCGCTGGGTTTCTCAATCTTTGAGTCTCTGCGCCCCCTTTCATACCTCTGACATGAGATCGAACCCGTATGAAACTGAAGTTGCTTAGGTCAATTATATATATATATATATATATATATATATATATATATATATATATATATATATATATATATACATAGGCCTATATATGAACATCATCATAAGCTGATTCTAATCTAACATATTTTGTATAAGTCGCATCACTTCATTATTCATTCCTGATGATGTTGATAGCGCTTACCAACAAAAAGCTTTTAATAATAAAAATTAATAAATAATTCTTGTATTTGAGTATTTCAGTTTTTTTGATTACTATACAAGAAAACGTATTATATAAATAGTCTATATATATATATATATATATATATATATATATATATAGGCCTATATATAATATGTTTTCTTGTATAATGAATAAAAACAACTGAAGTATTCAAATACAAGAATTATTTATTAATAATACGCCTAAGGACGTTGTTTTGCGACTTACCGATTGCATTGCTAATTCTGGAAGAAATATAACTACTGACAATAGGTTTACGAGCTACGGACTTGCCAAAGAACTTTTGAAAAAAAGGACAACCCTTGTTGGAATGATTCGTAAAAATAAAAATCCCCCCCCCCCCGATTTTGTAGCAAGCAAAGCAATGCCTTCGAAGCCGTCTAAATTCGGTTTCATGAATCTATCACCCTAGTTTCTTACAAGCCAAAAATGAATAAAAATGTAATTGTTCTGTCAACACTACATAGCGATAAAAGTATTGATTCTTACATAGGCGATAATAAAAAACCAGAAATGGTAAAGTTTTATAATTCAACGAAGTACGGCGTGGACATGGTAGACAAAATGTGTACCCTATATAGGCCTAATTGTGCAAGGAATACAAGGAGGTGGCCAGTAGTCATTTTTTATAGCTTGTTTAATATTGCTGGTATAAACGGACAAATAATATATAATTCTAATAATATAAACAACAAAACTTTAAAAAGAAGGCAATTCCTACGGCAGTTACTTGAATACAAGTAATATACCAAGAAATTTGAAAACGAAAGCTGTAGATATAGGAATAAATTGTGAAAATTCAAGTACTACAATCAGTGAAAGTGTTAGTGAAGATCCTGTTGGCCGTAAAAGGTGTCATATGTGTGCGCGAAAAGAAAACAGAATGATACGTAACTTTTGTCACAAGTGTAAAATGTTGATTTGCTTGAAACATGGAAAATTAATATTTGGGAATTGTATTTGAAAACAGTGTTTGCATGACTTTTCTTTGTTTACTAGTTAATTTAATTAAGTATTTATAACTCAACTTCACATATATTTAATCTATTTATTCACGGACATTATAAAACTTTAAGAATAACAAGTAATGTAAGAAATAAATATGTAAAATTAGTTTCTTTTTTATATAGTATCCATTGCGATTTTTTACATAAATTACATTTGTAAAAGTGTTGAAAATCATATTAACGTTTAACAAAATTTTTATAACACAAGTTGCTAAAAATTACAACTATTGTAATTATTTACCGGAGTGGCGCCACGCGACTATACACGTCCGTCTGTTATGCGCGACTACTGCAGTGTTAATAACACAATGATACTTTGAATTTGCCCTCAGTGAGAAAATGTATCATCGATAGATTTTATCGGCAGAAAGGTGAACAAAAGGAAAGGAATGTGAGTAATTGTCTGGCTTAGGTTTGTGTGGATTGTCGTCATTGGGTGGATTGACGCCAATGGGTGAATTGACGGCAATGGGTGAATTGACGTCAATGGGTGAATTGACGGCAATGGGTGAATTGACGGCAATGGGTGAATTGACGTCAATGGGTGAATTGACGTCAATGGGTGAATTGACGTCAATGGGAGGATTGATATCAATGGGAGGATTGACGTCAATTGGCGTGGCTTCATTCCTATATATATATATATATATATATATATATAGGAGCAGAGTTGCCTGCGCTCTTCACTCGCTATGAACAGTAGAGTCTCGTTTACCGACATTCCATTTTATCCGACGTATACGTACCGTAACGAAATCCTATCTGTTCAAACTGAGCGATTCATGCAGATGTGTTTCTTAAATTCAGATGCACATAGAAGACACATCTCCCTCTCCCCCCAACGTAGCCATTATATGCCAACCTTTGGATCAGAGTGTTTTGGAGGCAGGGAACAAATTATAGTAGGAGGCTACTTTCTACACTTATTGAAGAAATAGAAGAAGTAAAAGACCTGAGAGAAAAGTTGAAAAGAGTAAATGTAAAGGATGTGGTCTATTGGGTTGCAGCTGCCTGGGCTGACGT
Organism: Prosapia bicincta; assembly: GCA_036971475.1. Lineage (NCBI taxonomy): Eukaryota > Metazoa > Arthropoda > Insecta > Hemiptera > Cercopidae > Prosapia > Prosapia bicincta. The sequence goes on from JBAIZL010000003.1 coordinate 33,977,620, forward strand.
GAGAACTCCACAATTGCAAAATCATGGAAGAAGGTGATGGCGATGATCAAAGTATGAAACCAGACAGTGTAACCAAAGGAAGCATTCGACCTTTAGTCCAACATCTCCCTGGATGTATCTATGAAAGAAATTGAAAAATGCTTAAATGATGACGATGATCAGTTTGAAATAACTGATGAAGAAATTGTTACTCTTGTCAATTGTGACGACAACGAAATTGAAGATTTAGATGAATCATCCCACGAGCCTCAGAGAATTTCCCATAACGACGGAGTTAAGACCTTAGAGACTGCACTTCAATATGTTGAGCAACAAGAGGAAACTACAAGAATAGACATTTTGATGCTGCAAGCGCTGCGAGACTTAGTAGCTAAGAAACAGCACTCGTCAGGAAACCAAGTTACGATCAACAATTTCTTCAAACTAGCACAGAACTGAACGTTTTATGTGTAAATATTGTGTGCAGTGTATATTTAAACACATTTCGTTACAGTACTACTCTACATTATGATATTCTTTTTTATGCAGTGAAACTTTGTCTGTTGTTTTCTTACCATATTTTCGTAATGTATTTAATTATACAGATATATAATGTACTGTACAGTACAGTTAAATAACATTTAATGGGTTTTTCTTAACACCTCCCTATTATCCGACATTTTCGCTTATACATCGTTTATGACTGATAAGCGAGACTCTACTTTATATATATATATATATATATAGCCTATACATATGTATATATGTGTATATATATATATATATATATATATATAGCCTATACATATGTATATATGTGTATATATGTATATATATATATATATATATATATATATATATATATATATATATATATATATATATATATATATATATATATATAGGCTATATTATAACATCAAGATATAAGCCATATGGTCAAATTAGTTAATGTTCAAAAATACAAGTTATAAATATTAAGGAAAGAGCTATACTAAAGACAAACAAAGATGGATTAACAATTGTAGGCCTATATATCCAGTTAGAGCAATATATCAGTGGTGTACATTTTTTTTTTTATTAACTTGGGAGCGGGTTTTAAACTGCCCGAAGCACTGCTACTTAAAGGTATATTGTACTTACCTCCCTGATCTAGTCAAATAGCCTCCCTCTTACCAGGTTTAGGAGTTTCCTGACTAGTGTCTTACCTTCAGCATCCACCAGAGCTGTTCCATCACCAAAGAGGTTGAAGCGCCTCTCGGCAAGTGCTTCACATCTGTAAATAATGTGTGTGGCAGTCTCCAGTTCCTGCCCGCATAATTGGCACACTGGTTCATCTTTGTAGATACCCATTTTATGCAGATGTTTCCTTAGTCCACCGTGTCCCGTGAGTAGACCTGTGGCTATCCTCAATTCTTGTCTAGACAGATAGATGAGACTCTTCTGCAGCCCCAAGGAAGGTTTCCTGTGGGTTAGCTTACTGTGTCTCATCCCTTCAGCCCTGATCCAGTACTCACAGTGCCTTTCAGCCATCCACCTTCGCACTGCCATCTTGAACATGGATTTGGAAATACCTACCGCAGGCTCCGGTCCAATCAGGGGGGTCGAAGACCCCTCTCTGGCCAGCGCATCTGCGGCTTCTTTTCCAAGTATACCCCTATGCCCTGGCACCCAACCTATCTTGATTTGATTGTACCTTGCCAGGGCTTGTAGGTTATTTAGGCACTCCCTGACTATGGCCGAGGTGACCACATGTCCGTTTAGTACCTTAATTGCTGCCTGAATGTCGGAGAAAATAGCAATCCGGGTCCCGTGTGTTCCCCTTCTTGCTATCTCTCCCAGACAGGCATTTATAGCATATATTTCGGCCTGAAAGACAGAGGTATGCCTCCCCAAGGAAAAAACTAGTTTTACTCTTGGGTTTATACAATACACCCCCGCTCCAGTGCCGAAGTCCATCTTGGAGTCATCTGTGTACCAGATCTGAGCTCCCGATGTTAATGTCCCTGACCATTCCATCTAAGTTTGGTGGTCCTGGTCAGGTGCAAACGTTGAGTAATGTGGTCGCTGCCCATTTCCAAGATGGGTTCTTTGACCACGCACTCGATACTCATATGTCCCGAAACATCTGGGAGGTTAGCCTAGTTGTTCGAGTTGCGCAATCTCCATGCCGCCAGCCTCGCCTCTCCCCTAAGGACAAGCTCAAGGGGAGGGATGTTAAGCATTACTTAAATTGCTGCACCTGGTGTAGTTGACATCTTTCCCAGTGTGCACAGACAGGCCAATCTCTGGATAGAGCTCAGTTTAGCTCTTGTCTGTGCCTGGTTGGCCTTTGTCCACCACACCAGAGCTCCATAGGTAATCATAGGTCTTATCACCCTCAGATACATCCAGTGCATCATTGATGGCTTCAGTCCCCATTTCTTACCCACCATTCTTCTCACAGTCATCAGTGCCCTTTTGGCCCTGTTAACTGTCCTCTCAAGATGTGGGTTCCAGGTGAGTTTAATGTCCAGAGTAACTCCCAGGTACTTCACCTCCCCCACAAACTCAAGGTATTCACCAAACAAGCGGGGCATCCTGGTCGTCAGATCTTTTCGCTGTCTGGTGAAGTTAATGAGAGCAGTCTTTTTTGGATTTACCACAAGTGGTTGCATCCACTCCATGACGTCTTGCACCACTTACCATCGTCTCCACTGAGGGGTTATTGAAAGCCCCTTCAATGTCGAGGAAGGGGTTATGGCACAACCTTTCTTGGCGATCATTTGCTCAATCCTACCAACCACTTGATGGAGAGCTCCCTCGCAGGATTTCCCCGGTTGATAAGCATACTGGTTCCAATGCAGTGGTTTTATGGCCAAAGCTCCCCCCCCCCTAATATGCCTATCAACCAGTTTTTCAAGTCCCTTAAGAACAAAGGACATGAGTGCAATAGGTCTGTATCCTTTCCCTTCCGATTGGTTACCGGTGGGCTTAGGTATAAAGACCACCTTACTAGCTTTCCAGGCTGCCGGCACATGCCCTAAAGCAATGCTTAGCCTGTATAATTTAGTAAGTACCAGTACCAGCAAATCCATTCCCTGCTGCAGCAGCACAGGATAGATCCCATCTGGGCCTGGAGATTTGTAGGGTTTAAATGTGCCAATAGCCCATCTTACCCTTTGTGGAGTTACTATCCTTCTTGCCACTTCCCAGTCCTCCCTCTTACCACGTCTTGTGGAGAGTTTGGCAACTGGTTCAGTGTCTGCTCCCCCAAGTTTCCTCAGAGTACTGGAAGGGAAATGTGTTCTGATTAATTCTTCCACAGTTTCCCCTGCAGTTTTTGTTATATTTTCCAGTGGGGTTCAAGGGGTTCTCAAGGGGGGGGGAGGTTAAGTATTACTTCTATTGCTGCACCAGGTGTAGTTGACATCACTCCCAGTGTGCACAGACAAGCCAATCTCAGTTGAGCTCTTGTCTGTGCCTGATTGGCCTTTGTCCACCACACCAGAGCACCATAGGTTATCATAGGTCTTATCACCCTCAGATACATCCAGTGCATCATTGATGGCTTCAGTCCCCATTTCTTACCCACCATTCTTCTCACTGACATCAGTGCCCTTTTGGCCCTGTTAACTGTCCTCTCAAGATGTGGGTTCCAGGTGAGCTTCCTGTCCAGAGTAACTCCCAGGCACTTCACCTCCCCCACAAACGCAAGGTATTCACCAAACAAGCGAGGCATCCTGGTCGTCAGATCTTTTCGCTGTCTGGTGAAGTTAATAAGAGTAGTCTTTTTCGGATTTACCCTAAGGTTCTCCTTATTACACCACTCTTCAATCAGTCGTAGAGGATTTCTGATTACCTCAAGGACTGTATCAGGGAATCTGCCCAGGATCAGAAAAACTATGTCGTCCGCATATCCCAGACAGAAGTTCATTCGGGAGTTCAATAACGTTGTCAACCGCTAGGCACCACAACAGAGGAGAGAGAACCCCCCCCCCCGTGCACAGCCCAGACTTGTCTCAGCCCTTCTGACCTCCCCTGCCACCTGTACAGAAATGCTTCTGTTTGTTAACATGGAACTTATCCAACCACAAGTGGTCGCATCCACTCCATGAGGTCTTGCACCATTTACCATCGTCTCCACTGAGGGATTATTGAAAGCCCCTTCAATGTCGAGGAATTCACCAATGGCACAACCTTTCTTAGCGATCATTTGCTCTATCCTACCAACCACTTGATGGAGAGCTCCCTCGCAGGATTTCCTCAGTTGATAAGCATACTGGTTCCAATGCAGTGGTTTTATGGCCAAAGCACCCCCCCCCCCTAATATGCCTATCAACCAGTTTTTCAAGTCCCTTAAGAACAAAGGACATGAGTGTAATAGGTCTGTATCCTTTCCCTTCCGATTGGTTACCGGTGGGCTTAGGTATAAAGACCACCTTACTAGATTTCCAGGCTGCCGGCACATGCCCTAGAGCAATGCTTAGCCTGTATAATTTAGTAAGTACCAGCACCAGCATATCCATTCCCTGCTGCAGCAGCACAGGATAGATCCCATCTGGACCTGGAGATTTGTACGGTTTAAATGTGCCTATAGCCCATCTTACCCTTTGTGGAGTTACTATCCTCCTTGCCACTTCCCAGTCCTCCCTCGTACCACGTCTTGTGGAGGGTTTGGCAACTGGTTCAGTGTCTGCTCCCCTAAGTTTCCTCAGAATACTGCAATGGAAATGTGTTCTGATTAATTCTTCCTACTGCAGTTTCCCCTGCAGTTTTTGTTATATTTTCCAGTGGGGTTCATAGCATCCCCACCGGGTTAACTGGGTCCTTAGAAAGCATTTTATGCAGTCGTGCCCCTTCCCGAGTTTTGTCAATCTCTTGACAAAACTCCTTCCAGGACTTCCTGCGTGCTTCTCTAATTGCCCTGTTGTATTCGGTTAGTGTTTTCCTATACTGGTCCCACTCCCCGTTCTGTTTTGCTCTTTTAAAGAGTCTCCTGGTGGTCTACCGAAGTTTGGCTAGCTTCTTCTTCCACCATGACGATCCCCTACTTTTCTCCCCTCACTGAGAGGGCAGTTATCAGTAAAGGATTCTACTATAGCCTCGCCAACCAATGTGGCAGAGTCTTCTAGCTCTCTCCTCCCACCATACTCCAATCCAGCCTCCTCAATCCGAACACCCAGGTCCCTCCTGTAGGAGTCCCAGTCTGTTCTTCTTGGATCCTTGGTTGGCCGAAGCATGGCTGGATTGAGGGAGATATCATACCTAATATGTCTGTGGTCAGAAGAAGATGGTTCATCCGACACATGCCAGTTTAGTACATACCTAGCCGTCTGGTTCGATGCCACCGTAATGTCCAGGACCTCCTGTCTGGCCCTAGTGACAAACGTCGGCTCTTCCCCCTGATTTAAGACTAGTAAATTCTTAGAGCTAAGATAAGCTAAAAGTTCCTCACCTCTAGTGTTGGTACCTGTACTTCCCCACGAAGTATGATGGGAGTTAGCATCCATCCCCACCAGCAGCTCCTCATCCACAGCCCCGCAGTGCTCGGCCAGCCTCCTCAGCTCTTGTGTTGGTAGAGCCCCCGCGTAGTCAAAGGGGAGATATGCCGTGGCCAGGTTCATCCTCCCCTCCGCCCGCAGCTCCACCATCACTGCTATCAAGTCCCTGCAGCAGACGTCCGTTAGTACAAAAACACTCAACCCCCTCCTAACCAGGATACACGTCCTGGAAACACCGGAGTCCTTATCATACAACAACTTACCTCCAGATGTCGCCAGCCCGCATATTCGTCCTCCAGAAATCCATGGCTCCTGGATGAGAACCAGGTCCACCTCTCCCCTGTCCAGCATCCTACACACGACAGCACTAGCCGCCCTGCTATGCTGTAGGTTCACTTGGAGGATCTTGATCATCGTTCTGCTTACTTCGCAGTTGCCTGGGTCCGCAGAGCAGCCCCAGGACTAGAGAGCACCTTGAACGTGGCCTGTCTAAGCCCCACGTTCACCCTCAGGTTGTTGTTCCGCAGTGCCCTGAGGGAGCCCTCTCCTATATACAAGATCAGGGTAAGACCTGCATCCTCCCTTTTCCTAACAATCACCTTCCAAGTATCCTGAACTATCCCAGGGTTCTGGGTTTTGACTACCTTCAGGATCTCTTCCGGCTCCTTGTCATTGTAGAGTTTGGGCACCCATATTGAAACCTTTGCAATGCAAAAGATCTCCTTGGGTGGCCCTGACCTCAACTTTACCCCCTCACTCAGGGTGAAGCTTAGCAGGACCCGAAGGACCCACTCCAGGCTCTCCCGTGAGGAGCATACGACATTTAGAGCCCCCTCTCTAAGTATGCTGTCCTGAACCCTCTATCCCCACTCTCCGTCTCAGCGGACAGCAGTTCTGAGAAGAACAGCTCCTCCAGCTCCAACGCCATCTCTTCCGAGAGTTGTCTCCCTGGGTAACTAACTGGGACAATGGCTAGCTTTTGCCGAAGGGTATAGCCGTATGTGGCCGAAGACATTGCAGCATCCCCCCCTTGTCCCAGCTTCACTTTCTTCTTTCCTCCCTCCACTGGAGAGGGTTTGGACGTCGCACTCCTAGGCCTTTTGGTCGTGCTGGGGTTTGGTGCTCTTGGTTGATTGCTTCCCTGTTGCACCTCCCTCCTCACAACATCCAAGCCCTGGACTTTGACAAGCTCGGCTCGGTTTTGGCCTCCCCTTCGTTTTGTCAGGATTATTGGCCCTCCCGCTGCTCTCGCCTGTTCTCTTCGGAGCCGCCTTTTGGCCGCTCCACTCATACGCTTTCTCCGTAAAGACAGCGTGCTCAACTCTACAGCCATTTCACCGGTTTCTGCAGTCGGCAACTTGACAGCCGCCCCAGCACCCCCAGTAATGGTTTCCGTTGACACATCTGCTACAGACTCACGGTTTACCGTCTCATTGGCTCCCGCTGTCTGTGCAGTCTCAAAATCAATTCTTTTACTTATTTGGTCCATTAACGTCCCACGAGTATGGGGGAAATAACGGTCGACCAGAGCAGAGCCCCCACTGCCCTGGCAAGAAAACATACAATGAGGTTTTGTCTGGTTCCTCAAGGGGATCGTGTGCGACTGCATTTTATACCCTGCAGCCATTCATCCTTCGGCACGATGCCTTCCACCTTGGATTGGGTATTCAGTCACTGACCTTGAAGCACACCCCAAGTTCAGGACATTATTAACCTTTGCTCTTGGAGCGAAGAGCCTGCTTTACTCTCTTTTTTACAACTGTGTCGTTAGGGTAGTTTCCCGCCCATACATTGCCCTTGATTCACCTGGGAGGTAAGAGTAGCATTGTGAGGACTTAATTCCCAACTACCCCAGTCTCCCCAGTCAGAGCAGTTATTTCTACCACACCCAACCGGTTGACTGACGAGGAGGGATAATTCCTCACCTTTGAACCATTGCCTTGGTCCAGACCTGCTTATTCAGAAACCTTCCGGAATCCTTATTCACAGGTAACCTACATATCTGTAGGCCGCCCCACTATCCGCCACCTGTGGACCCGCCCGGTTGCTCAGGCCAGCTAGCCGGGTGTGGTGTACATAAGTAAGGGTGAAGATTATTTCTAAGGTTCAAGTAATTCTGGGAAACCAGAAAAAGTATGGGAAAGGTAACATATGGTAGGGTGGGAACTCATAAAATTAGGTTGTAACGTGATAAAGCACAAAATAGCAGAAAACCGTGGGCCGAACGTTATGCGTTCGAAATTTTAATAAGTCAGCTCTGACTGGCTGAAATACTTAAGAGGGGGGATAATGCTCGCTCGCTAAAACTAAAATCATCGGAAAAAAGTACTAAGTTTGAGGATCTTCGGAGAGTGCAGGTTTTGGGGGGCAAGTTGTTAGAAAATGTTTTAAAAGGGGTAGTTTTGTTTAGAATAGTTGAGAGAATTGTGTAAGGAGTTATTAGTTATTTTATGTAAATAATTTATAAAAATTCGTCGAGTAAAGAATTAGGCAGATATTAAAGAGAAAAGGGAAGTAAAGTTAAGTTGATTAGTGTGCAAAAGTGAACAAATTAACCGCCAGGAACAGGTGAAGCCAGGAGTCGCAACCACGTAATAACTTTATTAGCAACTGAATTCAGCCAAAAGCTATTTTATAACTTAGCAAACTCATTATAAATTTAAATTCACTGTCGTTTTAAATTTTAATCAAGTTTTTTCATCACCACTTCTACTTTATAGAAGATGCTAAAATAACGACCCGAGAGAGGGAAATCTAACACCGTATGTTTATAGTATTAAATGTAGTAGGAGATATTAAATTTATTTAATAATAAAGATTGTTTAATTATTTAGAATCCTAAAGATGTGACTATTATAAAGGTAAGGTAATTAGAGTATAGTATAAAGGTAACATATAGGCCTACATATCTTTAATATTATATATATATCGCAATATGTATTTTTGTGTACTAATAAAGAACTAAGTCAAAATACAAATACAAGAATTATAATTGAATTTACAATTCAATATATATACCCATAGTTTTTACAATAAAATGGAGGAAATTACTAAGTAATTAATTAAAAGATGTTAGGTCTTCATAAAAAGAAAGAACATCTATTTAAACAAAAAGAAGAGAGGAAAAGGCTTAGAGATCTCAAAAGGTCAACTTTTAATACTAAAGATAAACAAGAAGAGCCTGATTTAAAGAAGACGAAGGCCTTCTTGAAAGATGTTAAAAAACGCTCAACAGCTCTTCCATTTTGTAAGGACAGTGACGAAGATGATGTGCTTAGTTTGGATGAAAATGAATGTGTAGGATACTATGAAGATTACGAAAAAACTACTAAAGCAGAAGACTGGATCAAATATACATAGTGTTCAAGATGGATGCACGAAAATTGCACAAAATTTGGAGAAATATGCGACAATTGTGGGAAAAATGATTTTAAGAAAAAAAATTAAGAACATTCATATTAAGAAAGAAAGTGACTAAAATCATTTTTTTCACTCATATTTTAAAAATGAAGATTAAAACTGATTTCATATGTTTTTTACAGCTTCTAATAAAAATGTTTTTATTATTTTTTTTTTTTTCATTATTCTGCCTGTGAATATACTGGTCCAACTATCCCCTATAGTGTGGTCCATCTAACCCATAGGGTAAGAGATAGATGGACCACTTGCTATTTTGATAAAATATTTGTTTATTAAAATGGTGATGAATATGCATGTATTATTCCAACATATAATCAAAATATATTGAAACAGGATATCACAATTTTTGTTTCATAAAGAATGAACCACTAATCATCGAGTAAAGCCAAAATGAAAAAAGGTGGTCCATCTATACCGGAATTACCCTATCCTTGAACACAAAGTCCTTAACTCAATAACAAGGGAGTATCAGGAATAAACGTTTTACAAAATTCAAAGTACCTCATACACCTCATTACCAAAGTACCTCAGTGCACTCATACACGACCCCCCCTCGAGTTTCAGACCCGGGTTTTAAAATAAAGCAGCTCTACTGCGCTGGCTCCCATGTAACTACATGAAAGCTGCGAATACAACCGACTACTTTCTAACATTAACCTAAAGTTTAGCTTCCTGACAATGTTGCATCAGCGAAATGGGCTTCAAGTGAATAGAGCTTTGTACCAGTTGTGTACAACATAACACGAACAAAGGGAATACATATGTGGACTGATGTCTCGTATCGTGACTATAAAAGCACGCGTGCTCTATAAAAACATCGTTTATCAAATAATGGCTTAATTTATCTCATACTGTAAATAGGCTAATGAAAGCCCGATTCATTATCTAAATTTTGTTTAATGTCACTTGACAACACGTCAGAACAATTCAGTTACTTTTAATGGCGGAATCCATGCGTGTGTGTTTTAAGCTTTGAATGCTATAGTCCATGATCTAAATGGGGTTGAGCGTGCACTGACATTTTTTTTCAGATTATTGTTCTGGGCACTAGAGTGACTGTAAAAACGTGTGTAGTCACCGCCCCACTTGGTCGACATACCGAGGGGAGAAGGGGGACACATCGCGGGGAACGCGCTGTACTAGAACCTTTGTATCTTTTAAACCATAAAAGATAGAATAACCAAACAAATTTTTTAAAACTTACAAAAATAAGGGCTTCAATAATGGTTCTTACATAAAAATGGCTAACTATAATATCTGCTGAGTAAAACATTATTTTTCTAAAAACGTTTACTTTTATTTTGTTTTTTAATGAATTTACATTGGAAAATTACTCCATTGCAGTAAACGTAAGCCATAGACCAAGATGAAAGTTTGTTTTAAGGCCTCTAGATTATAAAAAATATTTGTTCAAACTTATACACACACACACACATATATATATATATATATATATATATATATATATATATATATATATATATATTAAAACAACATAGGTTATTCAAATACAAGAATATTTATTAATTTATATCCAAAGCTTTTTGTTGGTAAACAGTACCAACATCATCAGGAATTAAAATTACAATAATAATATATATAATTACAATATATATATATATATATATATATATATATATATATATATATATATATATATATATAAATGGATTTCCCATTTTCTACCAAAAAATGATATGTATTTCTGAAATGCATTTATAAAGATTAAAATGCAACCCGGAAGAACACAATTTTATATACCATTTTTAAAGTATAAAAACTAATAAAAAGTATAGGGGACACTATAATACTGAAAGTGTTGCCGTCCAGAAGGAACATTTTAGATCTCAGTATTGATTAGAAGAATTACTCCTTTAAATAAAGTATGTTTTTTAAGTTTTTAGAACTATATTTATTAAGGCTAGAAAGTGCTATAATTTGGTAGCAATATAGACCTCTCCCCTTGGTATGGGGGACCAAATGATGACACAAGTTTTTACAATCACTCAAGTGCCCAGAACAATAATCTGAAATAAAATTGTGTTAAACTTTCAGTGGATACTCAACCCCATTTAGATGCCGTACTACTAGCAAGCAGATGATATTTCTTACACTAGTTGAATAAATCTGGCACTAAAATAGTACTGGCAGTGGTGGTGTCCTTTAAGTTAACGCAATGTGTAGCCCTAAACCACTTCACTCCACAACCTGTAGGAATAGAAATATAATCAGGAGCGCTCTTATTACGTTATAAATAACTGTAAACTAATATTTTACGACGTTAGAAAATAATATTTGGGAAATATTTAAGAAAATATTAAAACCTGTAATTTTTGGGTTACACATCATGCGTTTTTCTAATACAGTAGAACCTCTCTAATTCGCCACGCTTTGATTCGTCAACCTCTGTAATCCGTCAAAATAACAAATATCGTCTGTAAGCCTGCACCGTCACGTAGTATAGTCGTCAGCCATCAGATAAGGCCGATAGCCTACCAGACGTTATTTACTCGATTACTGAGGAAATCTTTCAACATTAGGCAATTCTTTGTTCTCATACACTCGTAAACCTTGACCATTTAAAAGCTACCCATATTATACGCATAGTAAATAATAGTAGAAGATTTCAGTAACCAACTGACCACAGCATAGTAGACAGAGTTGAGATGCAATTTAAGTTACACTGTAGTTTATACAAATTGCATTCTACAGTTCAATTTTTGTTCCCTTCCTTCATTTTATAATTGTTTCCAACAGTGGTTTTATAAAGAATAAATGTCTAAACGCGATAATTATAAAACTTATATCATATATATATATATATATATATATATATATATATATATATATATATATATAATATAAATTATAATTATATAGCTTTGCTTGATAACTATTACATTCTGCAACTGTTACGAAAAGGCGAGAGTGCGGTTAAGCTATCATTAGAATTCGGAATTATTAGAAAGTCCGTAAATGACATCAAGAAAAATGGCAATAAAATTGAAGAGTTCGTGGCAAAAATGGAGGTTTCCGATGGAGATGTTAACAAAGGAAAAAAATGACAACACCCATTCACGTTCAACTTGATGCGATGTTTATCTGGTTGTAATTACGTGCTAAACTGCAGACTATTAGTGTTTTATAATGTTGTGTAATAGTGTTGTTGAGTCTTTCGGCCGACATAAATCCTCTAAGTACAACATTAATTACATTACATACCTATTTATATGGTATTTATGCGCTATGTTTACCCACAATCACATGTTAATTTCAAGACTTCCGTAATTTGTCTTTTTCTCGAATTCGTCACCCCCTCGGTCCCGAACGTGACGAATTAGCTAAGTTCTACTGTAATTGCTTATTTATCAATTTAATTTATTTATCAAAAAATCACTAATTACGTTCATGTAATATAAGACTTTTGATGCTTGAGAGAAAATTGAACTTTCTGTGCAAACTTTTATTTAGATTGTCAGTAGCGCCAGGAATCCAGTGAGGGTCTGGTAGCTAAATGTTTTGGTTCAAAGTAATGTTGAATTTAAGAAAAAACTTTGAAAGTTCGTCAAGAACCGTTCTCTTACACGGCTATTCTCTGATTGATGTAGGCCATAGCTACTCCACGCGGCCAATTCCAAACGAAGTTAGTTTTAACAAGTTAATGTAACTTATTTTATAAGAGAACTTTCTTGGATTATATTTCAATTATGATTGGATTTACTATAGATTGAATAAGTATTGGAGTATTATGAAATTTGTTATAAAGTTGGCCTTGAAAATAATTTTTTACCCAATAAAAGATTGAAAAGAAACTTTTTAATCCTATTCTTGAAGTCCTTAATTACACTCCTGTGAAAGGGTGGTGTGGCACTTTTCTTTAATTTTCATGTGCACACTTTGTGTTTAATGCTCATTATTTTAGGACTTACTAACTGCATTCTTATACTATAGACTATATGTTAATGCCAATATATAAATATCAACGTTATGTTAGTTCAACTAGTATAATTTCAAAATACTACATTTTTAATTAATGTTTTTATTTAATGTCTGTTAATAACTATTATTTTTTTTATATAGGCTAGTGACAGATCACAGACAATTTTGCTTTTTTAAATACCCAATGTTCTGAATTTCTTACCGAAATTCCTTTTCAAGAGCAAACATTTAATTAAACAATTATTATCAAATTTTGATTTTTATTGTGTTTTATATAATGTTATGTATTTTATAAATTGTATGTTATGTTGTATAATTGTTTAATTAAAACTGAGCACTTGAAAAGAAATTTCGGAAAGAAATTCGAAACGTTGAGTGTTTGAAAAAGCGAAATTGTCTGTGATCTGTCATTAGCCTATATAAAGAACTAAATTTTTAGTTTCGATAATTTTATGCTCAACAAAAAAATATATAATTTTCTATTCATAAACTATATCTGGATTATTTCTACGTATTTGATATTTAATGAGCCAAAATTGAGAGTAGATTTACCCTGTTGCGAACTCGGAATACATTTATGCCTGTAGGTACAAATCTGGACCTAGTCATTAGCTTCTGATTTATATAGGCGGGAAATCTAATTATTTGCTGGGGATGCTGGCGCGTCGCTTAGACTGCGCACCCCCACCACCCACCTGGTTCTACCGATCTATACAGTTCCCTGCAGGAGGGAGGGGTTGCATGCTACCTACAACACAAAACAATTCATTCAATTAAAATCCAAATGTCTATTTCCTTTCTTTCCACTACTTCCCTCTCGATAGTCATTATACTTTTCCAATCGCACGGCATATCTAAGCCTCATGAATATTCATTGTAATATTAATAGACCCAGTACCGACCACGCGACGGCTTGCAAGGTCAAAACTAATTGACGGAAAATCTTGGAGGACGAAGAAATGCTTGGCGAAATAAAGAATGCAGGAACATTCGCTATTTTATCTGAGAAACAGCCCCGAACTGATCAAAATTACAAACAATTGCGTGAATCTGAAATTCTCCGTTTAGTGAACATTCTCGATTGGTGCCTTTTTTAGTTTTAAGGCGATAATTCATGTGACTACGGTCGTAATTACAATTAGAACATTGTGTGCAAAGAAAGCTCGATACAAATCTATAGCCTACTTAATTTTCATATCAAAATATTCAGAATAACTAATTTATCATTGCAGTTTAGTAAAATAGAATACTTGACTATCTAGCACTAATTAAATAAATAGGCTACCTTATATAGGCTACACAAGGACCTGAGGTAAATAGATAGCCTACTGAAAGGCGTAAACTTACAAGTTAAAGTATGTGTTATCTTCTATAAAGGGGCAGGGGACATATTATATAGAGGTCTATATTTTTTAAAATAAATATATATAAAAAACTGTTCTTGGTTAGGCTACATATAGGCCTACTCAGTCTTAGTTACATAGACATAGACTGAGTAGCTAAATAATACTATAATTATCTTTCTAAACATTAGGAGCGTGGGTGGAGTTAAGGTGAGCAAGAAAGGGCATTGCCCCCAACTTTCTGGACAGGTATATTATTTTTTTTATAATGAAAAGCTTACAATGAACTCATTAAAATACTACAAAAATAATAATAGTGTTGACAAAAAATATAATCAGCAGTATCAGTTGTTATTTTGATCATATGCGTGTTATTCTAAATATGACTGTAGTTTTAAGAAAAATATGAATTTTATTTTAATCTTACAAGTCATGAAGTTCAAAATGAAATTTTAGGAATTGTTTCAGACGAAGTTTGGTATTTAACGTTATGTTTCTCATAGAAACAAAACCAGGCTTATTTTGCACTTATGCAAAATTCGAAAATATTAAAAAATTGTAATTTTTTCAATAAGTCTAAAAGCTGCTGATTTGTGTTCTATGATAAACATATTGTTGAAAACCATACCCTAACTTAATAAAAAAGTAGTTTAAAACATGTATTTTATAATGTAAGTTTTTGGATGCTGGCTTAATGTTCACAGTTTTTTTAATGTTCTCTAGTTCTAAGGGAGGAGTTCCCTCTGGACCCATTTTATACCCTTCAGGGCAGTTGTATACCCCCAAGAACAAAACTTGTAACTCCGCCCATGACTAGGAGTAAAATCAAAAGAAAAAGTATAGTACCAATCAATAATTATGCCAAATCACAAATATTGTGTGATTTAAGAGGCAATTATCTGTTACTTGCAGCATTCAATAAATCACTGACCAAGTGTGAAACGTGTCTGCTGTGAAACATCAGTAGGTTGTGGTTTTCTGCAAGTAAATTGATGAATAAATGTTTATTCAAAAAGTTCAACTAGTAGGACAATTCAAAGTTATAAATTTTGTTCCTAAAAATGTATTGAAAAACTGATTATTAATTTTTGTGAAGTTGTGTATTATTATTTTAATTAAATCAACTTTGCCATTTATTAAACACAAAATATTAGTTCGGAAATTAAAAGTTTTCAATGTAATCTGAGTGAAAAAATTATATTTATATAAATATATAAATTACATCTTTATGAATGTGTGTAATTAGTTGTAAGAACATAGATAAAAAAATATAAAACTGCAATATATTTTAAAAATATCCATTTTAATAGTCCCCCTCAAATTTTGCAAATAAGGTAGTGTATATGGTGTGAGAAAAATTATCAAAATACTAAACTTTTTATTTGTGGATAATGCACACTTTATAAGATGGATAAGTTTTAATTTAAACTATACATTTATATATCGGTAACAAATTTAATCCTTGAAATGAGATGAGATTTTTAACTTTGGTAGTAAAAAACATAATGATTTTACATTGTATAAACATAGTGATTTTACATTGTATAAACATAATGATTTTACATTGTATAAACATAATGATTTTACATTGTATAAACATAATGATTTTACATTGTATAAACATAATGATTTTACATTGTATAAACATAATGATTTTACATTGTATAAACATAATGATTTTACATTGTATAAACATAATGATTTTACATTGTATAAACATAATGATTTTACATTGTATAAACATAATGATTTTACATTGTGTAAACATAATGATGAGATTATAATACTAAATAGAATGTTATTTATAAGCCACATTATGCAAATGTGGTACAAAATTTGTTAAAATTTGCGAGGGCACAAAAACAGCTAAATGAAATATACAATTTTGTACGGAGTTACTATTTTACACAATACCTCAATACTCAGTTTAAATTTTGTTCTCATATGAATGTTTTTTTTTTACCTTTTGATTGATCGCATTTTAGT
The DNA here is from genome assembly GCA_036971475.1 of Prosapia bicincta. Taxonomy (NCBI): domain Eukaryota; kingdom Metazoa; phylum Arthropoda; class Insecta; order Hemiptera; family Cercopidae; genus Prosapia; species Prosapia bicincta. Next base: position 33,993,770 of record JBAIZL010000003.1, read on the forward strand.
ACTAGTTTTAAAATGTAGGATGTACTTAAACATTATAGATGAAACTTGCAGTTTTTGGATTGTATATCTTCATGCTCTTATTGTTAATGTATTATTATTGATACCAATAGGCAAATAAACCACTACTTGTGCCTTTCCCACTAGATCAGTACATTGTTCAATGACTTGAGTCAGGGATAAAAATGTGGCTCAGGTATGTTACACTGCACTATAGAGGTGAAAGTAGTGGGTTCTTAGTGACAAGTGGTATCAATAAGTATACATTATACTTACTTTACTTACTTTATCTTGGCATCTCAGCCATTCTCCGCCTAGCCTCCCAGTACAGACAATGCTGACTTTGCTGTACCATGTCTTGCAAAGCTGCGGAGTTCTGAAGGTGAGGACCGTCCATCTTGTGATGGTTGCACATAGGACAAATATCCGAGGCTGCTATTCCTATTTTATATAAGTGGCTTGTAGATAGTCATGGCCCATAAGCATTCTGAATTTGACAAGAGTTTCCATTTTTGGTAGAATATGTGGTATTCACACTGTGTGCACCTGGCCCTTTAATATCTTTCCAGCACTTGTTTCTTTTTGTTCTTTTAACCTTTGTTCCTTAACTCATTGTTGATTCAACCTGGCATCATTTCCCTCAATGCCAACATGGCTAGAGAACTATTGCTCCACAATCCATCACTCTTGTTGTCAATAGAGATATTGATTTAACAGACTGTGCAAGGTGTTACCTATCTTTGCTAGCTGGTCTGCGCATTATTTCCCTCAATGCCAACATGGCTAGAGAACTATTGCTCCACAATCCATCACTCTTGTTGTCAATAGAGATATTGGATTAGCAGGCTGTGCAAGGTGTTACCTATCTTTGCTAACTGGTCTGCGCATCATTTCCCTCAATACCAACATGGCTAGAGAACTATTGCTCCATAATCCATCACTCTTGTTGTCAATAGAGATATTGGATTAGCAGGCTGCGCAAGGTGTTACCTATCTTTGCTAGCTGGTCTGCGCATCATTTCCCTCAATGCCAACATGGCTAGAGAACTATTGCTCCACAATCCATCACTCTTGTTGTCAATAGAGATATTGGATTAGCAGGCTGTGCAAGGTGTTACCTATCTTTTCTAGCTGGTCTGTGCATCATTTCCCTCAATGCCAACATGGCTAGAGAACTATTGCTCCATAATCCATCACTCTTGTTGTCAATAGAGATATTGATTTAACAGACTGTGCAAGGTGTTACCTATCTTTGCTAGCTGGTCTGCGCATTATTTCCCTCAATGCCAACATGGCTAGAGAACTATTGCTCCACAATCCATCACTCTTGTTGTCAATAGAGATATTGGATTAGCAGGCTGTGCAAGGTGTTACCTATCTTTGCTAACTGGTCTGTGCATCATTTCCCTCAATGCCAACATGGCTAGAGAACTATTGCTCCACAATCTATCACTCTTGTTGTCAATAGAGATATTGATTTAGCAGACTGTGCAAGGTGTTACCTATCTTTGCTAGCTGGTCTGCGCATCATTTCCCTCAATGCCAATATGGCTAGAGAACTATTGCTAATTAATCCATCACTCTTGTTGTCAATAGAGATATTGGATTAGCAGACTGTGCAAGGTGTTACCTATCTTTGCTAGCTGGTCTGCGCATCATTTCCCTCAATGCCAACATGGCTAGAGAACTATTGCTCCACAATCCATCACTCTTGTTGTCAATAGAGATATTGGATTAGCAGGCTGTGCAAGGTGTTACCTATCTTTGCTAGCTGGTCTGCGCATAATTTCCCTCAATGCCAATATGGCTAGAGAACTATTGCTCCATAATCCATCACTCTTGTTGTCAATAGAGATATTGGATTAGCAGACTGTGCAAGGTGTTACCTATCTTTGCTAGCTGGTCTGTGCATCATTTCCCTCAATGCCAACATGGCTAGAGAACTATTGCTCCATAATCCATCACTCTTGTTGTCAATAGAGATATTGGATTAGCAGGCTGTGCAAGGTGTTACCTATCTTTGCTAGCTGGTCTGCGCATCATTTCCCTCAATGCCAACAATGGCTAGAGAACTATTGCTCCATAATCCATCACTCTTGTTGTCAATAGAGATATTGAATTAGCAGGCTGTGCAAGGTGTTACCTATCTTTGCTAACTGGTCTGCGCATCATTTCCCTCAATGCCAACATGGCTAGAGAACTATTGCTCCACAATCCATCACTCTTTGTTGTCAATAGAGATATTGGATTAGCAGGCTGCGCAAGGTGTTACCTATCTTTGCTAGCTGGTCTGTGCATCATTTCCCTCAATGCCAACATGGCTAGAGAACTATTGCTCCATAATCCATCACTCTTGTTGTCAATAGAGATATTGGATTAGCAGGCTGTGCAAGGTGTTACCTATCTTTGCTAGCTGGTCTGCGCATCATTTCCCTCAATGCCAACATGGCTAGAGAACTATTGCTCCACAATCCATCACTCTTGTTGTCAATAGAGATATTGAATTAGCAGGCTGTGCAAGGTGTTACCTATCTTTGCTAACTGGTCTGCGCATCATTTCCCTCAATGCCAACATGGCTAGAGAACTATTGCTCCATAATCCATCACTCTTGTTGTCAATAGAGATATTGAATTAGCAGGCTGTGCAAGGTGTTACCTATCTTTGCTAACTGGTCTGCGCATCATTTCCCTCAATGCCAACATGGCTAGAGAACTATTGCTCCATAATCCATCACTCTTGTTGTCAATAGAGATATTGGATTAGCAGGCTGTGCAAGGTGTTACCTATCTTTGCTAGCTGGTCTGCGCATCATTTCCCTCAATGCCAACAATGGCTAGAGAACTATTGCTCCATAATCCATCACTCTTGTTGTCAATAGAGATATTGAATTAGCAGGCTGTGCAAGGTGTTACCTATCTTTGCTAACTGGTCTGCGCATCATTTCCCTCAATGCCAACATGGCTAGAGAACTATTGCTCCACAATCCAACACTCTTGTTCAATAATGCCTGCCAGGACTTTATAGTCGGTTCATTATTTACTTAAAGTCGATTTAAGTATTACTAGTTAGTGCTAATATGGCAATTTGTGAATTCACAAAGGACACAACTTGTGTCAATTTTTCAGAGATAAACCAAGTTTTTGGCAGGGCATACCTCGCTGTAATCTCACCATCAAAGTTGTTAGCAATAATTCCAACAGGACAGTCCTCGTCCTGCTAAGAATACATCATACATGAGTCCATTATAATCAAGGAAAATTATTGCTAAATAATTCTTCTTGCATCTGTTAGTGTCAAAACATTTTTCTAAATTTAATACGTTGAAATTTTGAAAAATAGATAAGATTTGAACCTTTTATAATAATAAAAGACTCTAAAACTAAGATATATGAAGTCGATGTACCTTGAATCATTTAAAAGACCCATTAATTATTCAATAAGTTTTGTAAATTTCCTACTGAAATACTTTATAACAGAACGCCTGATGATTTTGTTATTAATTGCAAAAATTAACATCTTTTTCAAGGTAAAAAGGAATAAATAAAACAAAATTAAACAAAATGAAGCTTATTTATTTAAGGAAAAATAGACAGGCTACATAATGTTATTATAATTCAAGGTTATCAAAATTAACATGTAGAAAATGACTACCATTGTATTAAAATTTATTACTACTAAAGTATATTACTAACTTATTACACTTTTGCTATTACTTGCGACCAGACTTTTTGTTAACTAAAGGTTGTAAAAAATGTTAACTTACACTTGGAGGAAACGTTTGTGTTTTACGACTTCTTCAGCCTCGTATTTTTGCCGCTAGGAATGCTGCAGTTGTGCTTCCTTGGTACCATTTTTTTTGAAAGTTAGAAGTGATGTGATCGAAGAGTATATGTTATCTGTGCCTTGTTTGTTCATTTAGGATGTCATTTTTGTGTGTGTTGCTATGTCTATTTTTTTCATACTGTTCTAGTGTGTTTAATTTAAGGCCTTTGTTGCGTGTGTGAAGGATGCTCATATTATATTCCATACTTTTGCATGATTGTTTAGTGTCCATGAGGTGATTTGCGAAGGTGGATTCAATAGTAGTTGAGTGCGCTTTTGTGTTCTTTACATCTTCCGCCCAAAGATCTGCCTGTTTGTCCAATAAAGAAGATATTGCAGTTGTTGCATTTTAGTTTGTATACTCCTGGGTTATTGTATGTGTTGGTATTGCTATTAATGCTGTGTCTGATAGCCGTTTGGCTTTATATTTGTTGTTCTGTAAGCTACATTGTATCCTGCTTTTCGAATTGGTGTGCTATTTTATGTGTGAGTTTGTTTATGTATGTGAGGGTGATGAATTTGTTTGTGTTCGTGTTTTTGTTGTTTGTGTTGTTGTTACTGTTCTTGTTGAGTATTTTTCTTTGTAGTTTGTCTCTTAAATAATTGTCATATCCATTTTTGTGAGCTAAATATTTGATTGTGTTTAGTTCTTCTGTGTAGTTAGTTGTGGACATAGGTGTTTTATTTAATCTGTGTAGTAAATGTTTGAATGCTGCATATTCATGTTGTATTGAGTGGTTAGATGTGTTGTGTATCAGTGTGTCTATCATGGTTGGCTTGCGGTATATGCTGAATTCATGTTTGTTTTGATTTTTTGTTATGGTGATGTCTAAGAAATTCAATGTTTTGTTGTTTTCAAAATCTGCATTGAACTGCATATTTTTGTGTATAATGTTTATATGTGTTTGGAGTTGTTGGCATTGTCTTATGTTTCCTAGATATAGTATTATAATGTCATCTACATATCTGTGCCAATATATTATCTTATCTTAAACAAGAAACAATCAGAAACTTATCTTTTATCAGAAACAAGGCCTACCAATAGGTTCACCGATTTCAAGCATTCTTACAGAAGTATTCCTACAACACATAGAACCGAAGAAAATCAAGACCAAGGAGTATACAAACTAAAATGCAACAACTGCAATATGTTCTATATTGGACAAATAGGCAGATCTTTCACCAAAAGATATAAAGAACACAAAAGCGCACTGCACACTACTATTGAATCCACCTTTGCAAGTCACCTCACACTAAACACTCATCCAAAAGTATGAAAAATAACATGAGCATCCTCCACACATGCAACAAACGCCATAAATTAAACACACTAGAACAGTAGGAAATATAGAGACATAGCAACACACACAAAAATGACATCCTAAATTAACAAACACGGCACAGATCACACATACTCTTAGATCACATCACTTTTAACTATCAAAAAAATGGTACCAAGGAAGCACAACTGCAGCATTCCTAGCGGAAAAAATACAAGGCTGAAGAAGTCGTAAGACGAAAACGTTTCCTCCAAGTGTAAGTTAACATTTTAACAACCTTTAGTAACAAAAAGTCTGGTCGCAAGTAATAGCAAAAGTGTAATATGTTATTAACAACCAGCTCGTCATGAACAGCAACAAGATTTCGGTATATTACTAACTGGTAAATTGCTAAAAGTGGTACTTTGCAACCTTTAAAAAATTGTGTAAAACTGGTCTCTTCAGACCAGTGGTGGCTTATGATCATAAGGCCTGATGTCCACCAGCAAATCAAATAAATGAAACATGTTGAGCAAGAAATGATATAGAAACATAAATGATATTAAAATTATAGTAAATTTTATAAAAATCATTAGTTTACATCATAGCTTACATGCTATCACCAAGTAAGCATGTTTTGAAGGTAGAGAAATTCAGAATGTATCAAAGAATTTTAAATATGCATTAAAAAAGAAGATGAAATATCAGCATATTTGGTATTAGCTGAGAAGGAATACAAAAGAATGGCTTGAGGTAGCCAAATTGTCCAGCATAGAAGTAGGAGGAATTAACCTTGTCTGTAAGCTTAAGTGAGTACAGACCTAATGTTTTATTCAAATCGGTAATTGTATGATTTTGCAATGATTTTAAAAAGGTATGATGATTTCTTAATAGGTTTCATATTCACTTGAAATTTTGTAAAAATATACAAAATATTTTAAAATAATGTAACATGTTTATGACAATGAACTGTGTTTAAAAAATTATCTATGTTTTATTACTGCCCCTCTCATCATATTTTTATTTCTTTGTAAAATTTAGAAATAGATAATAGTAGTAGAGTACTCCCTAATTTGCCACTTGATAATTTGTAGACTTTATAATTCGAATGTGTTGAAGCACATTTGATAATCCCTATTGTTTTTATTTTGTCATAAAAATACTAAACTGTCAAATCTACTTTTGTTTTGTCTTCTCCATTTACAGTTTAGATTTTTATCATCTATGAAGTGAGTTGTAAAAGATGTGAAAAAGAATCTTTAAACTATTACTATACACAGGATTTTAAAAAACCTAGCAGTTTGGAATATATGACAGCTTAGTATCATATTACTAAGTGATTTGTTGCACAAATAAATGAATAAATTCAACAAGCATTTAAAGCCTATATTTAAAGTCTAACAAAAGATTGTTTAGATAATTGTTGTTTTTGGTAAACAAATCTGAAATACAAACCTTTATTACAATATAATATAATCATGGCAAAATAACCAATCAAGTATCTATCTTACAACCAATACTGTTATAGTTTAATAGCTATATATAATGAATTATATGTGTTTGGCTAGACCTGTTAAAACTTGATATTCACAGTTCATACACAGTTATTTTTAAAAAATGCTACAAAGATATTGGTTATTGAGTTGTGAATAAAATTAGAAGGTTAAAAAAAGTTGTAACTAAACGTTTTACTAAAATTGTTACTTCGAATCAATTTTAAAAAATAATAGTGTTTCAGATTATTAAAACTAATATTGTATGGTATAAAATTGTAATTCAACTCGGAATACATGATATTATATATGTATATATTCCATCATGGATGGAAAAATATGATGAATAGCTATTATCAGAAGTATATCCGTTCATTCTGCAGTGCATGTCGCAAGTTCCGACGTTTTGCTAGAATCTTATCTACCATTGACTAGGTGTACCCAACAACATTTAAAGAGCAAGTCTAACTCGCTTTTCAACTGTTGTTGGGTTCACCTTGTCAATGCTAGATGAGATTCTAGTGAAACGTAGGAACTGCAATTTTATGCACTGCAGAATGAACGGAAGTACATTATATATATATATATATATATATATTTAAATCACTTTTTTAAATTAAAAAATAGAAAGTAAATTTGGATTGAAGTTGTTAATTATTATTTGAACTAAACCAATTTTAGTTTCAGCTATAGTTTCAAATCTATAATTTGGATATGTGTGTGTGCGTGTGTGTGTGTGTGTGTGTGTATGTGTATCTTTGTGTGTGTGTGTGTGTGTATGTGTGTGTGGGTGTGTGTGTATGTGTGTGTGTGTGTGTGTGTGTGTGTGTGTTTGTTTGTTTGTGTGTGTGTGCATGTGTGTGTGTGTGTGTGTGTGTGTGTGTGTGTGTGTGTGTGTGTGTGTGTGTGTGTGTGTGTGTGTGTGTGTGTGTGTGTGTGTGTGTGTGTGTGTGTGTGTGTGTGTGTGTGTGGTTTGTGTGCAGGTATGAACTTATGAACATACAGGAGAAATTTATCTCACATCAACAATTGTAAACAGATTTAATTTTTTTTAAACAATGTATGTCTGTTTCTATGTTTAAAAAAATGTTTCAATACTTTTAAGTACTGTTACTTTTTAGTGGATGTGCTTTGCAGTAGCTGATGCATTTTTCAGATTGGTTACTAAAAGGAACAGTTTGGTTTGTATGTCAAAACATTGTACACTATATTGAGCTAGTATGAAACGCATCTGTTAGAATAACATACATGAGGAATAATAGTAATTCATTGGTTTGTATCAAGTTTTTAAATATAAAAATAGTGATAAAAAAAACCTTAAATTAACAATTCAACAAGTTTTCAGGGGTTGAGAAGTTAGTGTATTTCTTAGACGTACCATTACATACAAACAAATTGGTTATTAAAATTATTTCAAGCAGAACTATATTACCTATAATTTTTTAAAAAAATTGAAACTAATTTAATTTGTTTATATTAAAAAGTTTTAATGTTTAATGTTAGATTTTTTGATATTTATAATCATATAAATGTATACTTTGTCATTCTAAACTAAACCCTATTTTAAAATAAGTTATGATTATAAATGATAAAGTATTTATACAGGCGATATCCCATCTAATTTCTTTTTAATTTCTTCCAATTCCTTCATATCTGTTAATGTTGATTTACATTTTTGTACAACCAATGAATGATAAAAGTGGACTACAAAAATTACAAATATAATAAGAACTGGAATTACAATTATAGTAGCTGCCATTGCAGCCCGAAATGAGTAGTCCCAGAATTTAACCCAACACAGAATACCCACTTCTACAAGAAATAAGAATAGCCCTAGGATAGTTGAAAATGCCCATGCAAGCTCGACAAAACCTCTCATTCGTTCATGTGGAGCATTTTCAATATGTTTAAGCACGTTTAATTTACTGACTGCATCAACATTTGGCAAGAGGTATGTGCTGATCATGAGAGCAAATATATGTACTGAGACCAACACTGTGGTACATACAGCAAACATAACAAACAGCCATTCTGGTACATTTGTAGGTTCATTGATTTGGAGCTCTACCATAGCTACCTGTTAAAACACAAAGATTTTAAAGTCATATATTTGAAAAACTCTTAATGATAATAAGGTAGTTTTAAATGTGTATTTCACGACTATGTAAATTTCCTAACTGATGTTTAGTAGTGAAAAATATTTATAAAATATTTAGAAACCCTATTTATCAATTTCAGAATAATTATTCAATTACTATCTTTGTATATATGTCTGCGTGTTTGTGTGTTATGTTTAAATTCACACAGTTGAATATATATATTTCATTTTAGAAAAATGAACACAACACATCTTGCCAAATCTGGAGTGTGATTAATAGTAAGATTGATATTTTTGGTCAGTAAAATAGTGCCTTTCGGTCAATAACTAATTTCTAGAAGGCGTTCAGGTAGCAAGAAAATAACCATTAATAGAAGTGTTTTCTCTTATTTGTGGTGTTTTTTAAAAGATCATAAATATTTACAATAAAAGATTTCATTAGTCTAACTCGTGTATCAATTATATAGTTTTTATCTTCACTAAATTCAGACAATATTATAAATGATTTCATTTTATTTACAACTATATCATTATAGAAAAAACACTCATAAAGAGTTTTAGCTAATACAATTATAAGAGTTACAGCTTATAAAAAAAGTAAAGTATTTAAGGGAGATTGTTTCATTCTATTAGTAACTTAACCTTAATTTTATATCATGAAATTATAGGGCATAAATTAGCTACAGATTTAGAAGAATAAATATTATTATACAATTATATATATATATATATATATATATATATATGTGTGTGTGTGTGTGTGTGTGTGATAAATTAAAAACATTTCAAAAACAAGAATACTTTTAATGCATAATATTATTAGAATAATATATCCATTAAAAGTATTCTTGTTTTTGAAATGTTTTTAATTTATTAACTATATTACAAGAAAACATATCACCATATTTAATATATTTATATATATATATATATATATATATATATATATATATATATATATATATATATATTATAAACTACAAAAATGGATTTATTACAAATATTTTAAAAATACTGATTAACTTGTAAAATTAAACTTTTCTGTAACTATGTAGATTTTAACCAACTTTCAAAAGTACCACAACAAACACAATTGTTTATTAAATATTTTAAGAGAAAAAGTCTATCCTGTTTAGATTACTTTAGTTCACATTTGCTGAAATTTTATTTTTGATTAATGATAAGGTTTTATTAATATTAATTGATTCCAATTTCAACTTAAACGACTAGTTTACAGTTACACACTTAGACATGTATTAATTTGTGACACGTGTTTATAGCTGCACTTACTTTCTTGGACATATGATATATGTGACACTTGACTATAGGAGATATGAGTTGACAATAGGATACATTCCAAAATGGGTGTCTTCATTAAATAAAGAAAACAAGTGGTATTATGTCCAAGTATTGAAGTTTTATTATTATTACTAAGTTACCGTGTTTGACATAAAGTTTTATACTTCATACTATGAATAGCAAGAAGATATTGCACTTAGAAAAATAGAATCTGTGATGTTAATAACTGAATATGTTTACAAAAATATAACATACCATAGCAAAACCAGATAGTAGTTCAGACGTTGTTGCTGTAGCTTTAAGCTTAGCTCTGCTCATATGAAGACGACGCCATAAGAAATCTTCACGCGTTTCTTCACTATCAGAATTTTCCTTTTTATTTTCCCCTAGATGGTCCTACAAGACAAAACATTAGTACTTGTTTAATCTATAAGAACAAGATTTAACACCTGATTTCTTTATTTTTTTATATTATGAATGTTATCAAATTTAATCATCATTTGTATTTATTTTTAAAGAAAAGAAGTAATATTATTTGCTTTTAGCAATTAAAAAATAAAACTACTTGTACAAAACTATATTTTTCAGCCGTTAAATATAGAATATAAGATAGATAGGTATTTAGTTAGACAATACTATTTAATACCTCAAGTGGGAAATTGTTGTAGGAAATTTAGAATTTAAGTAGAAAAGAAGCCTTCAGAAATGCATAAATGTAGGTGGTAGGATACATTGGTTAGCTTAATCATGGTTACAAGATTTGAATTGAATTAAGTTTCATTAGGGGTTAGATGGCTCAGCTTCTATGAACTTGGTATTAACAAATTCACTGCAACTTCTGTAATAAAATTTCTTATGAAACTGCTAAAACTAATTTGTTGATTCCATCAAGTGAGCTACTAGTTTTTAACTAAAAACACTTGTAAGTGTGTTACATTTGCCTATAGTAGCACTTACTTTTGTAATTGTTGAGGATGGTCATTTCGGGTGATGTGTCCTATTGTCAACTCAGTCCATAACTCATTGTCAACAGAGTTACAGTCTGAGTTGACAATGGGACTCATCTCCCGAAATGGCCATCCTCAACAATTATAAAAGTACAGGCAAGTGTAACATATTTACAAGTGCTTTTGCTAAAACTTGTTCCACATGCTACACACAATGACAAAATTTAACTTAAGTTACATAAGTACTTGGAATATACCCACAGATAGTTGAGCATTGTTTTGTTTATTATTTAGCACTTCATTAGTCGCATCATTCTCTAAAACACTTGTAAATATTTACAAACTTGCCTATAGTAGCACTTACTTATATTTGTTGAGGACAGCCGTTTCGGGAGAAGTGTCCCATTGTCAACTCAGACCGTAACTGATCTCAAGGTTTTCATAGGTTAGGATATTAGGGTGGGGGTGGGAAATTATGGTGGGGTGAATGTACTTTGTGAGTATTAGGAGTTATGATGTCAAAAGGTGTACCTACAAATTCTTTATAAACAACACAGAAATAACCAACTTTACACAACCGAACAATACGAAATATATAGACACTTCAAACTACACACTACACACATACTCAATACACAATTACATTATAACTCACACACACTTTTTGACATCATAACTCCTAATACCCAAAAAGTACTCCCACCCCACCATAATTTCCCACCCCCACCATAATACCCTAACCTATGAAAACCCTGACATCAGTTATGGTCTGAGTTGACAATGGGACACATGTCCCGAAACGGCCGTCCTCAACAAATATAAGTAAGTGTTACTATAGGCAAGTTTGTAAATATTTACAAGTTTTTTACTGAAAACTAGTAGCTCACGTGAAGATGGACATAACAAATAGCATTACGTAAATGGTATATGGGTAACTGTTGTTCTCCGCCATTAACTTTTATTTTCAACATTTTTAAAAAAGTGTCAACTTATATTTATGAAAATAATACACTTTAACTTGTAAAGATAAATGTAAAAATAGTTATAATATACTTATAAGCAGTAAGAAAATTACTGTTTATTTGATAAAATAACTTCCAATAACTGTGTACAACTAATAACTGAATAGTTGTAGAGGACATAGTCCCCCTGCCATGCAGACTTCAAAACAAAAGTCCATAGTGAACTCACCAGCCGTGCTATTAGGCCCAGCCTTGGGTGAAAGCTTTGGAAAGAGCAAATTGGAAGGTAGGCGAGCCCTCAAGATTGCCAGAAAAATAGTACCCAGAAAAACAGCTGAAAAACATATCTGGGGGACCGTAGCCCTCCTATGCCACTTTTGGAGTGTTAAATGGCATGTAGAAATATTTTAGTTTATGAGACGTATGAAACAGCAGAAAAAATAGTGAAAATAAACACATAAACTATATGTTAGACATGAGTTAATACTCTGATTATCTTATCTCAAAAATAATGCATTTATTGCTTTTATGTTTTACATACATCTTCATTTTAAGCTTCTATAATAAAGAAATAAATTAAATTTATCCAGGTAATTTGAAAGGTAAAAAGCTTTTATGAAGCTGTATTTTTCTGTGTTCCTAATATTAATGACATGCTTCGTACCATTTCAACATTAATTGAATAATTAAACATTTGATGATTTAGTTTTCATTTCTTATAACTTCTTTCTTTTTATAACTATGTAATTAATGGATGTTAGCAGCACTAATAACCCTGGTTTGACTTACTTTTACAGGTACTTATCTGGATATGTTGGTTGAAGACGGGCTTGTTTGTACAAATTTATCAACAATGACATGCATATTTTTTGGGTTTTTTTACCGCTTTACATATTTTACCTTAGTAGTCCATACATTTCTCTATTATTATGTATATAAAATATTTAATTTGATTATTTGGGAATATTATTAGAAAACATCTTTATTTATCATAAGTTACACTGTTGTTTCCTATATTATAAACCTAATCAGACAAAGTATTTTGTTGTAATCATCTTGATTTCTCTCATTAAACTATAAGTAATTATGGCGTATCTAAATGAATACTTTAGGACTTATCAGCGTTTCAAAACAATCGTTTCATTTATAATGCTGACGCTCTACTCAATTTATCTAACATTATAAAAACATTATTGAAATTATTCAAGGTATTTTCAGAAATTGCCTAGTTAAAATCATGCTTCAACAACAATAAAGTATTTAAAATATGAGAATGCAAACTTGTGGAATCTTATTTCTAAGCTAGGAGAAAGATTATAGCGAAACATCTTTCTGTGCATGAATGTATCAAGGCATGTAAAAACATTTTCTACACTATGGGAAAGTTTCAAGAGGAACATGTGAGCATGAATGTATCAAGACATGTGAAATCCTATTTTTAAGGTGAGAGAAAAATTATAGAGGAACAACTTTCTGTGCATGAAATTATCAAGGTATATAAAGACTTATTTTTAAGCTGTGAGAAAGATAAAATAAATGTAAAAATTGCAGGTGATACTGCATTATTATATATGAATAAATAACAGCCATATTGCTTTAATACTTCTATTCTAAATAACCCTCCTATTTCTAGCTCAATAAATCCAAATAGTGTTTTCTCAATAAACTGTTTATTTTTCCTGCATTCATTTTTGTATAGAATAGTTTTCTCTTATTATTTGGTACAAGAGTTTCCTAGAAGCTATGAATATGCATTTTCTCCATGATTAATTTTATTTTGTATCTAATTTTGTGGCTAGGTTTTTTAGGTTTTATATTACTTTCTTAACTAGCTGAGGTTGTTTTGTTCAAGTTATTTTCATGTGTTTATTGTTTTTTTTAGTTTTAGAGTTTTATATGAGGGCTTATTATTATTTATCAGCTTGCCAAAATCTCAGTTTTTTAGCTTGAAATTTACAATAAAAACTTTTACCTAATTTGTCATTAGGATTATCTACAAGTTTTCTTTGGAACTTGATAAACTTTTAACAATTTTACTTTGCATAGACCTTCCCAGCTATTAAAAAAAAAATTGTTGGCAATATAAATGTTAATATATTGATTTTTGTATGACAAAATAGTTGAGCAAGTACAAATTAAATGTATGAAGTCTAAAAGCAACTATTTTAAGGTCTGTTTCTTGAATGCTTAAACATGGCATATTACATTGAACATGAAATGTTCAGTTTCCAAAACCCTTACAATATTTCCTTAGCTCCTTCATGATGCTCTTTGATTTTTATAATAACAATTTCTTCAGTAATCCTAAGGACAAAATCTTATGTACAAAAACAAGAGGTTACTTGAGTCAGATCATGAATTCCCGAAACTCTAAAACGGCAATTATTACTTTAATATGATGTTTTTAGAGTTACCTCTGACTGGTTATGTCTTGTACTTGACTGCTGACTCACTCCATTTAACAAAGAAAACTGAGAACCGTCATATGCATGATTTATGTTACCTAAAAATAGAAAATCACACTTTATAACAATTAATTTACAACTAAAATAACTACAAAAACATACAGAGAGAGAGAGAGAAAGAATATTACCTACTTCTATTTTTACTAAAATAATAAAAATTAAAATATAAGCAAACTAGTAATCAGTTAAAAAGGGCGTGTATCTCAATATTAGGCAGTAGAATGTTTTAGTAAGAAATAAATACATTTGTGAATAAAATTAAAATATCTTGTCAAGTTTTATACTTTATCTAAACTAATATCATTCTTTGAGAAATATGAGACACGAATACTGTATTAAAGTAATAGTTTTGGGATTTTTACATTGAATATTAATAATAACTAAACACTTTTAATGTTTTAAACTTGCCTATAGTAGCGAGTTACGGTCTGAGTTGACAAAGGGACACATCTCCCGAAACGGCCGTCCTCAACAAGCAAAAGTAATTGCTACTATAGGCAAGTTTAAAACATTAAAAGTGTTTAGTGATTACTAGTAGCTCACGCAATGGAATCAACAAATATTAATAATAATTATAGAATAAGTTATAAAAAATTATTATACTCCTACATACTCATATTACACAATACTATATTACTACTCCCTCCCTATAGTAAGATAGGGAGGGGTGAGAGAGAGAGAGAGAGAGAGAGAGAGAGAGAGAGAGAGAGAGAGAGAGAGAGAGAAGAGACTACATTTTACATTGGAAAGATTTCTCTACTGTTTTCTGAACTATGGATTTTGTGGCTCAAGTCTAAGTCTGTGGCATGCGATCTTTAGGCCAGTTAAGAATTATAAGAAGTAGAAGGGAAATATTTACACTCTTTTGTAAAGAAAAGTTAAATTTGTCTTACGTCTTAAATAAACTAAACAAAGTAAGTGATATAAAGATTGAATTTTTTCCATCTTTATTTTCCAATAATTTATAACTTACTTCTTATTACTTCTTATTACGAGCTTCCAAGGTTGGCCTCGATGGCTCGACCAATAATTTATAACTAATCACTTATATTTTTAAATATAACTCTTAAATTAGAAGGGCTTTCATGCAACTTACAAGTTCTTGTATTTTCTTTGATAATTTAAATTAATTGATTTACTTATTGGGATATTTCTTCCTGGATAGTGAAAATTTACAAAAGACTTCCTAACTGATCTATAAATTTTATTTTGTAAAAGAAACAAACATCAATTATAAATTTTATTATTTTGAAACTTACAACTTAAATTACATAATTATCTTACCTAATTGTAAAGCTAAATGACTATCACTGTTGGATGATCTGGGAAATACAAAAGGGTTAATTTCAGAATTGTACGCCAATAAATTATGATGGGATATAGATTTGTTGGTCCTCTGAAATAAGAAAAATAATAAATTTCAACATAAAACTATAAAACTAATTATCTATTATATGATTTTCAGGTATTTTCAGATTGTACATGTCTTATAAATACAAAATATCTTCCCTCTTTTCTAAATCTAATTTCAATCTAACAGTACCATCAAGCTAGTACTGATTAGTTAGATGAGTGTAAGATTAAATTAATTTTTGTAGAAATGTGATAAATGTCATTGTCAATAATGGAATTGGAAAATTATGTAGTAACACAACACTTAATGCAGAAAATATAAGATCAAAGCACCATCAAACTATTAAGTTACTGTGGTACATATTTGAATGATACAAAATAATAATTATAATAATAAAGATAAAATTAATCTCTGCTGACCAGCAGGTACAGCACACAATCTGCGATCTACACCAAGTACGACATTATTAGTCATTATCTGTTTGACCATTTTACTAGATCATTAACATAAATAATTTTAGAAATAAATAATTAATTAACAAAATAATATTATAACCATATTACCTTTATATTCACAAAAAACAAACATATTATCTTTATCTTATTTGAAAATGAGCAAAATTTAAAAATCAATTAAAAGAAAAAGTTATCTGCCTATAAGCCTAAATGTTTCTTCCAATGGCTTTAGATTAATTAAATTTAAATATTTCTTCAGAAATTTAACTTAAACATTTTCAAATAAATTTCAAGAGTATTTATTATAGTTTACTAATGTTTTCACCTATATTCTCATAGCTTTTAAGTTATTTTTTGCAGATATTTTAGAATTATTTTCTATAAATAATATCATAATTCTGTAACAAATTAAATATTTATTTAGTCTGTTATACTAAAATATTAAATGAAATAAAATAAACTACAACAAGCAACTTAAAAATAAAACGTTACTAAATAATATTAATAACTTAATAAGATGTTGCAAAATCAGTGTAATTAGTGAAAAAAAAGTAATAATATTTGTTAAGAGTAATGCTTCAATGTAGTGTGGATACTTTAAATGATTTCATTTTTAAACTGCCGTATTCTAGGTATATTATTCTTTATTATAACACAACCTCTAATAGTTTTCCTATAAATACACGGAATATGTTTCTGCGTGCCCTTGCAATCTTACAGCATTCCTGTAGGGGTATAAATCTAGACTTTGTATAAGGCATTTTATTATAAAAAAATTAGTCATTCTATATTTTATCATGATTTTTAACCTTCGAAGGGGCGCATGATTTTCAATCAGGAGAAGGCGCTTGCGGAGGTTTATCCCGCACAAAAAAACCGTTAAAATTTAGACATTCATTTTTATATTTGGGTGACTTTATAATTAAATACTATATAAATACATTGTAAACAATTTCAGAAATCATTATTGTACAATTTTGAATTTCTAAACATCATATTTCTAAAATTATCTTGAATTGTTAAGACGTGTAAGTAATGAATACTAGACCATTGTTTTCATCACGGGAGAGGTGTTTGTGGTTTATTCTTCTGTAATAAAAGTGATTAAACGTATAAACATAAAAATATTTAATTGTGATAGTACATATTTAAATATGAAATTTATTATAATATTTAGTGAAAATAAGGAATGTTATACTTCAAATATATATATAACTCTGCAAATTTCTGGATGAAAAAAATATTGCCTTTATAACACAATAGGTTCTACAGTAAAAAAAACTAGCAGAAACTTAATCTTTGTTGAAAAACCAACTCATAACTGTTCATTTTCAAGCTCATTAGTCACCACTAGTGTGACTACTGCATGACCCACTCTCAGGAGCATTGTGTTTCTTCTTCCTGTCCTCCATTGCCCTACTGGTTCAGTATACCAGTTTTTACTAAAAAAAAGCTTTTATCCCATAGTCAAACTGCACTCTAATTGCTTTATGCCAGATTTTTATTAGAATTTTCTCTATAGCATCAAAATTGACAGATTTTCAACAAATTTGTCACTTTCGTTAGTTTCAGATTCACCTATTATGTCTTCGTTTGTTTCATTTTCAATTTCATTAGCTTCATCAGGTTCATCATCTGGCAGAGACTCGTTTTCATCAGAATTATCAAAAAGCTGTCTAACAAAATATCCAGTTGTCAGTATTTCTTGAATTTCCTTTTTTTCAACACTACCCAACATTTTACGAGTTCTCTCCTCTTCAAATGGAACATAGTAAAATGTAAAACTTAGATACTAAAAAGACATACAACACTAAAATAATAATAACAACAAAAACAGTAATGATTTAACTCCTAAAAGTCTTTTGTAATGTAAATAGCTGCACCTGAGGAGCTCTGAGATATAATTGTTTAGTCTTTTAATCAACAGTTTTCTCGTTATATTTTGTATCATTATTTTGTTATCATTTGAACTTGCTTAATTTTTGTATTTTTTTATTTTGGTTTAATATTTTTAACTTGAAATTAATTAATAATTACAAAAATTACCTTCAATTAATTTTACAATTTAGCTTTTATTTTGATACAATTTTTTCTATAACTTCATATAAAGTTTTTTTAATATATTGATGTTAGCCAATTACAGCCATTTTGAAATAAATCTTGAAATTATTTCTAAAAAAAGCTAAGTGAAATTTATTGTTTCATATTAAAATTTTTCAAAAATATTGAAACTTTTCAAGTTCAAGTTTTTGTATAACCTTCTGATAAATCTCGTCTGGAAGTCCTACTGCCTGTTTAGAATGACAGAATCATCTCGTATTTCTGTTTCTGCTTACTCCTCTCACTCATTAAAATTCAAATAGTTCACTGTTTCATGCAACATATTTATCACTGTAAATTTTATTAAGACAATTTTGTGGCACTTTTACTGTTAATTTCTCTATTACTGTGTAATTAAATTATTTAAAGTTTGTGTTAGTTTTGTTGGAACCAACATTACTTATTGCTTCACAGTTTGATTTAGAGTCACTTGATTAATTTTAAATTCACAAATGTTTACTCTTTGTTACATAATTTGTTACAGAAAAATATGAAATATACAAACATCACCCAACAGGTAAGAAAATATCTTAAACTACCACACAGACTTCGATTCCATTACATTATAAACAACCCATTTAATCCAACCCCACTACACTCATAGATCAGTACAAATTACGTTTAATTTTTCCATTTTTTGTAAATATAAAATGTTGTAAAGTTGAACATTAATAATGAAGTAAATTAATTATATCTAAACACTATTGTGAAAAGTATTTAATATTTTTTTTTAGTTATTTTTATTCTACAGAATACATAATCAAGTCTTATAGATATCATGAGTGTTACAGTACTAAGGTAAGTGAGTTATTGCTGTCTTGAGTGTTCCAGTACTAAAGTAAGTATGTTCTTGCTGTCATGAGTGTTTCAGTACTCCAGTAAGTATGTTCTTGCTGTCATGAGTGTTTCAGTACTCCAGTAAGTATGTTCTTGCTGTCATGAGTGTTTCAGTACTCCAGTAAGTATGTTCTTGCTGTCATGAGTGTTCCAGTACTCCAGTAAGTATGTTCTTGCTGTCATGAGTGTTCCAGTACTCCAGTAAGTATGTTCTTGCTGTCATGAGTGTTTCAGTACTCCAGTAAGTATGTTCTTGCTGTCATGAGTGTTCCAGTACTCCAGTAAGTATGTTCTTGCTGTTATGAGTGTTCCAGTACTCCGGTATGTGAGTTATTACTGTCATGAGTGTTTCAAGACTCCAGTAAGTATTTTCTTGCTGTCATGAGTGCTCCAGTACTCCAGTAAGTATGTTCTTGCTGTCATGAGTGTTTCAGGTCTCCGGTAAGTATGTTATTGCTGTCATGAGTGTTTCAGTACTCCGGTAAGTGAGTTATTGCTGTCTTGAGTGTTCTAGTACTCTGGTAAGTGTGGCACACACACACACACACACACACACACACACACACAAACACACACACAAACACACACACATGCTTATATGCAAAATAAATTTAATTACTTGTTATTAATAATACGTTGTTTAGAATAGCATTTATTAGAAAGTTACCTTTATAGATCTTGAAGAATCTAATTGATGTGATTTATTGTGATTATGTGATAACTCATTTTCAATATATAATTCTGATAACTTATTTTTACTGTGAAGTTCTGCATGAGTGGCTGACCTTCTAAGAGCTTTTTGTCTTGGGTTAACCACTGTGAAATTCCGAATATGTGGTCTTGGTGAACGTTTAATCCTGGGGACAGAATGGTGCCATACCTTACCAACTATTTTTGCATTTGCAATCTGAATTGCAGAATTCAGTTGAACTGGGTTAATTTCGTCTTTCTCAGATTCTACTGGCGCTATCTGAAACCTTGCTTGTGAATAAACTGTTGGTGAGCTGAGGCTCTGTTTCAGAGATTTGGGATTTGATGTTGGCTCTTTATGTCCGTGTTCAACTTTATCAAGGTTATCATGGTTTTGTAACATGATGGTTTTGTATCATCACTTCCTGTTGAAAAAAACAATTAAATTAATACATCGTTCATATTAATAATATATTTTATTTAAATTTATTCAAATTACTACAACTTAGTATACTTGAATCTACGCACTATAATTTAGTAATTATAGTAGGTCATACTACTATGGTCAAATTAGTAGTTAGTCTTATAACATGGCTGAAAAACTAAAAATTGACAACTCTATTTCTTGTTATTGTACTGGTCATTTTCAGATTTTTTGTATCGCTGTATATTTAGTTGAGTATATTGTGCAATAAATATTACAGTAAGGTAAATATATTTTTACTAAATAGTTGATAGTAAATTGTTTGAAAATAACCTGTTAAAAGGATTATTTGAAAATATTCATGAAAACATATGTATGTTTTATATATAACACACACACACACAAGCTCATTATTTAGTTTATGTTCTTGTTCATAATTAACGTAATACATATTTGGCCTAACCATTTCTAAAAAATTTCCTTTTTCTTTAACAACAGAAGTTTCCAGCCATACAATTAATTCAGCTTTGAAAATTGTAGTAGAAAGTGGTTAGATAAAATCATAACAGCTTTGAACTCAGTAGAATTTTGCTAAAAAAGATTTCTGTTACTTGTTGCCTTGAATATAGAAAAAATATCATTCTAGTTAATTGTTTTCTCAAAATAAACCAAACAAAAATATGTTTAACATATATTCCTTCAGCAAAAGGAACCGATATATGTAAGAACTGTAGGAAGACCATTGCATATTATTCTAAACCCCCATATTTTCAAAGAATACCATCAGAATTTCCATAAAATCCATTCAAGTATCTTATAAATATCTGTTACAAAAACTCTCTAACATAAAATTAGGTAATTATTAACTCCACTATTCAATATCACAAACAATATTTATAAAATACTTACAATACATCCATTTTAAAATGTACTATCATTCTATGATTATTTATACAAAAAATATTTTAATTTGTGGGCTATGTTAAACAGATGATGTGGTCATCACTGGATATCAGTAAGCACAGCCTTATACAATATTATCCATAAATAAATCAGAACTAAACCAGATCAAAAATAGATTATTGACTTTGTTCATTAGATCAACTTACTATAATTACATCCACTATTATTGTTTTTGATGAAACAAATATTATCTTACATGTTCAGCATTCTGTAATAGTAACACATAAACTAATGCCTAACCTCAAAATGTTGAAAAGAGTATTTAATAAAAGGGTTTTTTTTTCATCTAGCTGAATTTAGTTTCAAATAGGATACAAATTGGACAATGTCTAGTAAAATTCTTGTCTGTTAATTTTATTGATATAAAGTTTGTTTTTAATTTAACATTTGTTGATTCCATCTTCGCGTGAGCTACTAGTAATCACTTACACTCGTGTAAGTTTTTAATTTACTTTCCATGATGTTTAGTTATGATAGCATGTAATTTTTTTAAAAATTTAAATTCATTTTTAATACAGTTGTAAAATATGGCACTGAATTTTTATAAGCTTATGAATATGTGTATTTTTAAAAACAAAACTAATGTTTTTATCCTTCAACAATATAGACATTTTAGGGACTATATCAAATCATATCATATATATCATTATCATTTTAATAATGTTAGTAAAAGTTTAGACTGACAAATTTTCAGAGGTTACAAAATGTAATTAAATATTTTTATTTATTTGGATAATCAGAAAGAAAATTGGCTATTTTTAACTACATTGTGTTTAAGTACAAATTATATTGTTATTTCTACCTATCTGACTGTATGTATGTGAGTGTGTGTGTGTGTGTGTGTGTGTGTGTGTGTGTATGTGTGTGTGTGTGTGTGTGTGTGTGTGTGTGTGTGTGTGTGTGTGTGTGTGTGTGTGTGTGTGTGTGTGTGTGTGTGTGTGTGTGTGTGTGTGTGTGTGTGTGTGTGTATGTGTGTGTGTGTGTGTGTGTGTGTGTGTGTGTGTGTGTGTGTGTGTGTCTGTGTCTGTCTTGCTTTGGAATAAGTCACTTTGAACGTAAATTATACACTTCCCTTTGTCTCATATTTCATGATATAACTTCTATTTTCAAAAGGATATAAGTAGTTATCTTAAAAGTTAAACTGAAGGCCAAATTATTTTGGGCTACTTTCAATCTGAGTTTTAGAATTAAAAAAATTTAAACCTTTCCAAACTTTCTGTACATTAATTGTCATGTTGTTTGACAACATAGTGTAGCTATCTGTTGTGTGTTGTATCGTGAGTACACCCAGCAAGAAACATCTGTCAACTCCTCAAAAAAAAATAAAATAAATGTTTATAAAGTAACGAAACACTGAAAAGTATCTAAACTACCAAGTACCTTTGGTTCAAGGGAATGAGAAGTCTCTATTGGGCTCTAGAAGAATTCACTGGCAGCAGCCAATGAGACAATAGCGAATCTTCTAGAGAGTCTAGTTCTATAAAAACTGGGCTGCCTACTGCTAGTTGATGAGTGTTGAACTGTTGATATTTACTAATTGTTAACTCTGAAACAACCAATTGCTCTAATTTATTCCAGTTATGGTTTATTAGTGTACCCTCTTATTTACATTTAGAAGAGATTGAGACTGCCTAAATAGATATAAGAAACTTGTTCCCGAAAGCTAAGTTTAGTTTTTTCTGTAGGAAATTAAATTTATAATTAAAACTTTACTCAATTTTATATTACCTAGGAAGGGTGATAAGTTCTCAGCCTGACCCAGAGATGGCATTCCAATTAGTGAAAATTTATCTTTCCTGCCTGCGCACACATAGCATTAATTCGTATGATGAGCTGAAACTTGTTCGCTCAACTAGTTTGGGTACAGGAATTTTTTATAGTAGATGACTTGTGTATTTTTCATTAAAATAGATAGATTTGAATATCATGCGGTGATATTTTTTTTTTTTTTGGAAGGATTAACACCTAAGGAAATTCATTCAAAGTTAACAAAAGTATTCGGTAATGCTGCTCCTTCAATGTCAACAGTTAAAAAGTGGGCAGCTGAGTTTAAATATGTTCGCACATCGCTGGAAGATGACATACGTGAAGAACGACCAAGAACTGCAACCACACGAGAAACTACCGAAAAGGTGCACGATATCGTGTTGGATGATAGAAAAATAAAAGTGTGGGAGATAGCTGAAGCTGTGGGGATATCAGAAGAAAGGAT
The DNA here is from genome assembly GCA_036971475.1 of Prosapia bicincta. NCBI lineage: Eukaryota > Metazoa > Arthropoda > Insecta > Hemiptera > Cercopidae > Prosapia > Prosapia bicincta. The sequence goes on from JBAIZL010000003.1 coordinate 34,017,148, forward strand.
GCGAAACATCTTGCATGAAAAATTAGTGATGCAAAAGCTCTGCAAAAGGTGGATGTCGCATTTGCTGAATACAGATCAAAAGCGAATTCACAAACAAGCCTTGTTTGGACCGATTCAAGAAGGATCCGACTGTTTGTTCAGCGATTTGTCACCATGGATGAAACATGGGTCCACCACTACAAGCCCGAAACTAAACAACAGTCGAAACAGTGGGTGAAAGCTGGTGGTTCAGTGCCGAAGAAAGCGAAGTCGATCGCATCTGCTGGAAAGGTCATGGGCCAGTGTGTTTTGGGATTCCAAAGCGATCTTGTTAATTGATTATATTGAAAAAGGTAGAAAAATAACGGGCGAATATTACTCTAACGTTCTTGACCAGGTTAATGTCATAATTACCGAGAAGAGACCTGGCTTGAAGAAGAAAATCGTCATCTTTCTTCAAGACAACGCACAGGCTCACAAAAGTGTGTTGGCAATGGGAAAATTAGAAGATTTAAGGTAGGATTGACTAGGTCATTCCTATTAGTCTCCTGATTTGGTACCCTTGGACTTTCATCTTTTCCCAAACCTGAAGAAATTTGTTTCTGGAAAGCGCTTTGCATCCAATGAAGAAGTTGAGATGAGTAAAATATTCGTCAATGAATATTTCAACAACATTCCAGACTCTCACTTCTGAGAAGGAATACTGATGTTGAAGAAACGCTGGACCATGTGTGTTGAAATCAAAGGAGATTATGTAAAAATAACAAAATATTTTTTAAACTTAAAATCACTATCTTTCATTGCCAGGCTTTTACCCTATCATTGCAAAAAGTTATTTTTAGTTGTATAAATATATTGGAACTAGGATGATTAAGTTTTGATTTGACCAGAGAAATTTTTATTTTGCTCCAGTGGGCGGTTCTACTGTACATCATATTTTAAAACTTTCTCTCTTCCCTCTAATATTATTATTTTTCTAACTTATACATTTTAGAATACCATAAGTTAAAACATTTATAGTAATGTGTTCTATTATGGAATAAATTTAAAAATTTCATTTATATCTAAAATTTATAAAATCAAATATTGAGTAAACTCCCACTAGTGTCCCAGATTATGGTCAGTGTCTCCCCAATGAATATATGTCTCACATTTAGAAAATAAAACACTAGTGAAGTTTTTAATTTTCTAAAATACAATTTAAAAACAACATTTATTTCATTTTCATCAACAAGTACTAGTAGTCAGTGTGTGTCTTATGAGGTTTATATAATAAAGCTATTTATAGTTATATTATTCAAAGGGGCATAGTCTAACCTGCCATATGACATGTCTGCAGGCAAATCTAATGATTGTCAATGGTTTGCGTACCATGTTAATTCCTATGATTTTCAGGCAGAAAACCTCTAAAACAGAAAAAGAATCAAGAACCCCTAGTGAAAGTGGAAACAATGATAGTGATTAATAAAACTGACTGGGCCATCAGACTGTGAGTCTATTCTAAGAAAAATCAGGACTTGATTAAAACAAGTTTCGAACAATTTTTTTTTCAAACCTAAGAAAAATAATATTAGTATAAGTAATGTAACTAGAATAAAAATAATTTTTTTTACAAACAAATAATTGTAGTAAGTTTTAAAGCACTGCCATAAATATTTTTATTTATTTTTTTAAATTTTAGTTTCATTCACCTCTGAACTATATTGTTAGAATTTGAACGACCATGGTTTGACATCCCCTACTTTTGATACTGGGTACACCCTTGTACAGTACATGGGCGGAGTTACAATTTTTGTTTTGGGGGGCACATGATTACCCTGGGGGTATCAAACGGGGTTCGGGGGCTCTGTGCAAAGTTGTAAGTCCAAGAATAAACCTGATTTCATGTCTATGTGAAGCATAATGTTGAATACTAAACTTTGTTTAAAACAATTTTTTAATTTCATTTTGAACAACATGACTTATAAGATTAAACTAAAGTTCATATTTTTCTTTGAATTTACAGTCATATTTAAAATAACTTTCATTCAATCAAAATAACAACTGATACTGCCGACTATATTTCTTGTCAGCACTATTATTATTTTTGTAATATTTCAATGGGTTCATTGAAAGCACTTGATTATAAACAAATAATAGACCTATTCAGAAAGATGGGGGAGCAATGCCTTTCTTCCCCCCCCCTTAACTCCCCCCATGGTACCGTATAATTTTTTTAGTTTTTCATTCATATGTAAGTTAAGGTATTTGTATTATTTTTTAAAATAGAATATAAAAATATTTTTAAATAATTTACTAGAATAATAAAGTACTAACATTTGTCTTCATTAAAGTTGTTATGAAACCTGACTGTATAAAAAAAGTTTGTTATCTATAAAGATAGATAACTTATTGGCATAAAAAGGTGTTAATATTTGTCTTCATCAAAGCTGAGAAGAATCCTATACAGTACAAAAAAGATTTGTGCCAACAATAAACTGATAAGTTATATTTACCAATAGTAGCAATTACTTTTTTAGTTTAATGAGGGCGGCCATTTCTGGAGTGTTTACAAATTCTACACAAACAAAACAAATACCACACAACTGGACAGTATGGAATATATAAACATTCCAAGCTACATATTACACATTCTCAACACCCACTTGAATTAAAACTCACACATACTTTTTGAAATCATAACCCCAAAAACTCTCTCAAAAGTCACCTAACATGCCTATATTAAAACCTAAAACAATCAAGAGGTCAATGGGTAATGATATCTTCATTAATCTATTCTCAACATTTTCATACGAGACAGGAACTGCCCATGCTCTTAATCTGCCTTTGGGTAAAATGTCTATGTTTTTTAAAATGTTTAAAAATGTTTACCAATAACAATTTCTTCTTGATATTTTTGAGGGTGACATTTTACTTTATCTTTACTTTAAAATGATAAGGATTGATAATGGTAATTATTATTTATAGAATGTTTATACATACAAGGAAAATAAAGATGGTATTGCAGTTTCCCCACTGTGTTAACTAAGCAAAATAGACATGCTTGTTGTATTCATCTTGAATTCACTAAATAAATCATAGATATTTATTAAGTAGATGAGTGGAAACTATTCCACTATATATTGAAACACGTCATAAAGTAAGTTAATAGTTTTCACTCAAATACCCTATAATTACTTATTGCAAAATAAACAATTAAGTGTATTGGTTGCTAAGTTAATATGTTCTTTGCATCTTCCTCGGCGTTTGGGCTGAGTTTTGTAAACTAACATAATAAAAGTAACAATATTCATATCTCTAAATGCTACTATAGGCAAGTTTGTAATGTATTTACAAGTGTTTTAGTAAAAATAACAACTAAATACATTTGTGATTTTAAAAAATTAGCTCTGTATTCAAGGCCAACTATGCTAGTCATTCAACCCCTCAGAATTTGGGTATAAACAGATCTTAAAATAATTTACCACTGTAACAAAACAATACATTCATTGGTCTTCTTCAATCTTACCAAAAAAGTTATACTATATAAAATAGTTTTTAGTCAGTATTATGTTTTGGTTTTTAACTACCAAATTATTTTAACTTGTCTTTTGTGTATAACTGTGCGGTGTTAGATGTGTTTATGTATAATTGTTTTCTATGTTTATACATGTAATTTCATTGTTATTGTATACATTTGTTTTTCAAATTATTGATAATATTATGTTTTCTTGAATACTGATTGGTTTCAGAAAATAGATGGTACTTATAGAGTCCTTAGCTTTTGTTCAATGTAGTTTTATTAATTTTACATAAAATTAATCTTAAAACATTTGAATTTTATTACACTTTTGCTTCAGCTCGTCATGAACAGCAACAAGATTTCGATATTTGAATTTTGTTATCTTACACAATTGTATTCAAGTTTTCTATTATTTTGGGATTTCAGGATTTTGTATGGTACATGGCATATATCTCACGAAATGAGTAGGTTACTAATGGTTTCTCTATTGATTTTTCAAAAGTTGTAAGAGAAATAACAATTGGAAATAGGTCAACTTTATTTAAAGTTACTTGTTGTAATCATCTTGAATTCATTGAATAAACTATAAGTAATTTTTGCATAACTAAGTGAATAATTTAGAACTTATGTGCTGATTCATTTCGAAACAATAGTTTCATTTACAAACCTGAGTAGAGGGTCAACAAGTAAGTTATAAAGTATTTACTTAGTTACACAATAATTAGTTATAGCAACTTTATTTGTTCAAATCCTTACCACATTACATTTGTATCACTCAATTATTTAAGCATACATTCTAAGTCCAGAACTTAGTATGAGTTTTATAAATATACACAGCTTTTTATCCAAGCATAAATTGTTAACACTTTGTGGGTGCAAACAGAACAAGTGGGTTGCGGTACATGAGTAGCTTGCGGTCACGTTCCATGTCGTTCCATGTAAATCAAATGCACTGTAACATTCGAAGACGAACACAACGGGTAGGTCGAGGTGAAGGTACAGTGCGATGCCTTGTAGGATGCTTTTCATCGGTGCTTTTTGAAAACAACCTGATTTGATTTTAAGTGGATGTTTAACAGGATGCCTAGAACGCTGCTTTGATCTGATTGTTCCGTTCAAGGTCGTCCAGCCCTTCTACGCCACATCATTCGAGGGAAATTTGACTGTCAACTTCAGTAGTCCGGTACGGTATCGGTTAAGTCTAGTATTTCCACTATTTTAATATTTAGTAAGGTGCAATATTTCCAAGTAGATAAGTGAATGTCTCAGTTGTCTTCCCCATATGGAATCGAATGGAATCGTTTGGGGTCATCTTTTAGTTCAGTAAAAAAAATAATAATAATAAATCAATTTTACGTCATTTGGTTACTGATTTTAACTTCCTTACTAACATTACATTTCTGTTTATAATAAATGGGATTTTTTTAAAATTATTTTGTAATGATATATCGATAATTTTTTTCGGTTTTAACGATAATATTTACATATCAATATTTACTGGTAGTTTAATTAATAACATTTTCTTTACGATATCCCAACCCTAGTAGTAGCATTGTGTGTTGTACTTCATGATGCTATTTTACTGGTAATTTTCGATTGCGCACAGTTTTTTCTTTGTGGGACTTGTTATTTACTAGGCTATATAATTATTCGTCTTCTGCTTGTGAGATAGGTTTAATGACTTTATTGTTTATATTTATATTTGAGTGAGATATGGTCGTACCAAATATTATTGACAATTATTCACACTTCAAGTTATCACTTGTCGATAAGATACCGCTTAAATTATTCTGCGAGTGTAGTGAAGGAAATTATTACAGCGTGTCGTATCACCATATTTAATATATATAAAACAAAATATATATAATGTAATATATCATCAATATAATACTTTATAATATATCAATATATAATATATATATATATATATATATATATATATATATAAATATTCTTGATATTTTATGTTATCCATTGTTTTTCCGTTGCACTGACTTTATGAAGTTAATATATTACTATTGTAAGTAATTTTATCCACCATTAAGTGCAATGATTTTACCTTGTGTGATGAGGCGCCTTTCGGTCACTTGACCATTGTCGAATCACTATTGTCGAGTGATTCGACAATGGTCAAGTGACCGAAAGGCGCCTCATCACACAAGGTAAAATCATTGCACTTAGTGGTGGATAAAATTACTTACAATAGTAATATATTAACTTCATATATATATATATATATATATATATATATATATATATATATATATATAATAACCACAACAGCGCCCTTAGTTTGACTAAGCATCGCAGGTAACCTCCTCGCTATGTGCTGTCGACATCAACCGCAACATTCACCTCGACCTGCCTATTCTGCCGCGAACCACTTGTTCTGTTCACACACTAAGAGAGTGACTCATTATAAACATACTAGAATCATTTCTGGTTAATCTAAAATTATATTTGCTAAAATTAGTAGCTTAATAAAGTAATAAAAATCGATATTTAAAAATAACAGTTTCACCTAAATTTATTATAAAATAGAGTGAGCATACAATGTTTCATCCTGAGCAGTAAAAATACAATTTTGTGGAACTGCGTTTTTAATATTTTTCACTTCAATGTTTATTGTTGATGGGCTTAACAACTAGCCATTATTTCTATTGTAAACTTAAGTAAGGTAAAGTTTCAAAATTTGTTGTGAAAGACTAATTTTAAATTCCAGTTGTAGTAAATTTTTTTTATTTTGTTTCTGACTCTGCTTTGTTTCAGACTATACAAAGTCTTCCATCATACTCGTTCAGGCAGTACTGGGTAGCTTAGTCAGAAAGAAAAACAAGTCTGTATTTTAATATATCCAACACCTCCTGCCCTCACTCTATCTCTTTACTCACTACAATTATATTCACCTTGATTTTCTTTCCGTCTCTTAAAAAATAATTTCACTTAAAATATTTTTTCTGTGCATTCTCTTTTCCTTATTCCCTTTTTATTGTACACAGCACATATGTTAGATTAGAGTGGCTGAGATAAGAGGAAGTCATTTTTAAGATATTTGTTATCACTACGAATTACACAATTAGTTTGAGTACTAGTATTTGCTTTACTAACATATATATGTGCATAAGTGAAGACCAGTAGATTGTAGTAAACAAACAAAATAGAAGGTAATATTAGGAAGAAATGGATAAAGGAAAAATTAGGAAATCAATAAGTGAAAGGAGTTCTAAAAGAGAAATTATCTATACTGTTAATCCCTTGATATTAAACAAGGTATTATGCCAATGTGTTTATAACAGAGACATTCGTCTTCATAAAAAATTTTAGGACTACAAAAAATATCAAAAGATTTGAAACTGTAGCATCATCGATGAATTTAAACAGTTTTGGAAAATATCGGATTGAGGTGTATTTTAAAAAATTATAATATAGTAACTTCATTACATTTGAGATACTCTCTTATAGGTCTAAATATCGAAGAGAAAGTTATAGGGATATATTTGACCCAATTACAACTAACATCAAGAGAAATAAGTTCATTTTTGAACTGTCATACATCTAGTAATATTAATAGGTAATATTAAATTCTCATAAGTTACAATATATCGCTCATTAAATTCAGGTTTGGAGACTATAAAATATAAAAGAAATCAAATACTGACAAATGACTTTTGTTGACTATCAATTTCACTTATAAATGAAAAAAAAGAGAAAATTATAAAAATGTGTAAATGAATGTAATAAAAGAGGATGGGTTAAATATGAGGATTTTACTATATTTTCTTATAACATGGTAGAATTCTAATCTGAAGTGTAACCCACGAAAGGAAGCAAATGCTATACTCTTCTCATTAAATCCCAACATTAACACATTCAACAGAGTTTTTAAATGATGGGGAAGGACGGACAAATAAAATGAAGTAGAATTGGAGTAATGTGAATAGATAGAAATTACCAACAAGGAGGTAAAAGGTTATTCAAAACTAAGGAAGGGAAAAATAGAAAAATCAAGTTTCAAATATTACAAAAGGAAAATAGAACAGGATTTATTAGGACAGGATTTCGAGCAGAATCTAAATGACCTCATGGCTGAAAAAATTAAAATTTTTTTAAAATAAATAAAGAATAAGCTTAAGTATAAAAACCAAGAGTTGTTGAGAATACAGATGATGTTAGAAAATATTATATTCCTCGTAGACACATCAGTAAAGGTGATCAGAAAATGATAATCTAGGCAATAAATTTATTTTACTATAAGTAATTATTGCATAACTAAGGGAATACTTCCCAGATAGCTGGCCTTAGCAACTGGGCGGGTCCACGGGTGGCGGATAGTGGAACGGCCTACAGATATGTAGGTTACTTGTGAATAAGGATTCCGGAAGGTTTCTTAATAAGCAGGCCCAGACCAAGGCAATGGTTCAAAGGTGAGGAATTATCCCTCCTCTTCAGTCAACCGGTTGGGAATTAAGTCCTCACAATGCTACTCTCACCTTACAGGTGAACCAAGGGCAATGCGGCTGTGAAGTATGGGCGGGAAACTACCCTAACAACACAGTTGTAACAAAAGAGAGTAAAGCAGGCTGTTCGCTCCATGAGCAACAGTTAATAATGTCCTGAACTTGGGGTGTGCTTCAAGGTCAGTGACTGAATACCCATCCAAGGTGGAAGGCATCGTGCCGATGGATAAATGGCTGCAAGGTATAATATGCAGTCGCACACGATCCCCTTGAGGAACCAGACAAAACCTCATTGTATGTTGTCTTGCCAGGGCAGTGGGGGATCTGCTCTGGTTGACTGTTCTTTCCCCCATACTCGTGGGAAGCTAATGGACCAAGTAAGTACACAAATTGATGTTGAGTCTGCACAGACAGCGGGAGCCAATGAGACGGCAAACTGTGAGTCTGTAGCAGATGTGTCAACTGCAACTACCACTGGGGGTGTGGGGATGGCTACCAAGCTGCCGACTGCAGAAACCAGTGAAATGGTTGTAGAGTTGAGCACGCTTTCTTTACGGAGAAAGCATATGAGTGGAGTGGCCAGAAGGCGGCTCCGAAGAGATCAGATCAGGAACAATGGTCAAGTTTCTCCAAGTGAACCTACAGCACAGCAGGGCAGCTAGTGCTGTCGTGTGTAGGATGCTGGACAGGGGAGAGGTGGACTTGGTGCTCATCCAGGAGCCATGGGTTTCTTGAGGACTTATATGCGGGCTGGCGACATCTGGAGGTAAGTTGCTATATGATAAGAACTCTGGTGTTCCCAGGACGTGTATCCTGGTCAGGAGGGGGCTGAGTGCTTTTGTACTAACGGACTTCTACTGCAGGGACTTGACAGCAGTGATGGTGGAGCTGCGGGTGGAGGGGAGGATGAGAAGGCTGAACCTGGCCACGGCATATCTTCCCTTTGACTACGCTGGGGCTCTACTGACACAAGAGCTGAGGAGGCTGGTCGATCACTGCGGGGCTGTGGATGAGGAGCTGATGGTGGGGATGGATGCTAACTCCCATCACACTTCGTGCGGAAGTACAGGTACCAACACTAGAGGTGAGTAACTTTTCTTAGCTTAACGAGCCTATCTTAGCTCTAAGAATCTACTAGTCTTAAATCAGGGGGAAGAGCCGACGTTTGTCACTAGGGCCAGACAGGAGGTCCTGGACATTATGGTGGTGTCGAACCAGGTGGCTAGGTATGTACTAAAGTGGCATGTGTTGGATGAACCGTCTTCTTCTGACAATAGACATATTAGGTATGATATCTATCTCAATCCAGCCATGCTTCGGCAAACCAGGGATCCAAGAAGAACAGATTGGGACTCCTACAGGAGGGACCTGAGTGTTCGGATTGAGGAGGCTGGATTGGAGTATGGTGGGAGGGGAGAGCTAGAAGACTCTGCCACACTGGTTGGCGAGGCTATAGTAAAGTCCTTTACTGATAGTTATCAGTACTGAAGCAGTTGCGTTCTTAGCGAGGGGAGAAAAGTAGGGGATCCATCATGGTGGAACAAGAAGCTAGCCAAACTTCGGAAGGAGACTCTTTAATAGAGCAAAAAAGAATGGAGAGTGGGACCAGTATAGGAAAACACTAACTGAATACAATAGGACAATTAGAGAAGCACGCAGGAAGTCCTGGAAGGAGTTTTGTCAAGAGATTGACGAAACTCGGGAAGGGGCACGACTGCATAAAATGCTCTCTAAGGACCCAGTTAACCCGGTAGGGATGCTAAGAACCCCATTGGGAAATATAACAAAAACTGCAGAGGAAACTGTGGAAGAATTAATCAGAACACATTTCCCTTGCAGCACTCTGAGGAAACTTGGGGGAGCAGACACTGTACCAGTTGCCAAACCCTTCACAAGACGTGGTAAGAGGGAGGACTGGGAAGTGGCAAGGAGGATAGTAACTCCACAAAGGGTAAGATGGGCTATAGGCACATTTAAACCCTACAAATCTCCCGGTCCAGATGGGATCTATCCTGTGCTGCTGCAGTAGGGAATGGACCTGTTGGTGCTGGTACTTACTAAATTATACAGGCTAAGCATTGCTCTAGGGCATGTGCCTGCAGCCTGGAAATCTAGTAAGGTGGTCTTTATACCTAAGCCAACCGGTAACCAATCAGAAAGGAAAGGATACAGACCTATTACTCTCATGTCCTTTGTTTGTAAGGGACTTGAAAAACTGGTTGATAGGCATATTAGGGGGGAGGGTGCTTTGGCCATAAAACCACTGCATTGGAATCAGTATGCTTATCAACCGGGGAAATCCTGCGAGGGAGCTCTCCACCAAGTGGTTAGTAGGATAGAGCAAATGATCGCTAAGAAAGGTTGTGCCATTGGTACCTTCCTCGACATTGAAGGGGCTTTCAATAACCCCTCAGTGGAGACGATGGTAAACGGTGCAAGACGTCATGGAGTGGATGCGACCACTTGTGGCTGGATAAGTTCCATGTAAACGAACAGAAGCATTTCTGTAGAGGTGGCAGGGGGGATCAGAAGGGCGGAGACAAGTCTGGGCTGTGCATAGGGGGGGGGGTTGTTCTCTCTCCTCTGTTGTGGTGCCTGGTTGTTGACAATCTTATTGAATTCCTGAATAAACAGGGGTACTTTTGTCTGGGATATACGGACAACATAGTTGTTCTGATCCTGGGCAGATTCTCTGATACAGTCCTTGAGGTAATCAAAAATCCTCTACGACTGATTGAAGAGTGGTGTAATAAGGAGAACCTTAGGGTAAATCCAAAAAGACTGCTCTCATTAACTTCACCAGACAGCGAAAAGATCTGACGACCAGGATTCCTCGCTTGTTTGGTGAATACCTTGAGTTTGTGGTGGAGGTAAAGTACCTGGGAGTTACTCTGGACAGGAAACTCACCTGGAACCCACATCTTGAGAGGACAGTTAACAGGGCCAAAAGGGCCCTGATGACAGTGAGAAGAATGGTGGGTAAGAAATGGGGACTGAAGCCATCAATGATGCACTGAATGTATCTGAGGGTGATAAGACCTATGATTACCTATGGAGCTCTGGTGTGGTGGACAAAGGCAAACCAGGCACAGGCAAGAGCTCAACTGATGTTTCGGGACATATGAGTATCGAGTGCGTGGTCAAAGAACCTGTCTTGGAGATGGGCAGTGACCACCTTACTCGGACGTTTGCACCTGACCAGGCCCACCAAACTCTGATGGAATGGTCAGGGTCAGTAACATCCGGAGCTCAGATCTGGTACACAGATGGCTCCAAGATGGACTTCGGCACTGGAGCCGTGTATTGTGTGGAGGGGTGTATTGTAAAAACCCAAGGGTAAAACTAGTTTTTTCCTTGGGGAGGCATACCTCTGTCTTTCAGGACGAAATATATGCTATAAATGTCTGGGAGAGATAGCGAGAAGGGGAATACACAGGACCCGGATTGCTATTTTCTCTGACAGTCAGGCAGCAATTAAGGCACTAAACGGACATGTGGTCACCTCGGCCATAGTCAGGGAGTGACTAAATAACCTAGAAGCCCTGGCAAGGCACAATCAAATCAATATAGGTTGGGTGCCAGGGCGTAGTGGAATATTTGGAAATGAAGCCGCAGATGCACTGGCCAGAGAGGGGTCTTCAACTCCCCTAATTGGACCGGAGCCAGCGGTAGGTATTTCCAAATCCATGGTCAAGATTGCAGTGCGAAGGTGGATGGCTGAAAGACACTGTGAGCACTGGGTCAGGGCTGAAGGAATGAGACACAGTAAGCTAACCCTTAGGAAACCTTCCTTGGGGCTGCAGGAGAGTCTCATACTACTTGGAGCCACAGGTCTACTCACGGGACACTGTGGACTAAGGAAACATCTGCATAATACGGGTATCTTCAAAGATGAACCAGTGTGCAGATTATGCGGGCAAAAACTGGAGACGGTCACACACATCATTTATAGATCTGAAGCACTTGCCAAGAGGCGCTTCAACCTCTTTGGTGATAGCACAGCTCTGGAAGAGGATGCTGCAGGTAAAACACTAGTCAGGAAACTTCTAAACCTGGTAAGAGGGAAGGGGCTCTTTGACTAGATCATGGAGGTAAGTACAATATACCTAAGGTAGCGGTGCTTCGGGCAGTTTAAACCCGCTCCCAAGTTAAAAATTAAAAAAAAAAAGGAATACCTTAGAGCTTGCTTGCTGATGGGTTTTGAAACAATTGTTTCATTTAAAAGCTAATTTGTTACTAAGTATTGCTGTGTTGTCCAATACTTACTTATAGTTTAATTTGTGAATCCAAGATGAATACAACATGCTACTTAAATACTTATTTTGATTTTTAATACTCATAGTTTTGAGAATACTTGACCTCTTGGAATGTCGCAAAAGTTTATAACCTACTAGGATAATATGCAGTACTTATTTTTGTAGTAATATTAAGTGGAATTGTGTGAATAAACTTACTTCACCGGCAGCTCAAATTTATTCACATATGCTTATGACTTTAAAATAATTATTAGTTGTTACTTTAGGTAGCTCAATTTACGGATTGGGTTTAGTAAATTTTAGAATATAATTTCATAATTTTATAATAAAATCAGGTCACAACATATACCAACTTTTAGTCTTAGCATGCTCATTTAATAATTACTAAAATAAGAATAAATTTTAAATAAACTCATAAAACTCAAGTGATAAACCTAATCTATAATTAAGGCATAATTACAATTTCTTATCTCTTCGTGTAGGAGAACAAGTGTTGGTTAATTTAGTATCTTACATTTGGACTATTCATTGTAATCTTGTTTTGTCTCACAGACCTACTTCCAGAATTCTTAGTCAACAAATAATATAAATGCCATAATCCATATGTTGAGAAAACACATGATCAATTATTGAGTTAGAAGGAACATAAATCAAACTGAACAGTGGATGAATGTAAATGGAATGCATTGTACATAATGAATTGGATGAACCTAAGTAATTGATTTTGTTAGTTATCATTATTTTTTTATTGGACAGTTTTTGTGGAAGGGCATCTTGGTGTTTGTGTTATGTGTAGAGGGCTTATACAGCTGTACTTGCTAATAGAAGTTTAGTATCTCCCCACACAGTACCCCAGTTAGGCACAATCCTAGTAAGAACAGATTTTTACATCAATATTTACATATCGCAGTGTTGTTAACACCCTCACATACAACAGCGTTGGGGTTTTCTGAGTAATGGGTAGACACTTCTATTCATCCTGGTCTACTTCAGGTTAAGTGACCAAGGCCTTATAATCCCATGAGACCCCTTTATACTAAGCTAGAGTTATGTCCCCTGTCTGTTCTATCATTTGTTGTGATGACTACTGGCTAATAATCTTACAAGCCCAAAAATGTTGCGCCTGGCGTTTCTTCACAGAGATTCCAGTGTTAAGTATGACACTTTTATATATTTGTAATCAGAGGCGTAGCCAGGACATTTGTTTGGAGGGGGCATGACCCGTGGGGTTAGGGGGAAAACCTCCCTGAGGAAATTTGGAACAGTTTTATCCCTAGAAATATTATTTTATGTTTTTTGGCGCAATTATTGGGTCATAGGAAAGATACTTTGCTAAAAACCTAGCGCTATTTTATAAGTTATTTTTTGCTAAAGTTATTTGGTTTGGGGGAGCACATGCCCCCTGTGCCTTCCTTAGACACCTCTATTTATCCTGGTTTACTTTTAAATTCAAGTGACCAAGGACTTGTAATCCCATGAGCTTCTCCTTTATACTAAGCTAGAGTTATGTCCCCCTGTCTGTTCTATCATTTGTTGTGATGACTACTGGATAATCATCTTACAACCCCAAAGAGGTTATCCCTGGCATATTTTCACAAGGATTCCGGTGTTAAGTACGACATTTTTATAATTTTCTAATAATTTATGATTTTCTAATAATTTATGAAAATTGTAGATCACAAAGCATTCATTTCAAAAGATATCCTGAGTACCAAAGACAACAACTCTATTTAAACTTTTCGTGCAACAGAAATGGGGTGACTAAGGTAATTAAAGTCAAAAGTAGAGAATCTGTAAAAGGTAACTACAGACTAAAATCTGAAAATAATATTTTTAAATTATTGAAGAATAACTTTGTTATAAATAATTTAAAATATCTTATTCCCTCGACTCATATTTAACAATTTTAAAACTAAATTATAATAAATAATAATCTGCCTGATTTGCTGCATTAATTTAAAAGATGGCAATTTACTTTGAAGGTGGGATATAAATTATGGAATATTTGAACACTCTAGGGCAAGAGCTCCCAAGCTGGGGGGGGGCTCCCCTTAAAAGGTGTGAAGGTAAGGCAGGGAAGGCTTAAGACCATTGGGAAAATAGTAGGATTAACTCTCATTTAGTTAAAATTTACACCTGAGATTTTTTTACATAGGTAATTTTATTGACCATGATGTTCAGAAAATTTAAATGAAATGTATGCATTTATAAAATAAATATAAGTAAAGGTTGTACAAATTTTGTAAACTTGAAACTAAATCAACATGAGACCTTGAGAAGAATAATAGTACAAAAGTGTCATGAAAAAATGTTTGTTATTCAATGTGGCAACATTTTGTTACCATGGACAAATCTTCATTTTGGATAAAACACTTAAAAGTGTATTACAGACAGCTTTTCGAATATACTTGCCTTTTTTAGGCACCTACTTATATGAAAAAAATATTTTTCAGCAAGGAAAACAAAATATAGGAAGAAGCTTGATGTTGCTAATGACTTGCGTTGTGCCTTTACAAAAATACAACCTCAAATAGCCTCACTAGTGAAAAAAAATTCAAGCTCATCCATCTCAATAACAGATTTTCTTCATATCAGTTAAAATTTACCTTCCGAATTAAAACTTGAAATGTTATATCATGTTTCTTGTGAAAGTATGTATAAATAAATAAATTGTTTTGAATATATATATATATATATATATATATATATATATATATATATATATATATATATATTGTAGTTGCAGCTGTAGATGCAGGTTATCGGAGAATAAACGACTCATCAAATGAACTAGTTTTAAGCATTCAGAATAATACACAGTAGTTTGTTTAATTTTATATTTCAAATGTGTGCCTAACTATTTTAGAGCTTGTGTTTCTATTTTAAAATTATCTCTTTTCTGTTTTTAAAAACTTTTATAAACAAATGTAGAGTTTTGCCTCCAATTTTGAAATGTCGGTATAGTCTTTAAAGAAAAATGAAACTAAAAACACTTGTACATATGTTAGTATATAACAATTTCCTATAGTAGCCGTTACTTTTTTATTATTGAGGATAGCCGTTTCGGGAGATGTCTCCCATTCTCAACTCAGACCGTAACTGAACTCTTGATAAAAAAAGTAAGTGCTAATATAGGCAAGTGTAACATACTAATATATATTAAAGTGTTTTTAAATAAACATTAGTAGTTCAATTGAATTTTGAATCAATTAATAGAAAAAACGTAGATTACAGTTATTTTTTAAAAGTTTTTTTCTTTATAAAAATATATAACTTGTTGAACAGTTTTTAAGAATTTTAATGATAAATTAGTCTACAGGTGAGATCGGCGATTTTAATTTTTGAAACTTTTTGTAAATATTTTTCCGAACAATTTAACAAAACAATCTACCGCTTGACTGTAAAGTAGTCTACTAATTGGACGATCCAACAATTGTAAAGTAGTGAATACAACGCGAGCTACGTTATTCATTGTTTTTTTTTTTTTAGTTTTAAGGCGACCAGCCAGAATGACTACTCAATGGAGGAAAGGTAATACAGTAAAGCCTCTCATGTCCGGACGTAATATGAAAAGAACGTAAGCGTTTTTATTTTGCAAGGCGCCTTGCCGTCCGGCCAGCAGTCGGCTCTTCTTTCCCGACTCAGCCAGTTGTGTTTCAGTCTCCGTATCATTAAGTTCACTAGTGTTTTACAGATTGGTGTATTAACCAAACTGAATCAGTTATGTTCGAGTGTCCGTATCAGTTATGTATATATATCTGACAGGAGGTCAATGGGCCATAAGTGTCTTTATTTGTTTATGTTGTAAGTTTCGAGAGTCGATAAATATCCCTTAGATAGCACAGACATCTAGTCTTCTGGGTGGCTAATCAGAAAATAAACTCTCTTGAACCAAACAAATCAATGAAACAATGATGACACTCATGATTAGCTGTGCTGGTCTTTATACCCACTACTAATAAATTGTCATGATAAGCTGGCCTATCATGTAAACCGCAATGGGTTAAGAAACTGTAAATAAATTGTATCTAAATTGTACATACCATTCTATATTGCTATTAAAATATATTTACAATCTTCGATAAGCGTAACTTATTTACTTGAAGCAATCATACATTAAATAGTACATTATTACATAGCCCCTTCCATATCCGGATTTTTCATTATGTGGGGCTGTCACCACATTGATCCGGGTGGGAGAGGTTTTACTGAAAGTGTGAACATAAATAATATTAAAGTAGGTACATCAAGTACCTGGTATGGGATATAGCATAGTGAGTACAGGGTCGCTTACCTGAACATGAACAGGCGGAGCCATAAAGAAGTGGTTACCCGTTATACCTTTAGGGAAAAGAATTACTAAGGAAAGAACTCTACGAGCCCCTGGTAATGGAAAAAGGAAATGGTATGACAAGGCGTGGACAAGGTCGCTTCTGTGAAACCTGCTCAACCCTGGGCCAAAGAGAGATATCTGCCATCTACCCTCATTCACATCGATTTAGCAATGCAAACCGATTTTGAGAATGTAGTTAAACAGAAAGATCGCCCTCAGATTTATCTAAATACACAATCCTTCGAAGCGATAATAGTCCTACTGGATGATCAATTAAAGTCATGTCTCAAACTTCTGCATCTGATAAGTGCTTTAGTAGCTTCAGAACCAAGCTAATGTTTTCGGCTTTAAATACAGAGTAGTTTTCTTTATTCGAATAATTATAGATTGCTACATCTTTTACATTATAATATATTTTATACATACTTTGATTATTTATACGCTTTATTAATTTTAGTAGCTCTATCTTTATTTACCATAAAGTGATTTTTACATTTTATTATTTTTTAAATGAAATGCAATTTTGTATGAACATATTTTCATTATGCTATTGCCTTCATTTAGCTTTATTACTGTTTTTGTGTTATATTTTATTTACAATTTGTGTTTCTATTCAATATTGCTTTCATTATTTACGTTCGCCTGACGATGGAATTACTTTCAGGTCACTTGAGTATACTACATCTATATTAAAGAATGTAATTGCACGAATGTGATCAGAATCCAACGACTTTGCGAAGTGTTTCCTTTAATCCTATAAAACAAAGCCTCGTAGTCTCGTAGACAGTTACATAATGCTTTTTCCTTATTTCGTAAGTAATAACATTACCTAATAGGTACTATCAGATATTATTTCTAAGAATTAGAACTTGGAGCATTAAGGTTACGTTTCGCGGAAACACCACTGAGAATGTATTATTGAAGCGATTGCCATTTCTGAATAATATTAACATTAAATACAAAAATATATTTTCCCACAACAAATGAACTAATTGCAGTGAAAGGAAAATTCAGTAGTTCGTTATCAGGATTTATGGGAGTTACGTTCTCAATTCATTTCACATAATAAACGTCAGACGATTGGTATTCTTCGAAAAGAATGCAGTACGTACTTTAATTTATACGTTAATTCAGTGTGATGATAAGTTACAGCTGCTATTAACATTAAAAGCATCACAATAGTACCGTGAAAATAGAACCGTTGACTGCTAACTCAAACAATTGGCGATTAAAATTTTTAGTAGGCTACCTCGTAAATACCACAAACAGATAGACGGTGCTAGTTTCTGGAACCCTTCTATCGCTTCTCTGTTATTCCGACCATTAAGGCCTAACTGGCCGTTTCTTTTTACTTCATAAAACGGTACGAGCCTGTAAATATAGGCGGACAAACATTTTGATAAAGATCTGCTCACTTATATGACAAAAAAAGCCGGCTTGTCGAATGAACAACAAAAGCATGAACAAGGAGAGAAAGGTCAGTATTCTGGATTGAACGTTACTATAGTGGCAAGCAAGAGTCGACTCACATAGACAAGGAGACAATGATCGATATTGTAGGGTAAACGTTACTTTGGTGACAATGAACGATCGACTCACTCGAATGAACAAGGAGACAAAAGTCGGTATTGTGGGGTAAACGTTAATTCGGTGACAATGAACGATCGAATCACTCGCATGAACAAGGAGACAAAGGTCGGTATTGTGGGGTAAACGTTACTTTGATGATAAATAAGTTTCGACTATCTAACATTAACAGGGAGACAAAGGTCGGTATTGTGTGGTAAACGCTACTTTGATGATAAACGTCGATCGACCATCTCGCACGAACAAGGAGACAAGGCTCGGAATTCTACCGCTAATTATAGTTACTTTAATACGGGCGTTGTGAATGGAGCGGCTTGCTGATGATAATTTAACTGCTCGTATGTGACTCAGCGTACGTGATGCAATAATATCGTCTAGGCTATATCCTGTAGCCTTCTAGAGGGTATTGTTTTCCTACCTTAATCCTACCAATATTCACAAATCTTTAATAGTTTTCGTAGCCTGTACCTAACTGTTATCTTTAATATCACAAAATATACCGAATAAAATTCCCCTAGAATAATAATTAACTTTAAACAAAGTTATTTTCATTTCAAGAATCAAATCGATTAATTTTAGATTCTAGGTCTCTGAAACTCTGCCACAAATATCCAAACCCTTAAATGATAAATGAGTACTTTGCGATTTTTATATTACGGAACTGTGGTTAGGATGTTCCATGCGAGAATTGTCGTTCGATTTAAAGGCTTTGGAGGTAGCCTTATTCATATAGCTTATAAATAGCTTATAATTGCTCTATTACTTGTTTTTGCAAATGTAGGCTATTATTTTTCTGGCGCATTATTATTCAAATTTACTCTTTCAAATGAATTGAATGGTATTAAAACTCATTACCTGTTCTTAACAACCGTCTTTGTACAAATGCAAATGAGGATTTGAACAGGCCGCGGAATCTGCGTGTTAGATTTTTAAAAACCAGATGAAACCCGCTCATTACCACAGCTATAGAAAATTTAATACTAAACTTTCGTTTGCAAAGCGTCGCTCGTTTCAAGTATCCACAATTGAAATACAAAGTTAAAGAAAGTTGGCCTTTACCACACTTCGTCTAGAATTGAAGAGCAAGGACGGAGAGGTTCTGGCGGACAGAATTGCTAAGAGCAAGGGCATTGATCTTCAAATTATCTTTCTACACTCGACACAACAGGTAAACAATTCTCAGGGAAACCTTAAAGCTTGAACTCCATACTGGACGCTTGGTTAGATTCTACTTTAACTTGAAGACACGGAGATTCTGGCGGACAGAATTGCTGAGGAGCAAGGGCATTCCATTGATGTTCGGATTATCTTTCTACACTCGACACAACCGATAAACAATTCTCAATGCTATTATAAGACTTGAACTCCATATTGGATGCTTAGTTAGTTTCTACTTTGACTTGAAGACGGAGAGGTTCTGGCGGACAGAATTCCTGAGAGCAAGGGCATTTATCTTCGAATTATCTTTCTATACTCGACACAACAGGTAAACAATTCTCAAGGCTACCTTAAAGCTTGAACTCCATACTGGATGCTTAGTTAGTTTCTACTTTGACTTGAAGACGGAGAGGTTCTGGCGGACAGAATTGCTGAGGGCAAGGGCATTGATCTTCGAAATATCTTTCTTCACTCCACACAACAGGTAAACAATTCTCAGGGCTACCTTAAAGCTTGAACTCCATACTGGACGCTTAGTTAGTCTCTACTTTGTCTTGAAGACGGAGAGATTCTGGCGGACAGAATTCCTGAGAGCAAGGGCATTGATCTTCGAAATATCTTTCTTCACTCCACACAACAGGTAAACAATTCTCAGGGCTACCTTAAAGCTTGAACTCCATACTGGACGCTTAGTTAGTTTCTACTTCAACTTGAAGATGGAGAGGCTCTAGCGGACAGAATTCCTGAGAGCAAGGGCATTGATCTTCGAAATATCTTTCTTCACTTCACACAACAGGTAAACAATTCTCAGGGCTACCTTAAAGCTTGAACTTCATACTGGACGCTTAGTTAGTTTCTACTTCAACTTGAAGATGGAGAGGCTCTAGCTGACAGAATTTCTGAGTGCAAGGGCATTGATCTTCGAAATATCTTTCTCTAGAAGTAAACAATTCTCAGGGCTGTTTAAAGATTTGAACTCCATACTAGACCCTTGGTTAGTTTCTACTTTGACTTGAAGAGTAAGAACAGAGAGAGAGTATTTATTTGAATTCTCTTTAATCCTTCAATCAAAACTAAGATAATATCATGCTATTGCCACAAACCCCTCCTGACATCTAGTCAATACCAAAAATCCTGTTCCCACATTCCTCCCCGCAGCCAGTGTCGCGGCAGACAGTTAGAGTATAACCTCTAGGGCCACCAATCTCTCATTGACTTGGACACCTCTTCTCAGACTAATGTAAGGCCAGAACAATGGGGTCTCTGCAATCATTGAAGACTTTTAGGTGAAAGGTGAGCATCAGCTATTGTTTTGACAGGCGAAAAATCAGTCAACTGGCTTGACCCATTGACATGTCAACTGAAACTTAGGTCTGCTATATGTCAGTAGAGTTTGGCAGCTGGGTAGTTAGTCGATTATAAATACCGGGCTTTATGTTGCCGATAATATAGCTTCATTTCCTACGGGGTATGTGTAAGGTGATTGTAGAAGTAGGCTGATGTTAGAAGCAAGGTCCTTGATATTTCTACGATCCTAATATATATATATATATATATATATATATATATATATATGTGTGTGTGTGTGTGTGTGTGTGTGTGTGTGTGTGTGTGTATGTGTGTGTGTATATATATATATATATAATATTATGAATAGTTATTATATGGAGAACATCCGTTTATTCTGCAGCCCAACAAAAGTAGTAGACTCGCTCTTCTACTGTTGTTGAGTTCACCTCGTCAATGCTGGCTGAGATTCTAGCGAAACGTCGGTACTGCGAATTTATGGACTGCAGAATGAACGGATGTTCTCCAGATAATAACTATTCATCATATTTTTCTATCCGTGAAGGAATACGTATCAGTATATATATATATATGAGTGTTTGTCTGTATGTATGAGCTTTATGCATTACTAAACCACTGATCCGATCGCCATGAAACTTTTGGAAATTGTTGAGTACATTCCTGAGAAATATTCTGTGAATAATAAATCTCAGGGGCGTAGCCGGAGACACGTGACATCCAAACATATTAATAACAGTAGAAAAATATTACCCTATAAAACGGAGCTAGGTTTTTTAGCAAAACAGCTTCCCGACGAAGTAACATTTTTTTAACTTTTAATTTTAAGGGCCAAAACAACATAAAATATGATTTTCTATCATCTTATCCTAAGACATTTCATTGAATTCATTTCAAATGTTGGCCGCTAAGAAATACTCAACAAATTTAAATTATTTGCCAACACATTTCAAAGCCATTTCTGTACAATTATTATTATGTTATTAAAATACAATCCACTTCTACTTCAATCTCTTGCAACTCTATGACTCTGGATTTAGTTACAAAATAATTCCGTTTTCTGAGTGACGCTATATTCTTAGTAATGCAAACACAGCCGGCTTCAGGCTTTAGCATTTAGTCGGGCAAGATTAGTCGACGCCCTTGTAAGAGTAAAGTAATTGAAGTAGATTTATCGTTATTAAAAAGAAGAATATACAATTGAAACATTTTACCAAAAACTATAGTGCTTTTTGTACAATAAACATTATAAACGAAAAAAATACTAATTTTGTTTCGTATTTTGTTTATTTCGCTATTTTGATCGTGACAACAATTTTCGCAATGGATTAGTTGTTCCCTCATTGGATTATGATTCAATATACATTAATTGAAAATTAAATATAATTAGATCCCAAACAAATTTTAAAGAAAAAACTGCTCAAGGTCCGAATTTGTACATAGAAGAGTTTTTTTTAGTTTTTCAATTAAAAATAAAGTTTTCCTAAGGAAATAAAAATTCAGAACTTTTTTCATATCTACTCTCTATTGGATATATATTTACGCCTAACGTTTTTAGTTCCTACGAATATCTTTTGAAGAAATTTCCTATAATTATGAAAACTCTTCAGCTCCCCAGCCCCTCCCCTAGAGCCCGCTGTTACAAAGCGCCGTATAACTTTACCACTTAGCAATATAGGCCTACATGCCACGTGACAGCTTCAGTGCATCTGAAAAATACGAATATATTATACACCAGTCAAAGGTATCTGATGTTTAAACGGAGTATCAGATCACAACTTTTATATCTTATTAAAAACAGACTTGAAACCAAAATTCAAATATATTGAATATTTTATAAGCAAGTTATTTTGCCCAATGTAAGAACAAATGCAATACTAGGATATCAAATGGGGCTTAGATAATTGTTGGCTATAAGAGTTTACCCACCTAATATAATATATACCTATAATACTACTTATAAATAAGCTATTTGTACTTACTAAGTAAACAATAATGAATATTCCTAACTGTAACTGTGGCATGAATAGCTTTCTCCGCACAATTTGGAAGTGCTTGAAAAAACGTTCAACTCAGTCTTTTTTTTCACATTTTCTTAAAAATAAATTCTAAACAAGAAATAATTTATTTTAATTCTGCAATCAAATTAGTGGTTAAAATTTTAAATATGCCAATATAACCATGGCCACCGATGCCCGGGGGAAAGGGGGGTGCCCCTAGCTCACTTCCAGATTTAAAAGACAAAATAAATATCCAAAGCGTCATTTGTAGACCAGTGGATTTTTTCGAGAAAGATATTCTGACTTGAGACTAGAATATTTATAGGCCTATACAAAAAATGTACGTCTTCCATGAATATTTACATATTATTGTTTTTCAATAAAAAGTTCGAGTAATTAGAATGAGTTTATATTCTTTATTCATTAAGAACCGTGGCCTAGTACTTTATAAGTAGTGATAGGGAAAGCAAGGTTAATACTTGAATTTTTTAGCTGCTCCATTTCTAAAAAAACTTAACAATAAAGTTTCATCGGTCGATGAACCTTATTTTTCAAGCAGAGCCAAAACTGTATAAACTTTAAGTTAACAGAACAATAATGTCCTGCATTACTATATACTTATTTTACATATAGCTAGCAAGTATCAGGTCAGTTTAGGTTAGATTGTAAAAAGCCAAAAACAAATTTTTCCAAAAAAGCTAGTCATGTTTCTTAATACGCATGTAATTGGAAGACTGAGGAAAATATAGATCATTCGTGCAATTCGACAATCGATTAGTTTATATGGAGAACTTAATTTTATATTTTAAATGAAATGTGTGCTAACAGCATAAATTGTAGCTGTATTTTATATCAATATAGTAATGTAGAATATAAAAGAATAAGAAGGTAAAATAGAATTGAGTAAGTGTTCGTCGAATATTCCCCCGTATTTTGAAAATCCCCCCAAAATGCTCCAGTTGTCCCAGCAATTTCCCCAGTAATAATCGAAAAGTAAATTGTCTTTAAAACAGGTGTTGATAGATCAAACCTGTGACACCCCAGCTTGAATGTTATGTACTAGATAAAAACGCTCTTTATCAAAAGGTTTTGAATAACGTTCAAAGCTTTTTCAAAGATAAAAGCAAATTAAATATTACTTATCAACCTGTAGCCTTGCCTGCTGCATAGAGACATAATAACCGGCTAATACTGTGTGCACAAGAAATTACCCGCAATTCTAGGCATTGTATGGGGATCAGCTACGAGGTTATTCTATAGAAGCAGAATTTTGAAACTAATCTAAAGATTTTATTAAATATTAGGAATTCTAAAATACCAGTTACAAGGAGAGCCTTTCTGTTTTGCTGGATCAGTATTTTAGTGTAGGATATCATGTTTAAGAGAGTAATGAAGGCTTATCGAAAGAAATAATTAATGGATATATTTACAGTGGATCTTTACCTCCTTAATTTAATTTTAAATATATTCTCCTTAGATAAAATGATAGAATAGATGCTATTGCTACCAGGCTCTAGATAGTTATTCACCTGACACATGTAAAAGAGTAATCTAAAACAAAAATTTCAATCCCTACTTAGGTCAAGAAAGAAAATGTTTATTTTTAATCGTTGATAATACCTTTTATTCATCAACTCAAATTCAAATACATTTTTTTAAACTTGTAGTGGATGACACTCAATGTTAATGCGGTTTTTCAAATATTAATTATTTATAATTTAAAATAGTTAATGTCTTTAAGTTGGATTCGAACCTTATGGTTGCATGTTTAAAATCCAGCAGTTGAGGGTGAACTCCACCATATAGAGAGTGTGATATAAATAGCATACAGCTCATAGCATAGTAAGAATTGAAAAAATAATGGTAGTATTAAGTTAATAAGAGCTTAGCTAGCGAGAACAATTCAAAACGGTAAAATTAAAACAGTTTACTCTAAATCTCACTACACATTAGTTTATTAAAACAACCAAACTAGTTACGACGACGATGTAGCCTTCATCAGTGCTTGGCTACTACACTGATCTGCATCAATAGTAGCGATGTAGTGAGATTTATAATTAACTGTTTTCATTTTACTGTTGCGTATGGTAATATAAGTAAAGTCTAACATCCATCACACGCATGTAGCCCCTTTCATGTAGGAGTGGGGTGCTATGAAAAAGCTGGGCTATGAAGATTGTAAATAGATAAGATTGGGGCAAGGGCTTAACCGAAAGACAGAGTCACCGCACTATTCTCCTGCTCCAGATGTAGGACCTATTACAAGAAGAAGGAAAGGAAAAAGAAGTAAACATGTAGCATAATTACTACACGTAACCTATGTTCAGCAAATATAGGCTACCAGAGCAAGCTTTACTCTCTATTGGAATTAAAAAGATGTCTGTCTCTATTTCTACCTTTTTCATTAAAAAACCGTTCAAAAGAAGATATGGTACAAAATAATGTAATTGAATATATATAAACTTTATTGTACTTAAACAATAATCTTACTTGGTATATTTTCGAATTGACTTTCGAGAGCTTAAAAATTACAGAGCTCTAATTTTCGAGCTCTGTAGAAAAGTAGTCTTCTAAAACTCTAAAATGAGACCACTGAAATTAATAACCTCTCAAAAGTCGACTTGCAAGTATACCAAGTAAGATGTTTTTTTACGTAGCCTACATTAAAATTTAAGTGTTCTCAAAATTTAAAAAAAACAGTGGTACTAAGTTAAAATTTATGTACGTAAGTTAAAATATATGCGTGTATATATATATATATATATATATATATATATATATATATATATATATATATATATATATATATGTATGTATGTATGTATGCTGATACGTATTCCTTCACGGATGGAAAAATATGATGAATAGCTACTATCTGGAGTACATCCGTTCATTCTGCAGTTGCTCTTCTACTGTTGTTGGGTTTACCTCGTCAATGCTGGATGAGATTCTAGCGAAACGTCGGAACTGCGAATTTATGGACTGCAGAATGAACGGATTTACTCCAGATAGTAACTATTCATATATATATATATATATATATATATATATATATATATATATATATATATATATATATATATATACATGCAGTCTTCTTCTAATGTTCTATACCCTCAGCGTATAGTGTTTTCACAGTAAAACTGTTTGCCATTTTTAAAGCTCTAACCGTCATCCAATCTACTTTTTCTTATTACCTTTTGTGTTCCGATTCGAAAAGTGCACTTCCGGCCCTACAGGATGTGTTCTCCGTGAACCTTTTAGTTTGGGATGTGTTGGGGTAACATTCTGTTGGGTTCCCGGTCACTGTGGAATTACCGGAAACACAAAGGCGGATAAAGCGGCAAAGAGTGCCACTAGTATGGTGCCATCTACACAACGTGTTATGGCATCTGATTATATATGTTTTGTGAAACGCTCATTGGCTGCTGCTTGGAATGGTGAATGGCAATGTGTAAATTACAATAAGCTGAGGGAAATTAAGGATACCGTCCATCCATGGAGGTCTTCTATTCGTCCGAAACGTAGGGAGGAAGTAGTGGCTACTCCTATCTAACTCATGGTTATCTGATGCCTCGTCAGGGCCCGCCTTTATGTCAGTTCAGTGGAAATACCATCAGTCATATACTGGTAGATTGTGGTGATTTGAAGCAGGTTCGTAACAGCTTTAATTTACAAGGGAGTTTGAAGGTGGTGTTGAAGGACGATGCCGCGGCCATAAACCGTATCATCGCATTCCTTCGCCACCTAAATATACTATTTAAAATTTAATATTTAAATTTAAAAAAAAAGAAAAAAAATTAATTTACATATTTTTTTATTTATAATAGTATAGAGATATTCATGTTAGTTTGTGTCTAGAGTTTAATTATTGTTAACATATTTATTTTCTACATCAAGTGTTATTTATATTGTTATCGATTTATTGTTACGTTGTTTTTTTTAATTATTGTTTTGTTGTTTATTGTTATGTTTTTCTTTATTGATACGTATTTATTATTGCATATTTATTTCTTTATTATCACTGTTATGTTTTGTAAATTTTGTTTATTTATTTAATTTAATTATATTTTTTTTATGTATCTACTTTAGTACTAAATTTCTTTTGTTTGGCGATGATAACCACACTTCGCCAGGAAAAAAAATCTAATGCTCTAAAATAAGACCATTATAATATAGCTGTGGAAAGTCGACTCACAAAGTTTAAGACTATTAAAGTGTAAATGATGAGTGAACATAAGTAAACAGTTATTATATAGATATCGCTACGGCAAATAGTTTCATTCTCACCATGATTGTTTTAAAGCTGAAGAACAATGTGCAAATACAAGAAGTACTAACATTTACGTTGCAGTTTGACGTAAGAGTAGAGCGCTTTCAAGAGTTTTCAAATGGCTGCATACGCACTCCACATTATCAGGCTATTCGCACTTTAGTTAATTACCTTTTACTTACACTGATTCCTCTTGAACAATCTCTGTCTCATAAAAGGGCCACCAAACAAACACTAAAGTGGATTTAGGGAAAAGTTCAAACAGACCGATATTGCGTAGGCAGGTTGATAGTAAGACAATTAAAGGGAATAACTAAGACGTGAATGGAAAACTATGAAAAGACTATAAAAGAGTAGTCTACTGTGGGAGAAAAGGAAAAAAGCAATAGATAAGTAAAAAGAGAAGCGTTATTAAATTCGGCCTATGTTAAAGATAAAGGTGGAGATAATAGAACAAAGAAAGAAAATAAGAAAAAACGAGAAAGAAATGGAAAATACAAAAAGCCGAAGCAGAACAAAGGTAAAAGAAATAAAAGGAGAAAAACGTCTAAAACCCAGTAGGGTAGACCTGCATATATTTTCTGAAATATATGTTTGTGTGTGACGTATATATATATATATATATATATATATATATGTGTGTGTGTGTGTGTGTGTGTGTGTGTGTGTGTGTGTGTGTGTGTGTGTGTGTGTGTGTGTGTGTGTGTGTGTGTGTGTGTGTGTGTGTGTGGGGTGTGGTGTGGTGTGGTGTGTGTATGTAAATTTATATATATATAGTGTGTGTGTGTGTGTATGTGTGTGTGTGTGTGTGTGTGTGTGTGTGTGTGTGTGTGTGTGTGTGTGTTAATATTTTTCCAGAAAAAGATGCGTTGTTACAATCCCGCTGATATTTTTTTGCTAAAAATAAACCTATGGCCTCAGATTCTTCTCCATAGGTTTAACAGTTTAAAAAATCATTTAATATCATTAAATATTTTTTAAAACATAATTTTCTAAGTAAACAAAATTCATATGTTTTGAGAAAGAAACGTTTATAATGTGCAGCCCTTCGCTGTTTTAAGTACTTAGTTTCGTAAAAGGTTACAAAAAAGAATATTTGTCACCCACAAGTATTAAGAATCTATAGAATTCCCGCTTCGTTAGGAATCTATAGAATTCCCGCTTCGTTAGGAATCTATAGAATTCCCGCTTTGTTAGGAATCTATAGAAAGATTTTTTAAGTATTAAAATAATAATTTTGTTAAGAATGGAATATATTGGATTGGAAATTTTGGTGAAAATGGCGAAGAAAGGCAAAACATGTTTGACTTAAGACCTTTTCACGTCTGCTTTATTTCCCCCGTTGCTTTCAAAGCAAAAATTTTTAAGAAATAATATATAAATATTGTTTCTAGTTTATTTAAAAATTATTCTTAGCTTCCTACTATTAGGCAAATTCGTCCCGGCAAGCCTAAGCTGGCACTGGGGAGGGCAGAAGCTAAGTGTAGAATTTGGCCAGGTTAAGACACAACAATACATTTTGTGGTAAAGCAAACAAAAATATCACCAGAGGATTGTGGAACAAACTATGGACAAGTTAAACGCAAACAAGATGGCTATACTGCAAAAGAGTCAACCATTTATGATATAAGCAGTATTAAATAATTACAGCGGATAGCGAGCCCAATGACGAAGAAATGGAGAGACCAAACAGTGCCCTTTCGTTGTAGCTTTACAAGGGACAGAGACTGCCATGACTAGGACGGGAAGGGAGAGAGGACAAGATAAGTGGAATATTCCACTGTTATTCAAGTAGGAAGATTCCACCTAACTGCATTCATCAACGCTTTCCATGTGTTTCTATTTTCACGCAGTGTGTACTGACATACTACGATGATTTATATTAAAAACAAGTTCGAAATGTCGCTTTAATATTGAGTTAGTTTGTAAAACTAAACCAAATTAATCAGATAATGTTTTAAGTGGTTCACATGAAAGTATTCATAGTCATGTTTAAAAATATAAAGTTAGGTTGTGGCACTAGGGAGAGTGCGTCTACAGAAATTTTGAATTGAGGAAAACCTTTAATTTTGCGTAATGAGAAATTACCTAAACATTTGTTATACTTCCAACTATGCGTCTTACTTCAATAATTTTAATTCTTACTATTAGTTCCCACTCTCCCTTTAATATTTTGCTCAGGTTTTCAATCGTTGCTAAAATATTTTTTATTCATCCACTGAAGTTCACATACATTTTGTAAAACTTGTAGTGGATAACACTTGATGTTAATACACTTTTTTCAAATAATAATTAATTAATTAGATTTAATTAATTAATTTTAATAATTATTTAACTTTCTATTTTGGCAGTTAATATTTTAATTCTGTCATATAAGAGTACATATACATATTTAAATTAATTGTAATTATTTAATAAAAAGTAACTAAAATAAAATTTTTCTTTATTGACCTAAGTAGAAATTGAAATTGATTTTTTTTCATATTACTTGTTTCGATTATGTCGTAGTCTACTTCACCTTTCCTTAACAATTTCAGCATTCTATACACTCTTCTTCATTTCATCTAATTCTTCCATTCATTCGGTTATTTAAATTACCATTTCACTTCAAATTCACATTTCAAACGTGTCAAATAATTTTCTACAGTTATTTGTACAAAACACTCATTCTTCCTTAGTTAGTTTTCCCTGAGACGAACAAAGAAGGCGCTTTTGTTTACATTTCTATACAATTCCATGCAACCATCCCGAAAAAACTTCATGCATTTCTTTTTATTTTATATCTCTGCCCATACTTACAGCTTAATATGTACAAAAACGTTTACATTTGCTAAGGATTTAAAAAAACGTTTACATTTGCTAAGGATTTACAAAAACGTTTACATTTGCTAAGGATTTACAAAAACGTTTACATTTGCTAAGGATTTACAAAAACGTTTACATTTGCTAAGGATTTACAAAAACGTTTACATTTGCTAAGGATTTACAAAAACGTTTACATTTGCTAAGGATTTACAAAAACGTTTACATTTGCTAAGGATTTACAAAAACGTTTACATTTGCTAAGGATTTACAAAAACGTTTACATTTGCTAAGGATTTACAAAAACGTTTACGTTTGCTAAGGATTTACAAAAACGTTTACATTTGTTAACGATTTACAAAAACGTTTACATTTGCTAAGGATTTACAAAAACGTTTACATTTGCTAAGGATTTACAAAAACGTTTACATTTGCTAAGGATTTACAAAAACGTTTACATTTGCTAAGGATTTACAAAAACGTTTACATTTGTTAACGATTTACAAAAACGTTTACATTTACTAAGGAAATGTATTTGTAAAATTATTTCAAACTAAATTTAACGTACACTCCATTGCAGCGCTCTTTCACTAAAGTTTTACGATTTCCTCGAAACACATGTTGCCACTGCATAGAATCGAAGTCATGCATTGACGTCCGTGATCTCGTGACAAACTGCAGGCTATGCATCAGTTGTTGTTCTTGAAGCTGGGTTTAATTTATCGTTACACCAATAACGTAAAATAAGTAGTCATGACGTAAAATACAATATTTAAATCATACTTTGAGAAGCATTCTTAACGCAGAAACATCGTGTTAGTTGCTGAGGTCGAAGGAGACATCCCTGATAAAGTTTTACACATTTCAAGCTGTTTTACTATTCTCATTATAAGACAACAACCAGAAGTTTTTGGTACATATGAATCTGTTCAACCGATAACATGAAACAATACAAAATCCTCATTTATAAAGTCTCCTTCCAATGGCGGGAGTGTTACTAAGTCAGTAACTAGGAGTTAATTTGTGCTTTATACTCAAATTAGGGACAGTTAGTGATAGTGAGTAATAGGAAGGATTAAGTTAGGGACAAAAAAGCTTTCATTACTAATGCAAAGTCGCTTACCTGAAGTACACGTAGCATCTATCGGGGAAAAGAATAGTCTACGTGTTAAGCGCCTCGAAAACGATGAGAAAAAATTTAGGGAATTATGGTAAGAGTTAAGAAAGAGGCATATGAACCACTGAAAACGTGAATAGGGAGAATTATGTATAGGTCGGCTGGGAGGTTTACCTGGTCAACGTCAAAAAGCAACACAAACTCGGTTTTTATTTTATCTCTTTAAATACATAATAGAGGAAACATGACTGAAAGGAGTAATGGCCCCGTGCTTCCGTCGGCTAACATTCCGTTTCTTCTAAATTGTAGAAGAATCTAGAATTAAACAGTTAGATTTCTCTCCAGACACTATAGATTATAACTAACCATTATATTTTTCAATTGGTGAAGGAATACGTATCAGCATATATACAGGTATATATATCGCAATATGTATTCTTGTGTATTAATAAAGAACTTAGTCAAAATACAATTACAAGATATATATATATATATATATATATATATATATATATATATATATATATATATATAGTTACTATCTGGAGTATATCCGTTCAATCTGCAGTGCATAAAATCGCAGTTCCGACGTTTCGTTAGAATCTCATCTAGCATTACAGAGGTGAATCCAACAACAGTTGAAGAGCAACACTATAGTCAAAAACTATTCATCATATTTTTCCAGCCGTAAAGGAATACGTATCAGCCTACAATATATATATATATATATATATATATATATATATATATATATATATATACATATGTGTGTGTTGTGTGTGTGTGTGTGTGTGTGTGTGTGTGTGTGTGTGTACATATATAGAGTGATGAAAAATTTATAAAAGCGTGTATGCAAATGCGCACACAGACATACACGCGTGCGCGCACTCGCATACACATACACACACAAACACACCCATTTGAACTAATAATGCTCCTCCGATATCACCAAAGCATTATCACGGTTTATCAAATTTAAACCATGCTTATCATAGAGAATCATGATTATCATAGACAATCATGTTTATCAAGAAACATGGACGACATAATGTAATCATGAATAAATAAATTCGTGTGAATAAATATTTTCATGTATAAATAAATTATGCTACCCTATTTCATTACTATAATACCACGTACCACATACTGACACACGTTTATGAATAACCTAACATTTCATCACTATATTCACACGTAAAACATATTTACCTTTTATGTTGAACATAATAATGCTCATCCCATTTCATATCATTATTCACACGTAAAACATAATTACAAGCTTTTATGTTAAAAATAATAATATTCCTCCCGTTTCATCACTATATTCCCACGTAAAACATAATTACTAGCTCTTATGTTAAAAATAATAATATTCCTCCTATTTCATCCCTATATTCCAACGTAAAACATAATTACTAGCTTTTATGTTAAAAATAAAAATATTCCTCCTATTTCATCACTATATTCCCACGTAAAACATAATTACAAGCTTTTATGTTGAAAATAATAATATTCCTCCTATTTCATCACTATATTCCCACGTAAAACATAATTACTAGCTCTTATGTTGAAAATAATAATATTCCTCCTATTTCATCACTATATTCCCACGTAAAACATAATTACTAGCTCTTATGTTGAAAATAATAATATTCCTCCTATTTCATCACTATATTCCCACGTAAAACCTAATTACTAGCTCTTATGTTGAAAATAATAATATTCCTCCTATTTCATCACTATATTCCCACGTAAAACATAATTACTAGCTTTTATGTTGAAAATAATAATATTCCTCCTATTTCATCACTATATTCCCACGTAAAACGTAATTACAAGCTTTTATGTTGAAAATAATAATGCTCATCCCATTTCATATCTATATTCACACGTAAAACATAATTACAAGCTTTTATGTTAAAAATAATAATATTCCTCCCGTTTCATCACTATATTCACACGTAAAACATAATTACAAGCTTTTATGTTGAAAATAATAATATTCCTCCTATTTCATCACTATATTCCCACGTAAAACATAATTACTAGCTTTTATGTTGAAAATAATAATATTCCTCTTATTTCATCACTATGTTCCCACGTAAAACATAATTACTAGCTGTTACGTTGAAAATAATAATATTCCTCCTATTTCATCACTATATTCCCACGTAAAACATATTTACTAGCTCTTATGTTGAAAATAATAATGATCATCCCATTTCATATCTATATTCACACGTAAAACATAATTACTAGCTTTTATGTTGAAAATAATAATGCTCTTCCCACTTCAATTCTATATTCACACGTAAAACATAATTACTAGCTTTTATGTTGAAAATAAAAATGCTCATCCCATTTCATATCTATATTCACACGTAAAACCTAATTACTAGCTTTTATGTTAAAAATAATAATATTCCTCCCGTTTCATCACTATATTCCCACGTAAAACATAATTACTAGCTTTTATGTTGAAAATAATAATATTCCTCCTATTTCTTCACTATATTCCCACGTAAAACATAATTACTAGCTCTTATGTTGAAAATAATAATATTCCTCCTATTTCATCACTATATTCACACGTAAAACATAATTACTAGCTCTTATGTTGAAAATAATAATATTCCTCCTATTTCATCACTATATTCCCACGTAAAACATAATTAGTAGCTGTTATGTTGAAAATAATAATATTCCTCCTATTTCAACACTATATTCCCACGTAAAACATAATTACTAGCTCTTATGTTGAAAATAATAATATTCCTCCTATTTCATCACTATATTCCCACGTAAAACATAATTACTAGCTCTTATGTTGAAAATAATACTGCTCCTCCCATTTCATATCTATATTCACACGTAAAACATAATTACTAGCTTTTATGTTGAAAATAATAATGCTCTTCCCACTTCAATTCTATATTCACACGTAAAACATAATTACTAGCTTTTATGTTGAAAATAATAATGCTCATCCCATTTCATATCTATATTCACACTTAAACATAATTACTAGCTTTTATGTTAAAAATAATAATATTCCTCCCATTTCATCACTATATTCCCACGTAAAACATAATTACTAGCTTTTATGTTTTAAATAATAATGCTCATCCCATTTCATATCTATATTCACACGTAAAACATAATTACAAGCTTTTATGTTAAAAATAATAATATTCCTCCCGTTTCATCACTATATTCCCACGTAAAACATAATTACTAGCTCTTAAGTTGAAAATAATAATGCTCCTCCCATTTAACACTATATTCAAACGTAATACATAGTTACTAGCTTTTATGTTGAAAATAATAATTCTCATTCCATTTCATCTCTATATTCCCACGTAAAACATAATTACTAGCTCTTATGTTGAAAATAATACTGCTCCTCCCATTTAACACTATATTCAAACGTAAAACATAATTACTAGCTTTTATGTTGAAAATAATAATGCTCTTCCCACTTCAATTCTATATTCACACGTAAAACATAATTACTAGTTTTTATGTTGAAAATAATAATGCTCATCCCATTTCATATCTATATTCACACGTAAAACATAATTACTAGCTTTTATGTTGAAAATAATAATGCTCTTCCCACTTCAATTCTATATTCACACGTAAAACATAATTACTAGCTTTTATGTTGAAAATAATAATGATCATCCCATTTCATATCTATATTCACACGTAAAACATAATTACTAGCTTTTATGTTGAAAATAATAATGCTCATCCCATTTCATATCTATATTCACACGTAAAACATAATTACTAGCTTTTATGTTGAAAATAATAATGCTCATCCCATTTCATATCTATATTCACACGTAAAACATAATTACTAGCTTTTATGTTGAAAATAATAATGCTCATCCCATTTCATATCTATATTCACACTTAAAACTTAATTACTAGCTTTTATGTTGTAAATAATAATGCTCATCCCATTTCATATCTATATTCACACGTAAAACATAATTACTAGCTTTTATGTTGAAAATAATAATGCTCATCCCATTTCATATCTATATTCACACGTAAAACATAATTACTAGCTTTTATGTTGAAAATAATAATGCTCATCCCATTTCATATCTATATTCACACGTAAAACATAATTACTAGCTTTTATGTTGAAAATAATAATGCTCATCCCATTTCATATCTATATTCACACGTAAAACATAATTACTTGCTTTTATGTTGAAAATAATAATGCTCATCCCATTTCATATCATTATTCACACGTAAAACATAATGACTAGCTTTTATGTTGAAAATAATAATGCTCCTCCCATTTCATATCTATATTCACACGTAAAACATAATTACTAGCTTTTATGTTGAAAATAATAATGCTCATTCCATTTCATATCTATATTCACACGTCAAACATAATTACTAGCTTTTATGTTGAAAATAATAATGCTCATCCCATTTCATATCTATATTCACACGTAAAACATAATTACTAGCTTTTATGTTGAAAATAATAATGCTCATCCCATTTCATACCTATATTCACACGTAAAACATAATTACTAGCTTTTTATGTTGAAAATAATAATGCTCATCCCACTTCATATATATATTCACACGTAAAACATAATTACTAGCTTTTATGTTGAAAATAATAATGCTCCTCCCACTTGAATTCTATATTCACACGTAAAACAAATAATTACTAGCTTTTATGTTGAAAATAATAATGCTCATCCCATTTCATATCTATATTCACACGTAAAACATAATTACTAGCTTTTATGTTGAAAATAATAATGCTCATCCCATTTCATATCTATATTCACACGTAAAACATAATTACTAGCTCTTATGTTGAAAATAATAATTCTCATTCCGTTTCATCTCTATATTCACACGTAAAACATAATTCGCGCTTTTACGTTAAAAATAATAATGCTCCTCCCACTTCAATTCTATATTCACACATAAAACATAATTACTAGCTTTTATGTTGAAAATAATAATGCTCATCCCATTTCATATCTATATTCACACGTAAAACATAATTACTAGCTTTTATGTTGAAAATAATAATGCTCCTCCCATTTCATATCTATATTCCCACGTAACATAATTTGAGCTTTTACGTTAAAAATAATAATTCTCCTCCCATTTCACTTCTATATTCACACGTAAAAGATCATTACTAGCTTTTATGTTAAAAATAATAATGCTCCTCCCATTTCATCTCTATATTCACACGTAAAACATTTTTACTAGCTTTAATGTCAAAAATAATAATGCTCCTCCCATTTCATGTCTAAATTCACCCGTAAAACATAATTACGAGCTTTAATGTCAAAAATATTAATGCTCCTCCCATTTCGTATCTATATTCACACGTAAAACATCATTACTAGCTTTTATGGTAAAAATAATAATGCTCATCCCATTTCATCTCTATATTCACACATAAAACATATAATTACGAGCTTTAATGTCAAAAATAATGATGCTCCCCCATTGCATCATTACATTTACAGGTAAAACATTATTACGAGCTTCTGCGTATAAAGTAATAATGATCCTCCGATTTCATTATTATGTTCACAATTACCATATAATGACGAGGATGGTTTTGATAAATAACGCATGCTGCCTTCTCCTTTATATCTTTATGTACATAACAACTTATTTTCTTTGTAATTTAAGAACGATACTTTCCATATGAACCTAATTTAATTGTTATAAATTTGATAAAAATAAACATATTTATTAAACCCTAATACTCTAATCACAATTAATAAATACAATTATAGTCAATCTTTTCGTTTTTATTTTGTAATCTTAAATTATTGTAGTAAATAAATTGATCCCTTACCCTAGAATGAATGTATTAAAATAGGAATATATTGAAATGTGCACTCCTAAAGTATTTTTTATGGCCTCTTATTTTTTAACACTAGTTTAGCACATTCCTTCGAAAAGTAATAATTCTTTTAGTTAGATAGCTTTTAGAAACCTTTTGTAACCCGTAAAATGAAATAATACATTTCCTAGAACAAAGCCGATATCTTATGACTCATGATTATCTACGTAATTGTTAATAATAATTTATAAATTGTATGAAATTAAAAAAAAAAAAAACCAGAATGTTTTCTCAGTGTCTTACCGAATATTTCGCTGCCACTCAGCTAACATTTTACAATAGATATCTGTAGAAGTAATAAATTAGGAAGAGGACAATTAACAACAGTGTTTTGTAATAGTTTCATCACTAATTTATTATTTATCTTTCTCTAATTAACGCGAAATATAAACACCATTAATATTTAATAATTTTAGTTAGTTATGTAAATAATCTGTTATTTTTGTTCGTCTTAATCCTTTTTATAAGTTCAAGTGTTCTTTGCGCACTTGTAAATAATATTTCTCAGAAATCTTTTGTTTCTAAATGTTTTTAAAGTATGAATGTAAAACACTTAATTCTTACTGTACATGTAACTGTGTTCTATATAAATACTTACCCTATTTAAATACACTACTTGAATAAATATAACCTATGAGTGATTAATAACTGTTAGCTGAAATCATAAGTTATGTTAAAATCTACTTCAATCAAATATGAGATATTTCTGAATACACAAAAAAATATTTTAAATAATTCCAAATAGCTTCTAATTGGAGACATTTTAGAAGCTGCTACAGTTAAAACATGAGGGCTGTTTAAGTTTCGTAAATCATCGGAAAAATTCGTTCCTCTTCGGAAGTGAGACTGCAAATGTAGCAATCACTCAGCCCTTATGCTTTTTCTCCGTCGCAAACAGTGTGAGAAGCGTCTACAGAGTTTTTACTTCAACCATTTTAAATGTCAAATTTATTCCTTTTACTAAGTTCTAAATCTGTTGACTGCGTAAATCTGAAGGCATTTAAAACGTAGTTATTTAAAGTATATATATTGGGAAGCAATAAGGCCTGACAGATAGGGAAACCATGCAGATTGACGTTTTATTCTTTGTTTAGCAGAGGAAATATGATAGTCGGTCGTGCAAATCAACACTTTAGAGAAACAAAATTTCTTATAAACTCTGCACTTTGTGAGTGAGCTAAAACTACGTTTTCTACCTTTCTCTAAGAATTCGAATTTATTTTGTTTGTTCCGATGTTACAGTTATTGCCCTTTCTTAGGTAATTGCCTCATTTCATAGACGATATGGTTGTTAGTTTTATCAGAAATGACAGAGTTCAGGGTGACATTGCGTTGTCATCTGGGTTTTTTTGCTTCTGGAGGAACGTTGTCAGGAATAATTGAATGTTTGATACAATTTTACTTTTATATCTCCCGACTCAAGTTGTAACAATGTTATCGCTACTTATCCCCTAATCCTTGACTAACAAAGGCTTGTGGTTGTGTATTAGATAAATACATAATGCTTTACCTCGTTTTGTTAAAACTATTTTACTAAAGAGATATAAGAAATTATTGGAAGAGATGTATTTGAATTAAACGTATGTTTTTTATTGAAATAAGGAAGAAAGGTTGATGCAGAATTTACAACTTATCGAGAACTTTATGATGAAGAAAGGAGAACTATTTATTCGACTTTTGTTCAAGTAAAAACTTTGACTATTGGTCTTTCTCAGATCCTGCTATTTTAGAAATGCTGATGGTCAGATGGCAACATCAGTGACCAAACACATACCACACACTCATACCAAGGAATGCTTCAACCTCATTTCCGGTCGGTCTGCATTCCAGGTAAGATTAAAGAATTATATGCGTTCCGCGTACTCCCTGGAAACTAAAATTAGACAAGGGCCCATTCAATTGGATGCTGACGGTTTCCAAGTTGAGTTGAAAAATCTAAACAAAATGGAAATACCTAATCTAGTGGATGGTCATACCCGAAGAACTCTGTATTATTAATCTCTCGCCGGCCCTAATGAAAAGAATTATACGTTCTAACCCAATCACTGATGTAACTTTCACTACACAAGAATATTATGTCACAACGCAATTTATCTACTTCCCCACTACATTCCAACACAAAAGCAACACAGACAACGCCACGTGTAGATGTAGAGGAACGTTCCTGGGTCAAACACAATAAACAACACAACACCTAAAAACCAACCACATAGAGTGCCCAGTTATCTTACGAACATATCCAGTGCTATCCTTCACAACCTATACTTCCTAGAGGAACGGCAACATTTCGATCTTCTTTGATTCGGGAAAATGCCTACACAAAGCAGTAGTCTATCATTTAGATCGAGAAGTGGGTTGATCACAATGCTCAAAGTGTTTGAATAAATCCCACTTGAAGAACTAATGCATCTTGAGAACAGACATTTGGTTTCCAAATTAGACGTTTAGCCACACAACGACTGCCGAGAGATGGGAAACACGTGAACGGGTAATTGAAACTACTCTACTGGAATTTAATTCCTGGACATCGAAAAGACTATTGATCACGTCTTGTGTAAGAGATAAATGTTCCCTCTGAAAGAAGAAGGCATTTAGTGAATGAATGTTAGTCAATTAAAAGTAAAGATGAAAAGGAGATTCAACCATATAGGTGGGGCGGGATTATTTATACTATAAATAACTAAAATGTGACAGGAAAAAGCAATTAGATTTGTGTTATTAATTATTTACTAGACCAAGACGAAATTTTGGTCCCAGAGGGATTTATAAAGACGTTCCTGCGAAAATCTAAGGTAGAAAAAGTTAAAAGTGAAAGGCAACGAGAAATTGTGAAAGTCATACAACCTTAGACGATGTCGAAACCCAGAAACTGAGATGGTAAGTTATTCCAACGAATGCCCAAAAAGGAGAAATGGTGAAAAAGATCTTAAATTAGACGCACAAGAAGCAAGGTAATGAGCAAGAGCGTTTTAACAAAAAGATGGAGAGAGATAACGTTGGACACCACAAATTTAAAGGATTCTCACCAGGAACAATGAACCTCAAGTGTTAGTTATAGCTTTACTTGTGAGGCAAAACAAATGTATACACAAAGACGGGGAGAGAGAGATAAGGTTGGACACCGCCAACTTAAAGGATTCTCACCAGGAACAATGAACCTCAAGTGTTATTTATAGCGTTACTTGTAGTGCCAAACAAATGTATACCCAGAGACGGGGAGAGAGAGAGATAAGGTTGGACACCGTCAACTTAAAGGATTCTCACCAGGAACCATGAACCTCAAGTGTTAGTTATAGCTTTACTTGTAGTGCCAAACAAAAGTATACCCAGAGACGGGGAGAGAGAGATAAGGTTGGACACCGCCGACTTAAAGGATTCTCACCAGAAACCATGAACCTCAAGTGTTAGTTATAGCGTTACTTGTAGTGCCAAACAAATGTATACACAAAGACGGGGAGAGAGAGATAAGGTTGGACACCGCCAACTTAAAGGATTCTCACCAGGAACCATGAACCTCAAGTGTTAGTTATAGCTTTACTTGTAGTGCCAAACAAAAATATACCCAGAGACGGGGAGAGAGAGATATAGTTGGACACCGCCAACTTAAAGGATTCTCACCAGAAACCATGAACCTCAAGTGTTAGTTAAAGCTTTACTTGTAGTGCCAAACAAATGTATACCCAGAGACGGGGAGAGAGAGAGAGATAAGATTGGACACCGCCGACTTAAAGGATTCTCACCAGGAACTATGAACCTCAAGTGTTAGTTATAGCTTTACGTGTAGTGCCAAACAAAAGTATACCCAGAGACGGGGAGAGAGAGATAACGTTGGACACCGCCAACTTAAAGGATTCTCACCAGGAACTATGAACCTCAAGTGTTAGTTATAGCTTTACTTGTAGTGTTAAACAAAAGTATACCCAGAGACGGGGAGAGAGAGATAAGGTTGGACACCGCCAACTTAAAGGATTCTCACCAGGAACCACGAACCTCAAGTGTTAGTTATAGCTTTACTTGTAGTGCCAAACAAAAGTATACCCAGACACGGGGAGAGAGAGATAAGGTTGGACACCGCCAAGTTAAAGGATTCTCACCAGGAACTATGAACCTCAAGTGTTAGTTATAGCTTTACTTGTAGTGCCAAAGAAAAGTATACCCAGAGACGGGGAGAGAGAGAGATAACGTTGGACACCGCCAACTTAAAGGATTCTCACCAGGAACTATGAACCTCAAGTGTTAGTTATAGCTTTACTTGTAGTGCCAAACAAAAGTATACCCAGAGACGGGGAGAGAGAGATAAGGTTGGGCACCGCCAACTTAAAGGATTCTCACCAGGAACTATGAACCTCAAGTGTTAGTTATAGCTTTACTTGTAGTGTCAAACAAAAGTATACCCAGAGACGGGGAGAGAGAGATAAGGTTGGACACCGCCAACTTAAAGGATTCTCACCAGGAACCATGAACCTCAAGTGTTAGTTATAGCTTTACTTGTAGTGCCAAACAAAAGTATACCCAGACACGGGGAGAGAGAGATAAGGTTGGACACCGCCAACTTAAAGGAATCTCACCAGGAACTATGAACCTCAAGTGTTAGTTATAGCTTTACTTGTAGTGCCAAAGAAAAGTATACCCAGAGACGGGGAGAGAGAGATAAGGTTTGACACCGCCAACTTGAAGGATTCTCACCAGGAACCATGAACCTCAAGTGTTAGTTATAGCTTTACTTGTAGTGCCAAACAAATGTATACCCAGAGACGGGGAGAGAGAGAGAGATAAGGTTGGTCACCGTCAACTTAAAGGATTCTCACCAGAAACCATGAACCTAAAGTGTTAGTTAAAGCTTTACTTGTAGTGCAAACAAAAGTATACCCAGAGACGGGGAGAGAGAGATAAGGTTGGACACCGCCGACTTAAAGGATTCTCACCAGGAACCACGAACCTCA
Source organism: Prosapia bicincta (assembly GCA_036971475.1). Taxonomy (NCBI): domain Eukaryota; kingdom Metazoa; phylum Arthropoda; class Insecta; order Hemiptera; family Cercopidae; genus Prosapia; species Prosapia bicincta. The sequence continues at coordinate 34,058,774 of JBAIZL010000003.1, forward strand.
AGTGTTAGTTATAGCTTTACGTGTAGTGCCAAACAAAAGTATACCCAGAGACGGGGAGAGAGAGAGATAAGATTGGACACCGCCGACTTAAAGGATTCTCACCAGGAACTATGAACCTCAAGTGTTAGTTATAGCTTTACGTGTAGTGCCAAACAAAAGTATACCCAGAGACGGGGAGAGAGAGATAACGTTGGACACCGCCAACTTAAAGGATTCTCACCAGGAACTATGAACCTCAAGTGTTAGTTATAGCTTTACTTGTAGTGTCAAACAAAAGTATACCCAGAGACGGGGAGAGAGAGATAAGGTTGGACACCGCCAACTTAAAGGATTCTCACCAGGAACCACGAACCTCAAGTGTTAGTTATAGCTTTACTTGTAGTGCCAAACAAAAGTATACCCAGACACGGGGAGAGAGAGATAAGGTTGGACACCGCCAAGTTAAAGGATTCTCACCAGGAACTATGAACCTCAAGTGTTAGTTATAGCTTTACTTGTAGTGCCAAAGAAAAGTATACCCAGAGACGGGGAGAGAGAGAGATAACGTTGGACACCGCCAACTTAAAGGATTCTCACCAGGAACTATGAACCTCAAGTGTTAGTTATAGCTTTACTTGTAGTGCCAAACAAAAGTATACCCAGAGACGGGGAGAGAGAGATAAGGTTGGGCACCGCCAACTTAAAGGATTCTCACCAGGAACTATGAACCTCAAGTGTTAGTTATAGCTTTACTTGTAGTGTCAAACAAAAGTATACCCAGAGACGGGGAGAGAGAGATAAGGTTTTACACCGCCAACTTAAAGGATTCTCACCAGGAACCATGAACCTCAAGTGTTAGTTATAGCTTTACTTGTAGTGCCAAACAAAAGTATACCCAGACACGGGGAGAGAGAGATAAGGTTGGACACCGCCAACTTAAAGGAATCTCACCAGGAACTATGAACCTCAAGTGTTAGTTATAGCTTTACTTGTAGTGCCAAAGAAAAGTATACCCAGAGACGGGGAGAGAGAGATAAGGTTTGACACCGCCAACTTGAAGGATTCTCACCAGGAACCATGAACCTCAAGTGTTAGTTATAGCTTTACTTGTAGTGCCAAACAAATGTATACCCAGAGACGGGGAGAGAGAGAGAGATAAGGTTGGTCACCGTCAACTTAAAGGATTCTCACCAGAAACCATGAACCTAAAGTGTTAGTTAAAGCTTTACTTGTAGTGCAAACAAAAGTATACCCAGAGACGGGGAGAGAGAGATAAGGTTGGACACCGCCGACTTAAAGGATTCTCACCAGAAACCATGAACCTCATGTGTTAGTTATAGCGTTACTTGTAGTGCCAAACAAAAGTATACCCAGAAACGGGGAGAGAGAGATAAGGTTGGACACCACCGACTTAACGGATTCTCACCAGGAACCATGAACCTCAAGTGTTAGTTAAAGCTTTACTTGTAGTGCCAAACAAAAGTATAGCAAGAGACGGGGAGAGAGAGATAAGGTTGGACACCGTCGACTAAAAGGATTCTCACCAGGAACGATGAACCTCAAGTGTTAGTTATAGCTTTACTTGTAGTGCCAAACAAATGTATACCCAGAGACGGGGAGAGAGAGATAAGGTTGGACACCGCCAACCTAAAGGTTTCCCACCAGGAACTATGAACCTCAAGTGTTAGTTATAGCTTTACTTGTAGTGCCAAACAAAAGTATACCCAGACACGGGGAGAGAGAGATAAGGTTGGACACCGCCAACTTAAAGGTTTCTCACCAGGAACCATGAACCTCAAGTGTTAGTTATAGCGTTGCTTGTAGTGCCAAACAAATGTATACACAGAGACGGGGAGAGAGAGATAAGGTTGGACACCGCCAACCTAAAGGATTCTCACCAGGAATCATGAACCTCAAGTGTTAGTTATAGCTTTACTTGTGGGGCTAAACAAATGTATACACAGAGACGGGGAGAGAGATATAACGTTGGACACCGCCAACCTAAAAAATTCTCACCAGGAACTATGAACCTCAAGTGTTAGTTATAGCGTTACTTGTAGTGCCAAACAAAAATATACCCAGAGTCGGGGAGAGAGAGATAAGGTTGGACACCGCCAACCTAAAGGATTCTCACCAGGAATCATGAACCTCAAGTGTTAGTTATAGCTTTACTTGTGGGGCTAAACAAATGTATACACAGAGACGGGGAGAGAGATATAACGTTGGACACCGCCAACCTAAAGGATTCTCACCAGGAACCATGAACCTCAAGTGTTAGTTATAGCTTTACTTGTGGGGCTAAACAAATGTATACACAGAGACGGGGAAAGAGAGATAAGGTTGGACACCGTCAACTTAAAGGATTCTCACCAGGAACCATTAACCTCAAGTGTTAGTTATAGCTTTACTTGTAGTGAAAAACAAAAGTATACCCAGAGACGGGGAGAGAGAGAGATAACGATGGACACCACCAATTAAACGGATTCTCACCAGGAACCATGAACCTCAAGTGTTAGTTATAGCCTTACTTGTAGTGCCAAACAAATGTATATCCAGAGACGGGGAGAGAGAGAGAGATAAGGTTGGACACCGTCAACTTAAAGGATTCTCACCAGGAACCATGAACCTCAAGTGTTAGTTATAGCCTTACTTGTAGTGCCAAACAAATGTATATCCAGAGACGGGGAGAGAGAGAGAGATAAGGTTGGACACCGTCAACTTAAAGGATTCTCACCAGGAACCATGAACCTCAAGTGTTAGTTATAGCTTTACTTTTAGTGCCAAACAGAAGTATACCCAGAGACGGGGAGAGAGAGATAAGGTTGGACACCGTCGACTTATAGGATTCTCCCCAGAAACCATGAGCCTCAAGTGTTAGTTATAGCGTTACTTGTAGTGCCAAACAAATGTATAAACAAAGACGGGGAGAGAGAGATAAGGTTGGACACCGCTAACTTAAAGGATTCTCACCAGGAACCATAAACCTCAAGTGTTAGTTATAGCTTTACTTGTAGTGCCAAACGAAAGTATACCCAGAGACGGGGAGAGAGAGATAAGTTTGGACATTGCCGACTTAAAGGATTCTCACCAGAAACCATGAACCTCAAGTGTTAGTTATAGCTTTACTTGAAGTGCCAAACAAAAGTATACCCAGAGACGGGGAGAGAGATAAGGTTGGACACCGCCGACTTAAAGGATTCTCACCAGAAAACATGAACATCAAGTGTTAGTTATAGCTTTACTTGTAGTGCCAAACAAAAGTATACCCAGAGACGGGGAGAGAGAGATAAGGTTGGACACCGCCAACTAAAAGGATTCTCACCAGGAACAATGAATATAGCTTTACTTGTAGTGAAAAACAAATGTATACCCAGAGACGGGGAGAGAGAGATAACGTTGGACACCGCCAACTAAAAGGATTCTCACCAGGAACAATGAACCTCAAGTGTTAGTTATAGCGTTACTTGTAGTGCCAAACAAATGTATACACAAAGACGGGGAGAGAGAGATAAGGTTGGACACCGCCAACTTAAAGGATTCTTACCAGAAACCATGAACCTCAAGTGTTAGTTATAGCTTTACTTTTAGTGCCAAACAAATGTATACACAAAGACGGGGAGAGAGAGATAACGTTGGACACCGCCGACGTAAAGGATTCTCACCAGAAACCATGAACCTCAAGTGTTAGTTATAGCTTTACTTGTAGTGCCAAACAAATGTATACCAAGAGACGGGGAAAGAGAGATAAGGTTGGACACCGCCAACCTAAAGGATTCTCACCAGGAATCATGAACCTCAAGAGTTAGTTATAGCTTTACTTGTGGGGCTAAACAAATGTATACACAGAGACGAGGAGAGAGATATAACGTTGGACACCGCCAACTTAAAGGATTCTCACCAGGAACCATGAACCTCAAGTTTAATTATAGCTTTACTTGTAGTGCCAAACAAATGTATACACAGAGACGAGGAGAGAGATATAAGGTTGGACACCGCCAACTTAAAGGATTCTCACCAGGAACCATGAACCTCAAGTGTTAATTATAGCTTTACTTGTAGTGCCAAACAAATGTATACACAAAGACGGGGAGAGAGAGAGATAACGTTGGACACCGCCAACTTAAAGGATTCTCACCTGGAACCATGAACCTCAAGTGTTAATTATAGCTTTACTTGTAGTGCCAAACAAATGTATACACAAAGACGGGGAGAGAGAGAGATAACGTTGGACACCGCCAACTTAAAGGATTCTCACCAGGAACCATGAACCTCAAGTGTTAGTTATAGCTTTACTTGTAGTGCCAAACAAATGTATACCCAGAGACGTGGAGAGAGAGATAAGGTTGGACACCGCCAACTTAAAGGTTTCTCACCTTGAACTCTGAACCTCAAGTGTTAGTTATAGCTTTACTTGTAGTGCCAAACAAAAGTATACCCAGAGACGGGGAGAGAGAGATAAGGTTGGACACCGCCAACTTAAAGGATTCTCACCAGGAACCATGAACCTCAAGTGTTAGTTATAGCGTTACTTGTAGTGCCAAACAAATGTATACCCAGAGACGGGGAGAGAGAGAGAGAAAAGGTTGGACACTGCCAACCTTAAGGATTCTCACCAGGAACCATGAACCTCAAGTGTTAGTTATAGCTTTACTTGTAGTGCCAAACAAAAGTATACCCAGAGACGGGGAGAGAGAGAGAAGGTTGGACACAGCCGACTTAAAGGATTCTCACAAGAAACCATGAACCTCAAGTGTTAGTTATAGCTTTACTTGTAGTGCCAAACAAAAGTATACCCAGAGACGGGGAGAGAGAGATAAGGTTGGACACCGCCGACTTAAAGGATTCTCACCAGAAACCATGAACCTCAAGTGTTAGTTATAGCTTTACTTGTAGTGCCAAACAAAAGTATACCCAGAGACGGGGAGAGAGAGATAAGGTTGGACACCGCCAACTAAAAGGATTCTCACCAGGAACAATGAATATAGCTTTACTTGTAGTGAAAAACAAATGTATACCCAGAGACGGGGAGAGAGAGATAACGTTGGACACCGCCAACTAAAAGGATTCTCACCAGGAACAATGAACCTCAAGTGTTAGTTATAGCGTAACTTGTAGTGCCAAACAAATGTATACACAAAGACGGGGAGAGAGAGATAAGGTTGGACACCGCCAACTTAAAGGATTCTCACCAGGAACCATGAACCTCAAGTGTTAGTTATAGCGTTACTTGTAGTGCCAAACAAATGTATACCCAGAGACGGGGAGAGAGAGAGAGAAAAGGTTGGACACTGCCAACCTTAAGGATTCTCACCAGGAACCATGAACCTCAAGTGTTAGTTATAGCTTTACTTGTAGTGCCAAACAAAAGTATACCCAGAGACGGGGAGAGAGAGAGAAGGTTGGACACTGCCGACTTAAAGGATTCTCACAAGAAACCATGAACCTCAAGTGTTAGTTATAGCTTTACTTGTAGTGCCAAACAAAAGTATACCCAGAGACGGGGAGAGAGAGATAAGGTTGGACACCGCCGACTTAAAGGATTCTCACCAGAAACCATGAACCTCAAGTGTTAGTTATAGCTTTACTTGTAGTGCCAAACAAAAGTATACCCAGAGACGGGGAGAGAGAGATAAGGTTGGACACCGCCAACTAAAAGGATTCTCACCAGGAACAATGAATATAGCTTTACTTGTAGTGAAAAACAAATGTATACCCAGAGACGGGGAGAGAGAGATAACGTTGGACACCGCCAACTAAAAGGATTCTCACCAGGAACAATGAACCTCAAGTGTTAGTTATAGCGTTACTTGTAGTGCCAAACAAATGTATACCCAGAGACGGGGAGAGAGAGATAACGTTGGACACCGCCAACTAAAAGGATTCTCACCAGAAACCATGAACCTCAAGTGTTGGTTATAGCTTTACTTGTAGTGCCAAACAAAAGTATACCCAGAGACGGGGAGAGAGAGATAAGGTTGGACACCGCCAACTAAAAGGATTCTCACCAGGAACAATGAATATAGCTTTACTTGTAGTGAAAAACAAATGTATACCCAGAGACGGGGAGAGAGAGATAACGTTGGACACCGCCAACTAAAAGGATTCTCACCAGGAACAATGAACCTCAAGTGTTAGTTATAGCGTTACTTGTAGTGCCAAACAAAGTCGGGGAGAGAGAGATAAGGTTGGACACCGCCAACTTAAAGGATTCTCACCAGAAACCATGAACCTCAAGTGTTAGTTATAGCTTTACTTGTAGTGCCAAACAAATGTATACACAGAGACGGGGAGAGAGAGATAACGTTGGACACCGCCGACTTAAAGGATTCTTACCAGAAACCATGAACCTCAAGTGTTAGTTATAGCTTTACTTGTAGTGCCAAACAAATGTATACCCAGAGACGGGGAGAGAGAGATAAGGTTGGACACCGCCAACTTAAAGGATTCTCACCAGGAACCATGAACCTCAAGTGTTAGTTATAGCTTTACTTGTAGTGCCAAACAAATGTATACCCAGAGACGGGGAGAGAGAGATAAGGTTGGACACCGCCAACTTAAAGGATTCTTACCAGAAACCATGAACCTCAAGTGTTAGTTATAGCTTTAATTGTAGTGCCAAACAAATGTATACCCAGAGACGGGGAGAGAGAGATAAGGTTGGACACCGCCAACTTAAAGGATTCTCACCAGGAACCATGAACCTCAAGTGTTAGTTATAGCTTTACTTGTAGTGCCAAACAAATGTATACCCAGAGACGGGGAGAGAGAGATAAGGTTGGACACCGCCAACTTAAAGGATTCTTACCAGAAACCATGAACCTCAAGTGTTAGTTATAGCTTTACTTGTAGTGCCAAACAAATGTATACCAAGTGACGGGGAAAGAGAGATAAGGTTGGACACCGCCAACTTAAAGGATTCTCACCAGAAACCATGAACCTCAAGTGTTAGTTATAGCTTTACTTGTAGTGCCAAACAAATGTATACCCAGAGACGGGGAGAGAGAGATAAGGTTGGACACCGCCAACTTAAAGGATTCTTACCAGAAACCATGAACCTCAAGTGTTAGTTATAGCGTTACTTGTAGTGCCAAACAAATGTATACACAAAGACGGGGAGAGAGAGATAACGTTGGACACCGCCGACTTAAAGGATTCTTACCAGAAACCATGAACCTCAAGTGTTAGTTATAGCTTTATTTGTAGTGCCAAACAAATGTATACACAAAGACGGGGAGAGAGAGATAAGGTTGGACACCGCCAACTTAAAGGATTCTTACCAGAAACTATGTACCTCAAGTGTTAGTTATAGCTTTACTTGTAGTGCCAAACAAATGTATACACAAAGACGGGGAGAGAGAGATAAGGTTGGACACCGCCAACTTAAAGGATTCTTACCAGAAACAATGAACCTCAAGTGTTAGATATAGCTTTACTTGTAGTGCCAAACAAATGTATACACAAAGACGGGGAGAGAGAGATAAGGTTGGACACCGCCAACTTAAAGGATTCTTACCAGAAACAATGAACCTCAAGTGTTAGATATAGCTTTACTTGTAGTGCCAAACAAATGTATACACAAAGACGGGGAGAGAGAGATAAGGTTGGACACCGCCAACTTAAAGGATTCTCACCAGGAACAATGAACCTCAAGTGTTAGATATAGCTTTACTTGTAGTGCCAAACAAATGTATACACAAAGACGGGGAGAGAGAGATAAGGTTGGACACCGCCAACTTAAAGGATTCTTACCAGAAACCATGAACCTCAAATGTTAGTTATAGCTTTACTTGTAGTGCCAAACAAATGTATACACAAAGACGGGGAGAGAGAGATAACGTTGGACACCGCCGACTTAAAGGATTCTTACCAGAAACCATGAACCTCAAGTGTTAGTTATAGCTTTACTTGTAGTGCCAAACAAATGTATACCCAGAGACGGGGAGAGAGATAAGGTTGGACACCGCCAACCTAATGGATTCTCACCAGGAATCATGAACCTCAAGTGTTAGTTATAGCTTTACTTGTGGGGCTAAACAAATGTATACACAGAGACGGGGAGAGAGATATAACGTTGGACACCGCCAACCTAAAGGATTCTCACCAGGAATCATGAACCTCAAGTGTTAGTTATAGCTTTACTTGTTGGGCTAAACAAATGTATACACAGAGACGGGGAGAGAGATATAACGTTGGACACCGCCAACTTAAAGGATTCTCACCAGGAACCATGAACCTCAAGTGTTAGTTATAGCTTTACTTGTGGGGCTAAACAAATGTATACACAGAGACGGGGAGAGAGATATAACGTTGGACACCGCCAACTTAAAGGATTCTCACCAGGAATCATGAACCTCAAGTGTTAGTTATAGCTTTACTTGTGGGGCTAAACAAATGTATACACAGAGACGGGGAGAGAGATATAACGTTGGACACCGCCAACTTAAAGGATTCTCACCAGGAATCATGAACCTCAAGTGTTAGTTATAGCGTTGCTTGTAGTGCCAAACAAATGTATACACAGAGACGGGGAGAGAGAGATAAGGTTGGACACCGCCAACCTAAAGGATTCTCACCAGGAATCATGAACCTCAAGTGTTAGTTATAGCTTTACTTGTGGGGCTAAACAAATGTATACACAGAGACGGGGAGAGAGATATAACGTTGGACACCGCCAACCTAAAGGATTCTCACCAGGAATCATGAACCTCAAGTGTTAGTTATAGCTTTACTTGTGGGGCTAAACAAATGTATACACAGAGACGGGGAAAGAGAGATAAGGTTGGACACCGCCGACTTAAAGGATTCTCACCAGGAACCATGAGCCTCAAGTGTTAGTTATAGCTTTACTTGTAGTGCCAAACAAATGTATACACAAAGACGGGGAGAGAGAGAGATAACGTTGGACACCGCCAACTTAAAGGATTCTCACCAGGAACCATGAACCTCAAGTGTTAGTTACAGCTTTACTTGTAGTTCCAAACAAATGCATACCCAGAGACGGGGAGAGAGAGATAAGGTTGGACACCGCCAACTTAAAGGATTCTCACCAGAAACCATGAACCTCAAGTGTTAGTTATAGCGTTGCTTGTAGTGCCAAACAAATGTATACACAGAGCCGGGGAGAGAGAGATAAGGTTGGACACCGCCAACCTAAAGGATTCTCACCAGGAATCATGAACCTCAAGTGTTAGTTATAGCTTTACTTGTGGGGCTAAACAAATGTATACACAGAGACGGGGAGAGAGATATAACGTTGGACACCGCCAACCTAAAGGATTCTCACCAGGAATCATGAACCTCAAGTGTTAGTTATAGCTTTACTTGTGGGGCTAAACAAATGTATACACAGAGACGGGGAAAGAGAGATAAGGTTGGACACCGCCGACTTAAAGGATTCTCACCAGGAACCATGAACCTCAAGTGTTAGTTATAGCTTTACTTGTAGTGCCAAACAAATGTATACACAAAGACGGGGAGAGAGAGAGATAACGTTGGACACCGCCAACTTAAAGGATTCTCACCAGGAACCATGAACCTCAAGTGTTAGTTACAACTTTACTTGTAGTTCCAAACAAATGCATACCCAGAGACGGGGAGAGAGAGATAAGGTTGGACACCGCCAACTTAAAGGATTCTCACCAGGAACCATGAACCTCAAGTGTTAGTTATAGCTTTACTTGTAGTGCCAAACAAAAGTATACCCAGAGACGGGGAGAGAGAGATAAGGTTGGACACCGCCGACTTAAAGGATTCTCACCAGGAACCATGAACCTCAAGTGATAGTTATAGCTTTACTTGTAGTGCCAAACAAATGTATACCCAGAGACGGGGAGAGAGAGAGAGAGAGATAAGGTTGGACACCGCCAACTTAAAGGATTCTCACCAGGAACCATGAACCTCAAGTGTTAGTTATAGCTTTACTTGTAGTGCCAAACAAAAGTATACCCAGAGACGGGGAGAGAGAGATAAGGTTGGACACCGCCGACTTAAAGGATTCTCACCAGGAACCATGAACCTCAAGTGTTAGTTATAGCTTTACTTGTAGTGCCAAACAAATGTATACCCAGAGACGGGGAGAGAGAGAGAGAGATAAGGTTGGACACCGCCAACTTAAAGGATTCTCACCAGGAACCATGAACCTCAAGTGTTAGTTATAGCTTTACTTGTAGTGCCAAACAAATGTATACACAAAGACGGGGAGAGAGAGAGATAACGTTGGACACCGCCAACTTAAAGGATTCTCACCAGGAACTATGAACCTCAAGTGTTAGTTATAGCTTTACTTGTAGTGCCAAACAAATGTATACACAAAGACGGGGAGAGAGAGAGAGATAACGTTGGACACCGCCAACTTAAAGGATTCTCACCAGGCACTATGAACCTCAAGTGTTAGTTATAGCTTTACTTGTAGTGCCAAACAAATGTATACACAAAGACGGGGAGAGAGAGAGATAACGTTGGACACCGCCAACTTAAAGGATTCTTACCAGAAACAATGAACCTCAAGTGTTAGATATAGCTTTACTTGTAGTGCCAAACAAATGTATACACAAAGACGGGGAGAGAGAGAGAGATAACGTTGGACACCGCCAACTTAAAGGATTCTCACCAGGCACTATGAACCTCAAGTGTTAGTTATAGCTTTACTTGTAGTGCCAAACAAATGTATACACAAAGACGGGGAGAGAGAGATAACGTTGGACACCGCCAATTTAAAGGATTCTCACCAGGAACTATGAACCTCAAGTGTTAGTTATAGCTTTACTTGTAGTGCCAAACAAATGTATACACAAAGACGGGGAGAGAGAGATAACGTTGGACACCGCCAATTTAAAGGATTCTCACCAGGAACTATGAACCTCAAGTGTTAGTTATAGCTTTACTTGTAGTGCCAAACAAATGTATACACAAAGACGGGGAGAGAGAGATAACGTTGGACACCGCCAATTTAAAGGATTCTCACCAGGCACTATGAACCTCAAGTGTTAGTTATAGCTTTACTTGTAGTGCCAAACAAATGTATACACAAAGACGGGGAGAGAGAGAGATAACGTTGGACACCGCCAATTTAAAGGATTCTCACCAGGAACTATGAACCTCAAGTGTTAGTTATAGCTTTACTTGTAGTGCAAACAAATGTATACACAAAGGCGGGGAGAGAGAGAGATAACGTTGGACACAGCCAACTTAAAGGATTCTCACCAGAAACTATGAACCTCAAGTGTTAGTTATAGCTTTACTTGTAGTGCCAAACAAATGTATACACAAAGACGGGGAGAGAGAGAGATAACGTTGGACACCGCCAACTTAAAGGATTCTCACCAGGAACTATGAACCTCAAGTGTTAGTTATAGCTTTACTTGTAGTGCCAAACAAATGTATACACAAAGACGGGGAGAGAGAGATAACGTTGGACACCGCCGACTTAAAGGATTTTCACCAGAAACCATGAACCTCAAGTGTTAGTTATAGCTTTACTTGTAGTGCCAAACAAATGTATACACAAAGACGGGGAGAGAGAGATAACGTTGGACACCGCCGACTTAAAGGATTCTCACCAGAAACCATGAACCTCAAGTGTTAGTTATAGCTTTACTTGTAGTGCCAAACAAATGTATACACAAAGACGGGGAGAGAGAGATAACGTTGGACACCGCCAACTTAAAGGATTCTCACCAGGAACTATGAACCTCAAGTGTTAGTTATAGCTTTACTTGTAGTGCCAAACAAATGTATACACAAAGACGGAGAGAGAGAGATAACGTTGGACACCGCCAACTTAAAGGATTCTCACCAGGAACCATGAACCTCAAGTGTTAGTTATAGCTTTACTTGTAGTGCCAAACAAATGTATACACAAAGACGGGGAGAGAGAGATAACGTTGGACACCGCTGACTTAAAGGATTCTCACAAGAAACCATGAACCTCAAGTGTTAGTTATAGCTTTACTTGTAGTGCCAAACAAAAGTATACCCAGAGACGGGGAGAGAGAGATAAGGTTGGACACCGCCGACTTAAAGGATTCTCACCAGAAACCATGAACCTCAAGTGTTAGTTATAGCTTTACTTGTAGTGCCAAACAAAAGTATACCCAGAGACGGGGAGAGAGAGATAAGGTTGGACACCGCCAACTAAAAGGATTCTCACCAGGAACAATGAATATAGCTTTACTTGTAGTGAAAAACAAATGTATACCCAGAGACGGGGAGAGAGAGATAACGTTGGACACCGCCAACTAAAAGGATTCTCACCAGGAACAATGAACCTCAAGTGTTAGTTATAGCGTTACTTGTAGTGCCAAACAAATGTATACCCAGAGACGGGGAGAGAGAGATAACGTTGGACACCGCCAACTAAAAGGATTCTCACCAGAAACCATGAACCTCAAGTGTTAGTTATAGCTTTACTTGTAGTGCCAAACAAAAGTATACCCAGAGACGGGGAGAGAGAGATAAGGTTGGACACCGCCAACTAAAAGGATTCTCACCAGGAACAATGAATATAGCTTTACTTGTAGTGAAAAACAAATGTATACCCAGAGACGGGGAGAGAGAGATAACGTTGGACACCGCCAACTAAAAGGATTCTCACCAGGAACAATGAACCTCAAGTGTTAGTTATAGCGTTACTTGTAGTGCCAAACAAATGTATACACAAAGTCGGGGAGAGAGAGATAAGGTTGGACACCGCCAACTTAAAGGATTCTCACCAGAAACCATGAACCTCAAGTGTTAGTTATAGCTTTACTTGTAGTGCCAAACAAATGTATACACAGAGACGGGGAGAGAGAGATAACGTTGGACACCGCCGACTTAAAGGATTCTTTCCAGAAACCATGAACCTCAAGTGTTAGTTATAGCTTTACTTGTAGTGCCAAACAAATGTATACCCAGAGACGGGGAGAGAGAGATAAGGTTGGACACCGCCAACTTAAAGGATTCTCACCAGGAACCATGAACCTCAAGTGTTAGTTATAGCTTTACTTGTAGTGCCAAACAAATGTATACCCAGAGACGGGGAGAGAGAGATAAGGTTGGACACCGCCAACTTAAAGGATTCTTACCAGAAACCATGAACCTCAAGTGTTAGTTATAGCTTTACTTGTAGTGCCAAACAAATGTATACCCAGAGACGGGGAGAGAGAGATAAGGTTGGACACCGCCAACTTAAAGGATTCTCACCAGGAACCATGAACCTCAAGTGTTAGTTATAGCTTTACTTGTAGTGCCAAACAAATGTATACCCAGAGACGGGGAGAGAGAGATAAGGTTGGACACCGCCAACTTAAAGGATTCTTACCAGAAACCATGAACCTCAAGTGTTAGTTATAGCTTTACTTGTAGTGCCAAACAAATGTATACCAAGTGACGGGGAAAGAGAGATAAGGTTGGACACCGCCAACTTAAAGGATTCTCACCAGAAACCATGAACCTCAAGTGTTAGTTATAGCTTTACTTGTAGTGCCAAACAAATGTATACCCAGAGACGGGGAGAGAGAGATAAGGTTGGACACCGCCAACTTAAAGGATTCTTACCAGAAACCATGAACCTCAAGTGTTAGTTATAGCGTTACTTGTAGTGCCAAACAAATGTATACACAAAGACGGGGAGAGAGAGATAACGTTGGACACCGCCGACTTAAAGGATTCTTACCAGAAACCATGAACCTCAAGTGTTAGTTATAGCTTTATTTGTAGTGCCAAACAAATGTATACACAAAGACGGGGAGAGAGAGATAAGGTTGGACACCGCCAACTTAAAGGATTCTTACCAGAAACTATGTACCTCAAGTGTTAGTTATAGCTTTACTTGTAGTGCCAAACAAATGTATACACAAAGACGGGGAGAGAGAGATAAGGTTGGACACCGCCAACTTAAAGGATTCTTACCAGAAACAATGAACCTCAAGTGTTAGATATAGCTTTACTTGTAGTGCCAAACAAATGTATACACAAAGACGGGGAGAGAGAGATAAGGTTGGACACCGCCAACTTAAAGGATTCTTACCAGAAACAATGAACCTCAAGTGTTAGATATAGCTTTACTTGTAGTGCCAAACAAATGTATACACAAAGACGGGGAGAGAGAGATAAGGTTGGACACCGCCAACTTAAAGGATTCTCACCAGGAACAATGAACCTCAAGTGTTAGATATAGCTTTACTTGTAGTGCCAAACAAATGTATACACAAAGACGGGGAGAGAGAGATAAGGTTGGACACCGCCAACTTAAAGGATTCTTACCAGAAACCATGAACCTCAAGTGTTAGTTATAGCTTTACTTGTAGTGCCAAACAAATGTATACACAAAGACGGGGAGAGAGAGATAACGTTGGACACCGCCGACTTAAAGGATTCTTACCAGAAACCATGAACCTCAAGTGTTAGTTATAGCTTTACTTGTAGTGCCAAACAAATGTATACCCAGAGACGGGGAGAGAGATAAGGTTGGACACCGCCAACCTAATGGATTCTCACCAGGAATCATGAACCTCAAGTGTTAGTTATAGCTTTACTTGTGGGGCTAAACAAATGTATACACAGAGACGGGGAGAGAGATATAACGTTGGACACCGCCAACCTAAAGGATTCTCACCAGGAATCATGAACCTCAAGTGTTAGTTATAGCTTTACTTGTTGGGCTAAACAAATGTATACACAGAGACGGGGAGAGAGATATAACGTTGGACACCGCCAACTTAAAGGATTCTCACCAGGAACCATGAACCTCAAGTGTTAGTTATAGCTTTACTTGTGGGGCTAAACAAATGTATACACAGAGACGGGGAGAGAGATATAACGTTGGACACCGCCAACTTAAAGGATTCTCACCAGGAACCATGAACCTCAAGTGTTAGTTATAGCGTTGCTTGTAGTGCCAAACAAATGTATACACAGAGACGGGGAGAGAGAGATAAGGTTGGACACCGCCAACCTAAAGGATTCTCACCAGGAATCATGAACCTCAAGTGTTAGTTATAGCTTTACTTGTGGGGCTAAACAAATGTATACACAGAGACGGGGAGAGAGATATAACGTTGGACACCGCCAACCTAAAGGATTCTCACCAGGAATCATGAACCTCAAGTGTTAGTTATAGCTTTACTTGTGGGGCTAAACAAATGTATACACAGAGACGGGGAAAGAGAGATAAGGTTGGACACCGCCGACTTAAAGGATGCTCACCAGGAACCATGAACCTCAAGTGTTAGTTATAGCTTTACTTGTAGTGCCAAACAAATGTATACACAAAGACGGGGAGAGAGAGAGATAACGTTGGACACCGCCAACTTAAAGGATTCTCACCAGGAACCATGAACCTCAAGTGTTAGTTACAGCTTTACTTGTAGTTCCAAACAAATGCATACCCAGAGACGGGGAGAGAGAGATAAGGTTGGACACCGCCAACTTAAAGGATTCTCACCAGAAACCATGAACCTCAAGTGTTAGTTATAGCGTTGCTTGTAGTGCCAAACAAATGTATACACAGAGCCGGGGAGAGAGAGATAAGGTTGGACACCGCCAACCTAAAGGATTCTCACCAGGAATCAT
Organism: Prosapia bicincta; assembly: GCA_036971475.1. Lineage (NCBI taxonomy): Eukaryota > Metazoa > Arthropoda > Insecta > Hemiptera > Cercopidae > Prosapia > Prosapia bicincta. The sequence goes on from JBAIZL010000003.1 coordinate 34,074,305, forward strand.
GAACCTCAAGTGTTAGTTATAGCTTTACTTGTGGGGCTAAACAAATGTATACACAGAGACGGGGAGAGAGATATAACGTTGGACACCGCCAACCTAAAGGATTCTCACCAGGAATCATGAACCTCAAGTGTTAGTTATAGCTTTACTTGTGGGGCTAAACAAATGTATACACAGAGACGGGGAAAGAGAGATAAGGTTGGACACCGCCGACTTAAAGGATTCTCACCAGGAACCATGAACCTCAAGTGTTAGTTATAGCTTTACTTGTAGTGCCAAACAAATGTATACACAAAGACGGGGAGAGAGAGAGATAACGTTGGACACCGCCAACTTAAAGGATTCTCACCAGGAACCATGAACCTCAAGTGTTAGTTACAGCTTTACTTGTAGTTCCAAACAAATGCATACCCAGAGACGGGGAGAGAGAGATAAGGTTGGACACCGCCAACTTAAAGGATTCTCACCAGGAACCATGAACCTCAAGTGTTAGTTATAGCTTTACTTGTAGTGCCAAACAAAAGTATACCCAGAGACGGGGAGAGAGAGATAAGGTTGGACACCGCCGACTTAAAGGATTCTCACCAGGAACCATGAACCTCAAGTGATAGTTATAGCTTTACTTGTAGTGCCAAACAAATGTATACCCAGAGACGGGGAGAGAGAGAGAGAGAGATAAGGTTGGACACCGCCAACTTAAAGGATTCTCACCAGGAACCATGAACCTCAAGTGTTAGTTATAGCTTTACTTGTAGTGCCAAACAAAAGTATACCCAGAGACGGGGAGAGAGAGATAAGGTTGGACACCGCCGACTTAAAGGATTCTCACCAGGAACCATGAACCTCAAGTGTTAGTTATAGCTTTACTTGTAGTGCCAAACAAATGTATACCCAGAGACGGGGAGAGAGAGAGAGAGATAAGGTTGGACACCGCCAACTTAAAGGATTCTCACCAGGAACCATGAACCTCAAGTGTTAGTTATAGCTTTACTTGTAGTGCCAAACAAATGTATACACAAAGACGGGGAGAGAGAGAGATAACGTTGGACACCGCCAACTTAAAGGATTCTCACCAGGAACTATGAACCTCAAGTGTTAGTTATAGCTTTACTTGTAGTGCCAAACAAATGTATACACAAAGACGGGGAGAGAGAGAGAGATAACGTTGGACACCGCCAACTTAAAGGATTCTCACCAGGCACTATGAACCTCAAGTGTTAGTTATAGCTTTACTTGTAGTGCCAAACAAATGTATACACAAAGACGGGGAGAGAGAGAGATAACGTTGGACACCGCCAATTTAAAGGATTCTCACCAGGAACTATGAACCTCAAGTGTTAGTTATAGCTTTACTTGTAGTGCAAACAAATGTATACACAAAGGCGGGGAGAGAGAGAGATAACGTTGGACACAGCCAACTTAAAGGATTCTCACCAGAAACTATGAACCTCAAGTGTTAGTTATAGCTTTACTTGTAGTGCCAAACAAATGTATACACAAAGACGGGGAGAGAGAGAGATAACGTTGGACACCGCCAACTTAAAGGATTCTCACCAGGAACTATGAACCTCAAGTGTTAGTTATAGCTTTACTTGTAGTGCCAAACAAATGTATACACAAAGACGGGGAGAGAGAGATAACGTTGGACACCGCCGACTTAAAGGATTCTCACCAGAAACCATGAACCTCAAGTGTTAGTTATAGCTTTACTTGTAGTGCCAAACAAATGTATACACAAAGACGGGGAGAGAGAGATAACGTTGGACACCGCCGACTTAAAGGATTCTCACCAGAAACCATGAACCTCAAGTGTTAGTTATAGCTTTACTTGTAGTGCCAAACAAATGTATACACAAAGACGGGGAGAGAGAGAGATAACGTTGGACACCGCCGACTTAAAGGATTCTCACCAGAAACCATGAACCTCAAGTGTTAGTTATAGCCTTACTTGTAGTGCCAAACAAATGCATACCAAGTGACGGGGAAAGAGAGATAAGGTTGGACACCGCCAACTTAAAGGATTCTCACCAGAAACCATGAACCTCAAGTGTTAGTTAAAGCTTTACTTGTAGTGCCAAACAAATGTATACACAAAGACGGGGAGAGAGAGATAACGTTGGACACCGAAGACTTAAAGGATTCTCACCAGAAACCATGAACCTCAAGTGTTAGTTATAGCTTTACTTGTAGTGCCAAACAAATGTATACACAAAGACGGGGAGAGAGAGAGATAACGTTGGACACCGCCGACTTAAAGGATTCTCACCAGAAACCATGAACCTCAAGTGTTAGTTATAGCTTTACTTGTAGTGCCAAACAAATGTATACACAAAGACGGGGAGAGAGAGATAACGTTGGACACCGCCGACTTAAAGGATTCTCACCAGAAACCATGAACCTCAAGTGTTAGTTAAAGCTTTACTTGTAGTGCCAAACAAATGTATACACAAAGACGGGGAGAGAGAGATAACGTTGGACACCGCCAACTTAAAGGATTCTCACCAGAAACCATGAACCTCAAGTGTTAGTTATAGCCTTACTTGTAGTGCCAAACAAATGCATACCAAGTGACGGGGAAAGAGAGATAAGGTTGGACACCGCCAACTTAAAGGATTCTCACCAGAAACCACGAACCTCAAGTGTTAGTTAAAGCTTTACTTGTAGTGCCAAACAAATGTATACACAAAGACGGGGAGAGAGAGAGATAACGTTGGACACCGCCAACTTAAAGGATTCTCACCAGGAACTATGAACCTCAAGTGTTAGTTATAGCTTTACTTGTAGTGCCAAACAAATGTATACACAAAGACGGGGAGAGAGAGAGATAATGTTGGACACCGCCAACTTAAAGGATTCTCACCAGGAACTATGAACCTCAAGTGTTAGTTATAGCTTTACTTGTAGTGCCAAACAAATGTATACACAAAGACGGGGAGAGAGAGAGATAACGTTGGACACCGCCAACTTAAAGGATTCTCACCAGGAACCATGAACCTCAAGTGTTAGTTATAGCTTTACTTGTAGTGCCAAACAAATGTATACACAAAGACGGGGAGAGAGAGAGATAACGTTGGACACCGCCAACTTAAAGGATTCTCACCAGGAATTATGAACCTCAAGTGTTAGTTATAGCTTTACTTGTAGTGCCAAACAAATGTATACACAAAGACGGGGAGAGAGAGAGATAATGTTGGACACCGCCAACTTAAAGGATTCTCACCAGGAACTATGAACCTCAAGTGTTAGTTATAGCTTTACTTGTAGTGCCAAACAAATGTATACACAAAGACGGGGAGAGAGAGAGATAATGTTGGACACCGCCAACTTAAAGGATTCTCACCAGGAACTATGAACCTCAAGTGTTAGTTATAGCTTTACTTGTAGTGTCAAAAAAATGTATACACAAAGACGGGGAGAGAGAGAGATAACGTTGTACACCGCCAACTTAAAGGATTCTCACCAGGAACTATGAACCTCAAGTGTTAGTTATAGCTTTACTTGTAGTGCCAAACAAATGTATACACAAAGACGGGGAGAGAGAGGAGATAAGGTTGGTCACCGCCAACTTAAAGGATTCTCACCAGGAACCATGAACTTCAAGTGTTAGTTATAGCTTTACTTGTAGTGCCAAACAAATGTATACAGAAAGACGGGGAGAGAGAGAGATAACGTTGGACACCGCCAACTTAAAGGATTCTCACCAGGAACCATGAACCTCAAGTGTTAGTTATAGCTTTACTTGTAGTGCCAAACAAATGTATACACAAAGACGGGGAGAGAGAGAGATAATGTTGGACACCGCCAACTTAAAGGATTCTCACCAGGAACTATGAACCTCAAGTGTTAATTATAGCCTTACTTGTAGTGCCAAACAAATGCATACCAAGTGACGGGGTAAGAGAGATAAGGTTGGACACCGCCAACGTACCGGATTCTCACCAGTAATCATGAACCTCAAGGGTTAGTTAAAGCCTTATTTGTGAGAGTAAAGAATTATATACCGTTTTAGTTTCATTGGTTTTAAAAATCTTATTCCTAAAACCTTGTTTACATATTTAAAGTGTGTAATAAAGTTCTTTACAGATACTCACCTTGTGTTGTATTTTTGCGTGTTGTCAAATATTGAGGGATTAAAATGTTTTTCAAAAATGAATTCCATTCATTGTTTTTAATGTTCATAGTAGATTTTTTATAATAAGGTTGATCACTGTTTTTTCTTCTCCTTCAGAAGTTTTAAAGTTTTTGATTTTTTTCTTTTAAAATAATGTGCTCAATTTCCTAATTCAAAGGGGATGATAAAACATAGTTCGTAAGCGCAAAGCCCACAAATACTCGAATTGCTTTTGAGTAGCGAGGTTCATGAAGGGGTGTTACACGTCTGAAGTCCACCATTTTTAATATTAAATAAATAGTTGAGCGGTTTTCTGACATTATTTTAAATTTGCGTTCGCTAAAAGACGATTTGTCTTCCACGTGTGTTATTGTAATGGATTTTGTTATTTTTTTTATAACTTCGAAACTAATTATTATAAAATAGAGAGAGACATCTATAAACCACAGTCTACAACAAATTCTTCGTCTCAGAATGTTTTGTACTCTAGAAGGAAATTTCAAAACGATTACAAAAATTGTTTATAACACAATATCTTGCAAACTTAACTTACAATTGGTGGAAGAACAGACGAAAGTTTTTTAAACAGTTTTAGAGCTATCAACATTCAACAGGAATTAGATAAAATTTTAGTCTATAATTTGTACAATTTATGTAATAAAGCACTCATTACATCAACTAGTTGACGCTAGCGGAATAGCGTATTTCTGAATTTTTACGCAGTATTTGAACTAATTATTTTTTACGGTTGTGTACGGTCAATATGAAAACACAATTAGAATGTTCCATTGTGTCGCAAGGTAATTGCTTTGTTGACATACCAATATGTCGACATGTCAATATGAGTTTTTGTGAAATCTTCAACATTAAAATGTTTATTCACAAGTGATTTCAAAAAGGGGCATTTGAAAATTTATTTGAAGCTTATTTGAAAATTTATTATCAGTGTTTTCCCACCGCTGTCATTACATTTTATAAATATTTATGAATATTCTTCTGTGGTCCAATCAAAATCACGACTTTCTTGAACAAGGAGTAAATACTGATAGATGTCAGATATTTATTTAATTATCTTCGACATAATAATTATTTTATCATACTTGAACACAAACATAATCATTTTGTCACGGGAGGAAAAATTATTAATCTTGCTTTCAATAACATTATAAATGAGTACACTTTCTAAGTATTTCTAAATCCTAAAATAACTCCGCTTTCCAAAAAATTGCAGAAAGTCATGTTGAAATAATGAGGTAAATTTTCATTGTTATTTTGAATTCTTCACTGCAATAAAAGACAATTTACAATTGAAATATTTATCACATACGTGTGATGTACAATGTGGACTACAATCTGAAAATTACAACTTATATGTTTGTTATATTGTTAATTATAATACTTTCTTGATAATATTATATAATATTTTATTAAAGTTGTTTTTTTCAAATGCCTTTGAATTTGGTTACAACTGAGAATATCTCAGTTATAATAATAACAAATATATATATATATATATATTAATATGGGGAGCAACAGGTGGTCCGTAGTAATTCTCATTAGGGCCGAGTGGTCCGCAAACAACTGCGAATCACTGACTTAACATGGATATTTCCATTAGGTACGCGTTTTATTCAGTAACCTCGTCATTAGAATAGGTAAACAAAATATAAATAAAATCACTCATTCTTCCTACGGCCGGATTCCTCGTGATTCTCTGCGCCGCAATATACAAATCTTAGGCGTGTTTCTTTCTTTAAAAATTAATTAGCAACTGAGGAGCGGATCACGAAGGGGGTAAATTTACCTTAATACAGTATTGTAGTTCATGACAGTGAGTTTACGTAAATAGTGGTTTATTGTTTTTTTTAATTTAAAATCTTTATTGTAAAAAAAGCAGAAAATTAAAAATAATATGTCTATATGGCTACCCTGTGCTATTTGTTCAAACTCATCATCTTATAGTTAATACGTAGTGTAAAATATCTACTTCTGTGAAATGAAAGTTAAGTAGGTATAAGATTTAATGTTTTTCAACTTTAAGTCTGGCGAAGTGGAATGGTTGATAATAAAATACTCCACTTGACCAAAACGATAAGGCTTACACAAAAAAAAATTACTTCTAAATTATTTACACATTTTCCTAAAATTAAATAAGATTTTCATTTGCATTTTTGAGGTAAAATCAGCAATAACAAAATTGAGCAAATAAATATTTAGAAGCGAATGTCACACTTACTGTGTACCGCATTAGCTTACCTCGATAAGCACTACTAGAAGCAACAACACCTTTGAAGCACTATGAGCAATCACCTGTCTTTACATATGACAATCTACAATGCGCATGCTCATATCTGAGCGACAACCTTCGCTCGCTCTACTCTGTTTACTTTCCAATGTCTCCTTTGGTCTTCCATTTGCCAAGACTTAATGCGACTGGATACCCCGTGCGAAATTAATGCCTTTTGTTCAGTTAGAATTTCGAACATGTTTAAGTTGTTTTGCGTTTATCCATTGTACAGCACGAAACTAGCAAAAATATACTACGAATAGGGACGGTTTAGTTATTTTAAATACTTTTTATAACTAATAGATTTTCCAATTTAATTTAAATTCTGAAAAACTATATAGAAGTTACAATATACCGTATGCGCAAAAAAAAATTGTAGTGAAACAGTTGTAAGATTTAATTTTATTATATTTTATTTGATTTATGTAGTTTTACAAACACAAAGAGTAAAAAGAAATTAGATCCGGATATAGGCATGTTCTACATGACATCCGTTCAATTTGGGGCAACATTCGTACCGTTCTTGAGTGTTTTGAAACATTTTGGTGAAGAGGGGATGTGAGGTTTTTGAACATAAATAATGCTCTACGATAAACGTTTTCTATGCAGTAGTGATCACCATGTCAGCAAAAACTAACCTCAAACGAAATGCAACACGAATACGCTGCAAAAATCAAAGGTTCTGTTGATCGAAAGGGGTGGCGTCTTCCCAGCGCCGAGCCTCCTCAGTGCCGAGGCCAGAAATTATCAAGGGGTCTGCTCAGTGATGCAGAAGTGACGAGGGTTTATGTCTCCCATTTTAAAATGCTGGGTTCAAAAATGATACAAAACAACGTATGGTTTACTGTGTCTTATTGTTTACTTTAGCAGTTTGTAATAAGTTTTAGATTATGTTTTATTAAATTACACTAAAATAAACCTCGGGTTGTTTGGTATCATTTTTCTTGTAATTATGAATAGAATCTATATTTATTTACCATTTTATATTCTGCGCTTGTACAGCTTAGGGGTGCAATGACTCATGGAATTTGGTGGGTTTCGCGATCAACAACCCAAACGCAACTCCCCCACCCCTCTAACATTCTTAATAACCCGTTAAACCAAATCTTTCTAGTTATATATAAGCAGCTCTACACTGTCATTCAAACTTAACTGCGAACATCTCAAAAGTACGAGAGTCGGTAAGCTTATTACAATTAATTATGTTACTTTAGAATTATCATCAGGAGTATCATGTCTGCAATGAAATTTATGCAACATTTTCGACTTTCCACTTCTTATCATCTATTATGCTCCGTTGGGCATAAGCCATTACCTCGTTTCTTTTGAGAATTCCAATTCTGCTGTCCAAACTGCTCGCTCGGTGATGGGGGGACGGTATCATAAACCAGGCAACTACAACGGTATAAACTATATACAGACCAATTTGCGCTACTTAAACTACACGCATTCTAAGTTGACAAAGAAAAAGACACACAAAGTCTAAAAATATAGGTTGTAAGCCTAACGACTATAAATCACCCTTCCATATGGCGGTCGCTTATAATACCTGTTACAATATATTGATTACATAATTATTACCATTAGTATTCATGTCGTTCCTTAGAAATTATTATATTACATCTTAAAATTATATTTATTTTCTCTCCCTTGCTGTCACATTGGTAGTAAAGATGTCGGTTGAAAATAGACTTTTCGAACTAGCATGGATCGCGCTAAGCTAAAATTCAGGCAGTTAGGGAATTTTGTGCAATTTTTTGCAGTGTGACGAGCCCCGGTTTTGGGAATGTACCCATTTTTGGCAGCTTCTTCGGAAGTGTCTTGATATCGTTCTTAGGTAGTTTTTGGTTGTGTAGCAATTTTGGCTGTACCCGAAGAAGAATTTTATGACCGCATAAAAAATATCTCAGCAGGGAAAACATTTATATCCGAACTACTCGTTTCTAGGCTGTGACTACATCCACCTTGCTCCTCACCTTCAGTTGAATACTCGTGCTTCAACGTACTGCTAGAATCAACGTACTGTTTTATGAATCTCAAATGGCACTATCCTGTTTTCTGCACAAGGTTAACATCATTTCATTATTCTAAATATTGTTCTCTTCAGGGTGCATTTAGAAGTACAAATCGCCTTAAACTCCGTAACGCCCTTCCAATACAATAGTGTAAAACGGAGGAGAAGGAACCGTTAGACGATGAAGGGCCAATACAACAGTGTAGAGCGGAGGAATGTTAACCGTTAGACGATGAAGAGCCAATACATCAATGTAGAGCGGAGGAAAGAGAACCCTTAGACGATGGAAGGTAAATACAACTGTGTAAAGCGGGGGGGAACGGAACCGTTACAGGATGAAGGGCTAATACAACGGTGTAAAGCGGGGGAAACGGAACCGTTAGTCAATGAAGGGTCTATAAAACAGTGTAGATCTGGGGAAACGGAACCGTTAGACGATGAAGGGTAAATACAACGTTATAAAACGGAGGAGAAGGAACCATTAGACGATGAAGAGCCAATACAACAATGTAGAGCGGAGGAAAGAGAACCCTTAGACGATGGAGGGTAAATACAACTGTGTAAAGCGGAGGAATGTTAACCGTTAGACGATGAAGAGCCAATACAACAATGTAGAGCGGAGGAAAGAGAACCCTTAGACGATGGAGGGTAAATACAACAGTGTAGAGCGGAGGAATGTTAACCGTTAGACGATGAAGAGCCAATACAACAATGTAGAGCGGAGGAAAGAGAACCCTTAGACGATGGAGGGTAAATACAACTGTGTAGAGCGGGGGGAAACGGAACCGTTACAGGATGAAGGGATAATACAACGGTGTAAAACGGGGGAAACGGAACCGTTAGACGATAAAGGGTAAATACAACGTTATAAAACGAAGAAGAAGAAACCGTTAGACGATGAAGGACCAATACAACAGTGTAGAGCGGAGGAAAGAGAACCGTTAGATGATGAAGGGTAAATACAACGGTGTTAAAAGAAGAAGGAACCGTTAGACGATGAAGGGCCAATAAAACAGTGTAGAGCGGAGTAAAGGGAACCGTTACACGATGAAGGGTCAATTTAACGGTGTAGAGCAGAGGAAGGGAACAGTTCAACGATGAAGGATCACTACAACAATATAAAGCGAAGGAAGGGGAACAGTTTGACAATGAATGATCGGCTTTCAGGTGTTTGAAATCGAATGACGCCAGTGATCGATATAGCTGCACAAAGAGCTACGAACCTATTTAAGAAAGGTTTTTGGCATTTTCATTTACTGAATATGGTGACCCCTTGTCTTATCACAACCTACTTAAGATTATAGGCTACACTCTCAATATTTCTTTTGTTATATTTTGTATTGGCTCTGTGAGGATGAAAATATGTTCTACCGCAAAGTTAATATTACTGACATGGCACTAATTAATATATATATATATATATATATATATATATGTACAGTACAGTATTAAGGAAATGTACATACAGGCATGTAACTAAATAGTACTTACAGTTCTATATAGCTATTAAAATATAATTACAATGTTAAATAAGTTTAACTTATTTACTTAAAACAATCATACATCTACTAAAAGTGATTATGTAGTATAAACTTACATCATTACATAACCCTTCCCATATCCGGATATTTTCTTATGGGAATCATTTACTTTTACATTATACGTTGTGTAAGGAGTTATATATCATATGGGAGCTAGATATAGGGCCAGATCGGAGATAAATAGTCTATGTGTGTGAAGGCAATCTCGCGAGCTCGCTTCTGTGTGTTTGTGAGTGTGTGTGTGTGTGTGTGTGTGTGTGTGTGTGTGTGTGTGTGTGTGTGTGTGTGTGTGTGTGTGTGTGTGTGTGTGTGTGTGTGTGTGTGTGTGTGTGTGTGTGTGTGTGTGTGTGTCTTACAACGAGTACCTGATTTATAATTATTTTTCTTTCACTGTTTTTGCCTCTTTAAAAAAGTGTCTATAATATTGAGGACCTAACTTTCCTAAATCATGATTTTTTGAGAATACTAATTGTAGGAGAGCTCTTATACTTGATTGTGCTATTTCCCTCCAAGAAGATTGAAGATACCTCCAATAGTTATGTTTGTAATTTAGGATAACAGCTACTCTTATGTTTGCTAATTTAAGATTTACTCTATATTTTGTGTGTGTTTAGGACAGTAATATCTTTGAGTGCTTTTTTACTATACTGCCAATATTTTAGAATAGCCTTTTAGAATAATGTTTTAGAGAGTTTGCTTCATTTAAGTGTCCTATTATGTTATAGCTCCTATATTTGTTTTTGCTATTTCAGGATAGCCCCTATATTGGTGTTTGTTAATATAGAATATCTACTGAATTTATGTTTGTTATTTTAAGACAGCATTCATATTTGAGTGTAATTTTACAATAATTCCAAGGAAGAGAAGGCAAGAGACTTGTAACCCCTTTGCATAAGCACCACTGTGAAACTATGTGATTTAAGTTTACATAGAGAAACTAACAACTGCTAATCGGAATGTAATATGTTTATTCTAATCATAGACCTCTTTTGCACTTACAAAAATTACATTCTCTTTTGGCTCATAATTTACGTGCTCTCATAACCAGGCATAACTTCTAATATTATTTACATCGCTCCAGACCTCGTGTATAACTAAGTTTATAAAATATTTATAATTGTTATATGTAACCATATATTTTCTTCCCTTTTCCTCCCCAAGAGTTTTATTTAACGAATATCAAATACATTACAAGTGAAACAACAAAAATTTGAAATAAAACAGACAAATATGTACATCATAAAAATTAATAAATCCTGAAAACAATTGATTAGTAAATTTTCTGAATATCTAAAAATATCCATGTATAATACAGCATAGTATGTAAATATTGTAAAAGAAAACCTTTCAAATTCTATTACATTATTGTATAAATTATATTTTTAAAATTTATTCCTAAAAGTTTATAACTAATGTCTGATTTAACAATTGTCAGTAAATATTTTTTTTATAATAGTTTATAATTATGCTTAACTCTTATAGAAATTTATATACAGGAAGGTTCATTATAAATCATTTGATTTTGGAATGTTTTACAATGTCCATAACTAACTAAATGTTATTATTTCCACTTATTTAATATATTTCTCAAATAATCTCCATAACGCAAAATAATAATAACATCTTAATATGTGGTAAAAACGTATACATAAAATTGTAATAGAATTAAAATAAAATAATGTAACACCTTTCAATCAGTAATTTATATATTTTGTTTTTTCTGTAAGATTTTTTTCATTTTCAAAAATAAAATGAAACACTTCTACTACTTTTTATGGTTCAAAAATAAACCATTAACCGGACATATAAATTAATTAATCTCTCTAAAATTTTACATGTGGTACTTCTAGTATTCGATAGCAAATATTAGATTTTAGCCTAGTTATTTGACTTAAATTTGTGTTAATGAATAAATAATTCCCTATTAGTTTTGAATATATCATTTTAAATAATATACTTTTA
>JBAIZL010000003.1:34091216-34148716 GCA_036971475.1 Prosapia bicincta
AAAAACATTTTACATTCTGCTCCAAGTCTACGCCAAACTTTAATAAAGAAAACCACATAATACACTCTGCTCCAACTCTGTGTCAAACTATAATAGCGATAAAACATTATACATTCTGCTCCAAGTCTACGCCAAACTTTAATAAAGAAAAACCACATAATACACTCTGTTCCAAGTCTGTGTCAAACTATAATAAAGAAAAAGTACAACATACGCTCTGCTCCAAGCCTGTTCAAACTTTAATAACGAATAAACATTATACATTCTGCTCCAAGTCTGTGCCAAAAGTAAATAAAGAAAAACAACAACAATACCCTCTGCTCCAAGTCTGTGCCAAACTTAAATAAAGAAAAAAACTTTAATAACGGAATAACCACATAATACACTCTGCTCCAAATCTGTTCAAACTTTAATAACCAAAAAACATTATACATTCTAATTCAAGTCTGTGCCAAACTTTAATAAAAAAAAAAAACCACAACATATGCTCTGTTCTAAGTCTGTGAAAAACTTTATAAAGAAAAATCACATAATATACTTTGCTCCAAGTCTGTCCAATCTTTATTAACGAAAAAACATTAAATATTCTGCTACAAGTCAGTGTCAAGCTTTAACAAAGGAAAACCACATAATACACTTTGTTCCAAGTCTGTGCCTAACTTTAATAAGGAAAACCATTTAATACATTCTGTTCCAAGTCTCTCCAAACCTAAACAAAGGAAAACCACACAATACATTCTGTTCCAAGTCTCTCCAAACCTAAATAAAGGAAAACTATATAATATATTCTGTTCCAAGTCTCCCCAAACCTAAATCAATAAAAACTATATAATACATTCTGTTCCCAGTCTCTCCAAATTTTAATAAAGGAAAACTATATAATATATTCTGTTCCAAGTCTCTCCAAACCTAAATCAATAAAAACTATATAATATATTCTGTTCCAAATCTCTCCAAACCTAAATCAATAAAAACTATATAATACATTCTGTTCCAAGTCTCTCCAAATTTTAGTAAAGGAAAACTATATAATATATTCTGTTTCAAGTCTCTCCAAACCTAAATCAATAAAAACTATATAATACATCCTGTTCCAAGTCTCTCCAAATTTTAATAAGGAAAACCCATATAATACATTCGGTTCCCAGTCTCTCCAAATTTTAATAAGGAAACCCCATATAATATATTCCGTTCAAAGTCTCTCCAAATTTTAATAAGGAAACCCCATTTAATACATTCTGTTCCAAGTCTCTCCAAATTTTAATAAAGGAAAACTATATAATACATTCTGTTCCAAATCTCTCCAAATTTTAATAGGGAAAACCCGTATAATACATTCGGGTCCCAGTCTCTCCAAATTTTAATAAGGAAACCCCATATAATACATTCCGTTCAAAGTCTCTCCAAATTTTAATAAGGAAACCCCTTATAATACATTCCGTTCAAAGTCTCTAAAAATTTTAATAAGGAAACCCCATATAATACATTCTGTTCCAAGTCTCTCCAAATTTTAATAAAGGAAAACTATATAATTTATTCTGTTCCAAGTCTCTCCAAACCTTAATCAATAAAAACTATATAATACATTCTGTTCCCAGTTTCTCCAAATTTTATTAAGGAAACCCCATATAATACATTCCGTTCCCAGTCTCTCCAAATTTTAATAAGGAAAACCCATATAATACATTCTGTTCCAAGTCTCTCCAAATTTTAATAACGAAACCCCATATAATACATTCTGTTCCAAGTCTCTCCAAACTTAAATAAAGGGAAACCATATAATACATTCTGTTCCAAGTCTCTCCAAATTTTAATAAGGAAACCCCATATAATACATTCCGTTCCAAGTATTTCCAAACTTTAATAAGGAAACCCCATACAATACATTCTGTTCCAAGTCTCTCCAAACTTAAATAAAGGGAAACCATATAATACATTCTGTTCCAAGTCTCTCCAAATTTTAATAAAGGAAAATTATATAATATATTCTGTTCCAAGTCTCTCCAAACCTTAATCAATAAAAACTATATAATACATTCCGTTCCCAGTCTCTCCAAATTTTAATAAGGAAACCCCATATAATACATTCTGTTCCAAGTCTCTCCAAATTTTAATAAGGAAACCCCATATAATACATTCCGTTCCCAGTCTCTCCAAATTTTAATAAGGAAAACCCATATAATACATTCTGTTCCAAGTCTCTCCAAATTTTAATAAGGAAACCCCATATAATACATTCTGTTCCAAGTCTCTCCAAACTTAAATAAAGGGAAACCATATAATACATTCTGTTCCAAGTCTCTCCAAATTTTAATAAGGAAACCCCATATAATACATTCTGTTCCAAGTATTTCCAAACTTTAATAAGGAAACCCCATGCAATACATTCTGTTCCAAGTCTCTCCAAGTTTTAATAATATACATAGGATACATATGTGCACATTGTTATAATTATTACACTCCTTGGCCCTACATCCTCCATAGAGAGGGAACTCATAATAATGACGCTTCAGTAGATTTACTGAATCCTTGTCGCATTTACTCGTATATCCCAGCTTACGTCCTTGCTTTTTCCGCTATATATTTCACTTATTCTACAAATCTTTGCTCCTACATTGGACAAACCTGCTCATAACAGAGGCGTATAAATCCTGCTTTTATCCTAATAACAGAGTGTTTTTCTTCCAAGTGACATTACCTTTTTAACGGAAAATATCTTTTTTTAGTTTGCCAAAAACAAAATAAGTAATCGTCTAACAATGGTGGTTTAGACAGTTTATATATTTATTTTACTAAATGTTTTCTTTTCACTTCTAATTGGATGCATAGGTGCGATATTATTAAAAGGTCGCTTTCCTATTCGTAGACTTGCTGAAAGGAGTGCCAAAGGTAGGGCAAGCTATGCTTAAAGCAAACACTTCACAATAGCTTGTAATTATTTTCTTTGTATTTTCCGCAATGGTAAGCATTGTTATATTCACTTAATTTGACATGAGGTGGAAATTCATGACTTGTCTAGATTGACATTGTAATTATCAAATGGAACTATAATCGTTCCAAGAGTGAGAAGGAAAATGATTCAGCATATTTAATGTTTATATTAATCCGCATACCAAATATATAGTTTGTAAAAAGTAGGTATTAATTAAATAATTACCAACGTATTTTTTTCATAAAAGAATTTTGAAAACTAGATTTAAACAGAATAACAGACAATAGATTTAATTTAATAGACTAACTTGGCTTTTAAATATGTAGACCTATTAGTTCAAGAAACTTCACTCTTACGATCAAGCATTAGAGATAGTTCAATATTTCGCTGCTAGAGCGTGTTCATGGCTTTGTTAATTTCAAGCAAGATGACTATTACATATACATCAACGACATACTGTCATCCCTCAACACACAAATGACTACATTTGCAGATGACATCGCGTTTTTCGCTCAGTCATGGAAACCACAACGAATACACTCAAATTTACAGGTCCACCTTACAGTACTAGAATCATGGCTGAGCTACTGGAGAGTTAGAGCGAACGTGGCCAAGTTCCAGGCTCTTCAAAACGTAGGACACACAAACTCAACACAACACTAAAACTATTAGGCGAGGATATCCACGGGGGGAACCAGGTCAAATATCTGGGAGTCATACTCGACAGAGGCCTGACTTTGGGACCCTCACATTACCAACCGGTTAAAGAAAGCAACAATTAGATTAACACAACTAACTTATATCATATACTTAACAGAACAAACCCACTTTCACTACGGGCGACCATTACTATATTTGTATCTATGTTGCGCAGCACACTCACGTACGCTTCACCCGTCTGGGGCCATGCAGGCAACTCCCGCATACGCTGACTCCAGTTATTCCAAAACAAGGTTTTGCGAATAATCACGAAGGCACCTCTACAAGATTTTACACTACTTCACACTGACTTGAAAGTGCCTTTCGTCAAACAACACCTCCGACACATAGCAACAAGGTTCTTCTTCAAACAGGCTCATGCACATACAACATCCACACTGACTTCCTTACTGGGTAGATACGACCCCACCCACGACACACAGACGGCCGCTGTCCTTACTGACCTCTTAGCTCTAACCATAATACAAAAAATAAAAGTACACATACTAATAGATTCTGCATCACATTTATGTTCCAGGTGACGCATGGGGTACATATCCCCAGGGTCGTAGCCTAGCCCTAATGGAAGTACTAATTTTGACTGCATATCTTTTCAGTTTCGAGTAGGCAGCAGAAGAAGAGGTGCATGTCATTCCTGCCATAGACTCACTAACAAGGCATTTGTAAGGTAATACCCCTCCTTATCCCTTAACATAAGGTGATCCAAGCCCTCAGGGTTCTGTGCATGTTCTGTCGAGGGATTTTTCCTGGTAGGGTTTCTGTCTTTCCAAGTTTTATCATCTCGCTCTTAGCGCGACACTTACAGTATTATTTCATTTCACTATCTCCTGATTCTCCATGGAACGAGCTTATGAGCTTGGTACATGGGTAATCAATCCCGTTTCCTTCACTCGCGGTAGGGAAGCTCATGTGAGACGAAGACACCTCGCTAGAGGTTGGCTACCACGATGACTGGGCGGGTTCTGGGGGTCCAGACCCAGGATGAATTTTCATAAGCAAGATGACGTTTAGAAAATACTTGATGGAAACAAGAAGCATCAAAAAATAAAAGAACATCCGAAATAAAATTTAAAACACAATACATAATTTAAGCATTAAATACTATAATATGCAGAAACTGAATGGTACAAATGCGAAACATGTAGCCTATATAGCCGGTGTCAGTATATAACTATATTTGGGATTTATCAATCGTAAAAAACTGAACCTTTATAAAAAAAAGACGAAATTAGTTATAAAAATGGAATTTCAGGACCTCAACTAGAAGCAGTTGGGAACTGACAGGTAATATATTCCACCATATGTATTTATTAGACTAGCGTTACCCGGCGCACGTTGCTACGGTCAAAATCATAATTTATGCAATAAGAAAAGCAAATAAAATAACTAAATAATTATATTTCATTTAATGCAATGCTAGAGGATAGACAATGTTTTTCTTCATTTCATTAGGCGTATAAACATATAATATTTCCCAACACGTGAGAACAGAACATAAATTATCCTTGGTAAAAGCTCGAATATTCCAAATTTAATCCAGCAATGGTTAATAATTGTCCGTGTGCCTTGTTTATGGTTATTGCGATTGCAGGTCGCCAAAGAAATTGTAGTCGTTTGAAACCAATAGGTAGATTTGATAAAATCTACCTCTGATTTCTGCCCGGATCAAGTTGGGTGTGTTTTTGTAGATATTCTGGTACCGTTGCACCGCTTTGGTTGATTCAAATTTCACAAGAATATTATCGGCGATTGTGCTTTTAATATCAATAAGTGTGATAGCAATAGTTGTACTTAGAATTTAGCAATTATAAACAATTAAAATAATTAATGATTTTTTATTTTTTCAAATTGTTTATAATTTTTTAAAATTAATTTTAGTAATACTAGTATAGATATACATTTTAACATTTGACCTATGGAAGACTGTACACTGAACCATCCTAAGCCTCTGAGACGGAGCCCTGTGGACCATCCTGGGAATATGTTAAACAATCCTTCCAAATTTCAATAACTTCCGTTCAGCGGTTTAAGCGTTCATAAGACATTACATACACACATATATACATACATCGGTTTTTGAACAATCCCAAGCCTGTGGGGTTGAGCCCTGTAGATGGATCTCTACACCAAACTTCACACGCACCGTCTTGGGAGTATGTTAAACAAACCCTTTTAATTGCATCAACTTCTGTATAGTGGTTTAGGCGTCCATAATATATATATATATATATATATATATATATATATATATATATATATATATATATATCAGTTTTTGAACCATTCTAAGCCTCTAGGGTGGAGCCCTGAAGATTTGTCTACACCAAACGTCACACGAACCATCCTGGGAATATGTTAAACAATCCCTTTAAATTTCAATAACTTCTGTTCATCGGTTTAGGCGTCCATAAGATACATACAACACACTTACATATATACAACGTTTTTAAACCATCTTAAGCTTTAGGGACGGAACCCTATGGAAGATCTACACCAAACATCACACAAACTATCTTGGGAATAAGTTAAAAAAACCTTCCAAATTATATTAAATTCTGTTTAGCGGGTTAGACGTCCATAAGACACATACATACATATATTTATCGGTTTTTGAACCATCCTAAGCCTCAAGGGGCGGAGCCCTTTGGTTCGATGTACACCAACTAACCACGAAGCATCCTGGGAATATGTTAAACAATTCCTCCAAATACCTTTATCTTATGTTCAGCTGTTTAGACGTCCATAAGATACATACTCACACACATTCATCGATTTTTGAACCATCCTAAGCCTTTGGGGCGGAGTCCTGTTGATGGATTTATACCAAACCTCAAACGAACCATCCTGAGAATGTATCAAACAATCACTCTAAATTCCATAAGCTACTGTTCAGCGGTTTAGGCGTCCATTAGATACATACATCAGTTTTTGAACCATCTTAAGCCTCTGGGGCGGAGCCTTGTGGATGGATCAGCACCAAACTTCATATGAACCGTCCTGGGAATATGTTCAAAAAATCTTTACAAATTTCACTATCTTCTATTCAGCGGTTTTGGCGTTCATAAGATACATACATACTCACATACAAACATCAGTTTTTGCACTATCCTAAGCCTCTGAGGCGGAGCCCTGTGGATGGATCTGAACCAACCTTCACACGAACCATCCTGAGAATATGTTAATAAATCTCTAAAAAAAATTCATTAACTTCGGGTCAGTTGTTACACATATACATCGGTTTTTGAACTATCCTAAGCCGCTGGGACGTAGCCCTGTAGATGGATCTGCACCAAACTTCACAGGAACTCTCCTGGGAATATGTTTAAAAACCCCTCCAAATTTCATCAACTTCTGTTCAGCGGTTTAAGGCGTCTATAGCACGCGCGCACACACATACACACACACACACACACACACACACACACACACACACACACAAACACACACGCACGCACGCACACTCACACACACACACACACGCGCGCGCGCACGCCCGTTAAGTTCATACCAAACTCTATTGTAAATTACCTTTACCGCAATATTTGCACTTAAAACACAATATTATTCCTTTAAACAACACAATTTCCTTACCCTCAAAAATAATAGTTAATCTAAAAATTGTTTGTACACTTTATGGTGTACACCTTAATGGACGCCGATTTCCTTTAAAATGGAAATGAAAGCTCTAGTTAACTCGCATCCACACCTTGAAGCTCAAATGCAAGGGTGAACATTTGGGAAAGAATTTCCAGTAACTCTCATATCGCGATTAATATGGCGGCAGCCCGTTCCGGATAAGAAAATATCCGGATATGGGAAGGGTTATGTAATGATGTAAGTTTGTACTACATAATCACTTTTAGTAGATGTATGATTGTTTTAAGTAAATAAGTTAAACTTATTTAACATTGTAACTATATTTTAATAGCTATATAGAACTGTAAGTACTATTTAGTTACATGCCTGTATGTACAGTTCCTTAATACTGTACTGTACATATATATATATATATATATATATATATATATATATATATATATATATATATATATATATATATATATAGGCCTATATATATATATATATATATATATATATATATATATATGTACATTAATTATCAGTTATGGTAAAAAAAAGATGTAATACTGGTTTGCTTGTTCCGTTGAACTCGTTACTTTGATGAAATATCCCTCCCCCTTCGAAAGAATAAACGATCGGCTGCTGTTGCTTCGTCTTGTTGTTCGACGTACTCGATCAGCTGGTCACATGTCTGGAGAACTATGCGCCACGGTTTGTTTTCTTTCGACATCTTCAATACAATATATGTAAACTGAAGGATACGGAGACTCGAACACAACTACCTGAGTGGGGAAAGCACAAAAAGCCGACTGCTAGCGCCAGGGAATTGATCCAACGGCAAGGAGCGCTGTGGATTATCGGAGGTTCCGGATGTGCGAGCTGATTGTACCCTAAAGTGTAGCTTATTATATTAAAAGAGAACGAGGAGTGCATAGGCCTATATTGTAGCCCTATATAGGCCTAGTTATATAAAAGTGTCCAGGTGAGGCCTATATTGTAGCCCTATATAGGCCTAGTTATATAAAAGTGTCCAGGTGTCAAGATCCGATTGCGATAGGTTTCATGTTGGAGAAACATCACAAATCCAATAATTTAAGGAATTTCCTTATAAAAAAGGAAATTGGCGGGTTGATTAGCGGAACCATCTGTAAAACTTAAATTTATGTTATTGAACGCCTATATTACTAAACGAGCACTTGAAATCACACTATTTTAATAACATACCATACGCTTGTACGGGATATATTACAACTATTGTATAACGAATTTGCTGCCTTTTCCGTCAGTTTCGTTATATCAATGTTCGACTATATCAAACACAATAACGCAATGCATAATTGTAAACGGGAACAGGTGCGGGCAAAATAATTACAGGAGACTTTCCAGGTAGAGAAATGCCTAGCCTGAAACAGGACGTATTAGGTTTTAGCAAAAACAATGTTGGATGCGCCAAATTTGACATCAATTTGCTGTTAAACCAGTTTTTGCAATGATCGTTCATAACCCTCAAGGGAAAAATTGATTTGTTGAAATTTGCTTACTGACAGCAATATTTAGGCACGATATGACCTTTATCTGCAGTAAAAAGGCGAAATGGTCTAAAAGTTCTTCCCACAAGAAAATATAACAATGTACCATCAAGAAATGTAATCAGGAATAACTAATTTCCTGTTGATAATTAGGAAGTTGGTTGTTGTAATCATTTTGATTTCCCTGATGAAATCATAAGTACCAGGTTAGGCTTCGTCAATGTAACAACGCCGACGGTTTGAAACGCGTCAGCAAGAAGCTTCTCAATAGTTTTAATTTATTAAGTATTTAACTTTTATAATATTAACACACATACATAATACATACAGAAATAAATTCAATTATACTGTATTGTAAATTGATACATTTTTATAAAATCTATAATGTTAATAACTTTTATTAAAACAGATCGCTATTTTCTAAATCCATGATACAAGCAAGTTATAGCGGACAGAGTCAGGTAACCCGGTATGCAAAAACCATCCACCATGATTAACTCGGAAAGGAAATATTTTTCTTGTCATGAAAGACAAGAACAAGTACTGTGTGAACAGTACAAGGGGGTCGCGGTAGAGATGTAAGTCGCGTGGATGACACTACTTAAGTCGCAGTCGATGTCAACAGAACGTAGTGAGAAGGCCACCTGCACTGCTTAGTCAAGCCCAGGCTGCTGTAGTGATATGTTCTCTGCTGTAAGTACATATTTTGTTCGCGATGTTATGTGATTCGAGTGAAGGTAGTTACATGTTTGCAGCAACTAAGTGGTGGAAGATAGATAATCTACCTAATAGGCGATGTCCAGTGACCAGTTTCCAATAAACAAGAATAGAAGTGGTTTTAGGGGAATACCAACACTGTTTTACTGAACTAAGTATGGCCCCGAACGATTCCATTCCTGTATGAGTATGACAGCTAACATTCAATTGTCTACTTGAAAATATTGCTCCTCAGTTGGACATCTGGGTTTCTCTCCACAACTTTCATCATAGCATACTCCGATTTTATCCGAGAAAAGGCTACCACACTACCGATGTTGATAGTCGAATTTCCCTGGCAAGGCGTGATGTGGCGTGGAAGGGACGGGACGACCTTGTACGGACCAATCAGAGCGAAACAGTCTGTTAGACCGCGCGGTAAGCATACATATTAAATCAAATCAGTTTGTTTTCAAAAAGCAACTATCTGAGCGTCCTGGAGACCATCGCGATGATCCTCCACCTCGACTTGCCCGTAATGTTCAGCTTCGTATGATACAGTGTGTTTGATATTCATGGATTTATAAGATGTGCCAACGGAGCGTTAATTACTCTTTCCGACTATGCTTCTTTCTTTCTATTTCCCAATACTGCAGTTTATGAATACGAAAATTTCAAGTTTGTATTAAGGACCTTATTACTCTGGAGTGACGTGTGAGATCCAACTCCAATCAAAAATACCATCTGATTAAACTGTTCTTCAGCATCAGTGTCATAACGCGTTGTATGTGAGATCCAAGCCTAATCACTAGTGACGATATGATTAGACTAACAGTTCTTCACCATTAGTCTCATAGCAAGTTGTATGTGAGATCCAAGCCTAATCACTAGTGACGATATGATTAGACTAACAGTTCTTCACCATTAGTCTCATAGCAAGTTGTATGTGAGATCCAAGCCTAATCACTAGTGACGATATGATTAGACTAACAGTTCTTCACCATTAGTCTCATAGCAAGTTGTATGTGAGATCCAAGCCTAATCACTAGTGACGATATGATTAGACTAACAGTTCTTCACCATTAGTCTCATAGCAAGTTGTATGTGAGATCCAAGCCTAATTACTAATGACGATATGATTAGACTAACAGTTCTTCACCATTAGTCTCATAGCAAGTTGTATGTGAGATCCAAGCCTAATCACTAGTGACGATATGATTAGACTAACAGTTCTTCACCATTAGTGTCTTAGCGAGTTGTATGTGAGATCCAAGCCTAATCACTTGTGACGATATGATTAGACTAACAGTTCTTCACCATTAGTCTCATAGCAAGTTGTATGTGAGATCCAAGCCTAATCACTAGTGACGATATGATTAGACTAACAGTTCTTCACCATTAGTGTCTTAGCGAGTTGTATGTGAGATCCAAGCCTAATCACTTGTGACGATATGATTAGACTAACAGTTCTTCACCATTAGTCTCATAGCAAGTTGTATGTGAGATCCAAGCCTAATCACTTGTGACGATATGATTAGACTAACAGTTCTTCACCATTAGTGTCTTAGCGAGTTGTATGTGAGATCCAAGCCTAATCACTAGTGACGATATGATTAGACTAACAGTTCTTCACCATTAGTCTCATAGCAAGTTGTATGTGAGATCCAAGCCTAATCACTAGTGACGATATGATTAGACTAACAGTTCTTCACCATTAGTCTCATAGCAAGTTGTATGTGAGATCCAAGCCTAATCACTAGTGACGATATGATTAGACTAACAGTTCTTCACCATTAGACTCATAGCAAGTTGTATGTGAGATCCAAGCCTAATCACTAGTGACGATATGATTAGACTAACAGTTCTTCACCATTAGTCTCATAGCAAGTTGTATGTGAGATCCAAGCCTAATCACTAGTGACGATATGATTAGACTAACAGTTCTTCACCATTAGTCTCATAGCAAGTTGTATGTGAGATCCAAGCCTAATCACTAGTGACGATATGATTAGACTAACAGTTCTTCACCATTAGTCTCATAGCAAGTTGTATGTGAGATCCAAGCCTAATCACTAATGACGATATGATTAGACTAACAGTTCTTCACCATTAGTCTCATAGCAAGTTGTATGTGAGATCCAAGCCTAATCACTAGTGACGATATGATTAGACTAACAGTTCTTCACCATTAGTCTCATAGCAAGTTGTATGTGAGATCCAAGCCTAATCACTAGTGACGATATGATTAGACTAACAGTTCTTCACCATTAGTCTCATAGCAAGTTGTATGTGAGATCCAAGCCTAATCACTAATGACGATATGATTAGACTAACAGTTCTTCACCATTAGTCTCATAGCAAGTTGTATGTGAGATCCAAGCCTAATCACTAGTGACGATATGATTAGACTAACAGTTCTTCACCATTTGTCTCATAGCAAGTTGTATGTGAGATCCAAGCCTAATCACTAGTGACGATATGATTAGACTAACAGTTCTTCACCATTAGTCTCATAGCAAGTTGTATGTGAGATCCAAGCCTAATCACTAATGACGATATGATTAGACTAACAGTTCTTCACCATTAGTCTCATAGCGAGTTGTATGTGAGATCCAAGCCTAATCACTAGTGACGATATGATTAGACTAACAGTTCTTCACCATTAGTCTCATAGCAAGTTGTATGTGAGATCCAAGCCTAATCACTAGTGACGATATGATTAGACTAACAGTTCTTCACCATTAGTCTCATAGCAAGTTGTATGTGAGATCCAAGCCTAATCACTAGTGACGATATGACTAGACTAACAGTTCTTCACCATTAGTCTCATAGCAAGTTGTATGTGAGATCCAAGCCTAATCACTAGTGACGATATGATTAGACTAACAGTTCTTCACCATTAGTCTCATAGCAAGTTGTATGTGAGATCCAAGCCTAATCACTAGTGACGATATGATTAGACTAACAGTTCTTCACCATTAGTCTCATAGAAAGTTGTATGTGAGATCCAAGCCTAATCACTAATGACGATATGATTAGACTAACAGTTCTTCACCATTAGTCTCATAGCAAGTTGTATGTGAGATCCAAGCCTAATCACTAGTGACGATATGATTAGACTAACAGTTCTTCACCATTAGTGTCTTAGCGAGTTGTATGTGAGATCCAAGCCTAATCACTTGTGACGATATGATTAGACTAACAGTTCTTCACCATTAGTCTCATAGCAAGTTGTATGTGAGATCCAAGCCTAATCACTAGTGACGATATGATTAGACTAACAGTTCTTCACCATTAGTCTCATAGCAAGTTGTATGTGAGATCCAAGCCTAATCACTAGTGACGATATGACTAGACTAACAGTTCTTCACCATTAGTCTCATAGCAAGTTGTATGTGAGATCCAAGCCTAATCACTAGTGACGATATGATTAGACTAACAGTTCTTCACCATTAGTCTCATAGCAAGTTGTATGTGAGATCCAAGCCTAATCACTAGTGACGATATGATTAGACTAACAGTTCATCACCATTAGTCTCATAGAAAGTTGTATGTGAGATCCAAGCCTAATCACTAATGACGATATGATTAGACTAACAGTTCTTCACCATTAGTCTCATAGCAAGTTGTATGTGAGATCCAAGCCTAATCACTAGTGACGATATGATTAGACTAACAGTTCTTCACCATTAGTGTCTTAGCGAGTTGTATGTGAGATCCAAGCCTAATCACTTGTGACGATATGATTAGACTAACAGTTCTTCACCATTAGTCTCATAGCAAGTTGTATGTGAGATCCAAGCCTAATCACTAGTGACGATATGATTAGACTAACAGTTCTTCACCATTAGTGTCTTAGCGAGTTGTATGTGAGATCCAAGCCTAATCACTTGTGACGATATGATTAGACTAACAGTTCTTCACCATTAGTCTCATAGCAAGTTGTATGTGAGATCCAAGCCTAATCACTTGTGACGATATGATTAGACTAACAGTTCTTCACCATTAGTGTCTTAGCGAGTTGTATGTGAGATCCAAGCCTAATCACTTGTGACGATATGATTAGACTAACAGTTCTTCACCATTAGTCTCATAGCAAGTTGTATGTGAGATCCAAGCCTAATCACTAGTGACGATATGATTAGACTAACAGTTCTTCACCATTAGTCTCATAGCAAGTTGTATGTGAGATCCAAGCCTAATCACTAGTGACGATATGATTAGACTAACAGTTCTTCACCATTAGTGTCTTAGCGAGTTATGTATGTGATATCCAAGCCTAATCACTAGTGACGATATGATTAGACTAACAGTTCTTCACCATTAGTCTCATAGCAAGTCGTATGTGAGATTGAAGTCTCATTACCAGTAACGATGTGATTAACCAGTTCTTCAACATTAGTGTCTTAGCGAGTTATATATGTGATATCCAAGCCTCACCACTAATAACGATGTGATTAACCAGTTCTTCACCATTAGTGTCTTAGCGAGTTATGTATGTGATATCCAAGTCTCACCACCAGTAACGATGTGATTAACCAGTTCTTCACCATTAGTATCTTAGCGAGTTATGTATGTGATATCCAAACCTCACCACTAATAACGATGTGATTAACCAGTTCTTCACCATTAGTGTCTTAGCGAGTTATGTATGTGATATCCAAGCCTCACCACTAATAACGATGTGATTAACCAGTTCTTCACCATTAGTGTCTTAGCGAGTTATGTATGTGAGATCAAAGCCTAATCACTAGTGACGATATGATTAGACTAACAGTTCTTCACCATTAGTCTCATAGCAAGTTGTATGTGAGATCCAAGCCTAATCACTAGTGACGATATGATTAGACTAACAGTTCTTCACCATTAGTGTCTTAGCGAGTTATGTATGTGAGATCCAAGCCTAATCACTAGTGACGATATGATTAGACTAACAGTTCTTCACCATTAGTCTCATAGCAAGTCGTATGTGAGATTGATGTCTCATTACCAGTAACGATGTGATTAACCAGTTCTTCAACATTAGTGTCTTAGCGAGTTATATATGTGATATCCAAGTCTCACCACCAGTAAAGATGTGATTAACCAGTTCTTCACCATTAGTGTCTTAGCGAGTTATGTATGTGATATCCAAGCCTCACCACTAACAACGATGTGATTAACCAGTTCTTCACCATTAGTGTCTTAGCGAGTTATGTATGTGATATCCAAGCCTCACCACTAATAACGATGTGATTAACCAGTTCTTCATCATTAGTGTCTTAGCAAGTTATGTATGTGATATCCAAGCCTCACCACTAATAACGATGTGATTAACCAGTTCTTCACCATTAGTGTCTTAGCCAATTATGTATGTGATATCCAAGCCTCACCACTAATAACGATGTGATTAACCAGTTCTTCACCATTAGTGTCTTAGCGAGTTATGTATGTGATATCCAAGCCTCACCACTAATAACGATGTGATTAAACAGTTCTTCACCATTAGTGTCTTAGCGAGTTATGTATGTGATATCCAAGCCTCACCACTAATAACGATGTGATTAAACAGTTCTTCAGCATTAGTGTCTTAGCGAGTAATGTATGTGATATCCAAGCCTCACCACTAATAACGATGTGATTAAACAGTTCTTCACAATTAGTGTCTTAGCGAGTTATGTATGTGATATCCAAGCCTCACCACTAATAACGATGTGATTAACCAGTTCTTCACCATTAGTGTCTTAGCGAGTTATGTATGTGATATCCAAGCCTCACCACTAATAACGATGTGATTAAACAGTTCTTCACCATTAGTGTCTTAGCGAGTTATGTATGTGATATCCAAGCCTCACCACTAATAACGATGTGATTAAACAGTTCTTCACAATTAGTGTCTTAGCGAGTTATGTATGTGATATCCAAGCCTCACCACTAATAACGATGTGATTAACCAGTTCTTCACCATTAGTGTCTTAGCGAGTTATGTATGTGATATCCAAGCCTCACCACTAATAACGATGTGATTAACCAGTTCTTCACCATTAGTGTCTTAGCGAGTTATGTATGTGATATCCAAGTCTCACCACTAATAACGATGTGATTAAACAGTTCTTCACCATTAGTGTCTTAGCGAGTTATGTATGTGATATCCAAGCCTCACCACTAATAACGATGTGATTAACCAGTTCTTCACCATTAGTGTCTTAGCGAGTTATGTATGTGATATCCAAACCTCACCACTAATAACGATGTGATTAACCAGTTCTTCACCATTAGTGTCTTAGCGAGTTATGTATGTGATATCCAAGCCTCACCACTAATAACGATGTGATTAAACAGTTCTTCACCATTAGTGTCTTAGCGAGTTATGTATGTGATATCCAAGCCTCACCACTAATAACGATGTGATTAACCGGTTCTTCACCATTAGTGTCTTAGCGAGTTATGTATGTGATATCCAAGCCTCACCACTAATAACGATGTGATTAACCAGTTCTTCACCATTAGTGTCTTAGCGAGTTATGTATGTGATATCCAAGCCTCACCACTAATAACGATGTGATTAACCAGTTCTTCACCATTAGTGTCTTAGCGAGTTATGTATGTGATATCCAAGCCTCACCACTAATAACGATGTGATTAAACAGTTCTTCACCACTAGTGTCTTAGCGAGTTATATGTATGTGTTATCCAAGCCTCACCACTAATAACGATGTGATTAACCAGTTCTTCACCATTAGTGTCTTAGCGAGTTATGTATGTGATATCCAAGCCTCACCACTAATAACGATGTGATTAACCAGTTCTGCACCATTAGTGTCTTAGCGAGTTATGTATGTGATATCCAAGCCTCACCACTAATAACGATGTGATTAAACAGTTCTTCACCATTAGTGTCATAGCTAATGATATCTGACATCCAAGTTTCATTACCAGTAACGATTTGATTAAACAGTTCTTCACCTTTAGTGTCATAGCGAGTTATATGTGAGATCCAAGTCTCATCACCATTTACGATCTGATTAAACAGTTCATCATCATTAGTGTCATAGCTAATGATATCTGACATCCAAGTCTCATTACCAGTTACGATGTGACTAAACAGTTTATCGCCATCCGTATCATGGCGAATTATATATGACATCCAAGTCTCATCACCATTAACTTCTTTATATTCTGATGCATGGCAAATTGTTTGGATTTGTCTACATTTATTTTGGCTGTAACGAGCATCCTGCCGTAGCAGTGTTGAAATCGCTGAAATCATTGCTACTTCAAAGTCAAGTTTGATTGTGGAAGGCGTCCATGAAGGAAATTATTCTTTTATAACCATAAGCATGTGGAAGTACGTGTCTTCAGTTTTGCCATTGAGTAGAGCATACACAGCAGGGCAGACGTTTGTTTCTGTGTCAGAACGTCCAATGTAAACGTGAATAGTGTATAAGTTTTCAAAACTGCTTGGGACAACTTTTAAAAGTATCATCGAAAAATTATGACGTGTCTAGCTTTCAACAGTTGCGAAGTATCTTCACCTCCAAAAATTATCATTCTCTTGTCTATTATAGTTCTATCAGCCAATAAAAAACTTCTTCCACTGTCACGATTGATCCCCTCCTGTGTTGACACAAAACGCTTTTGATGGAATCATATTTTGGCACTTCAGTTACGAGATCAAACCCTTGAGAATAAAGACCAGAAAATACGATAGACTATTGGATTCGGTTGATTATTGGATCCAATATTGGTTTAAAGGAATAGTTTAGTTGATACATACCAGTATTCAATAGTAGATTCGCTAGTGGTACGGTGGCAGATTTATGGGTCGCAAGTGGCACGACACCATCCCTGCAAACTTCACACTTGGTTTCATTGTCTATGTCAGGGGTTCTCAAGCTTTTTCAAGGAGTGTGCCCTTTAATGAAAAATTACAATTCTGCGTTCCCCTTTGTTGTTGGGGGTGACGGGTGAATTAAAAAACACTTTTTACAGAAAAAAAATATATATTTGGAAATATATTGGAAACGCAGTAATAAAAATCATTGAGAAGGATGAGCTTGCTTCTTTTTACACAGTTCCTCAATGTTCGGCTCAAGTTTTGTTAAGTACAATCTTAAACCGTCCTTAACATTAAGCTTGTTTCTGTGCTTACATTTTAGATAAGTCAACCCTCTTCCATATTGGTATGTAGTTGAAAACCTAATAAGAGTCATTACAGCAGTATTTGAAAGTTCTTGGTGCTCCTTTCCAACATCGATCAAAAAATCTAACAACGTAGCACTGAAACGTGTTCTGTTTAACGTCGCATCACGTGATACTTCAATCACTTGTTGCTTCCTGGATGTTCTCAAGTTGCTCAAAGTTTCAATAGTACCAACTAATTAAATAATAACCTTGCGTGACTACGAAACAGAAAGAAATAAAATGGTTTAATTTTGCACTAACCTACCCCGCGTACCACAGTTTGAGAACGCCTGGTCTATGTTGTTACAGAATTTTAAGTTGCACAGACAAACCGTAATCGACCGTAGCGGATGCCACCAAACATACGCGGGAAAATTCCAAGGTCAATGAATGATTGTCGGCGGTGGGGTGTGGGCGAGTGCAGTAATTTGTCACGACAAAATCCTCTTTACTTTCTAAACAACCCACGTATAAAGTACAACCTTCAGGAGAACCGAGCTGGAAGGAATGCAAAGAATGCGGAGACGAGCCCCCACATTTGGCCCAGCTGTTAGTGCACTACCCTCTGCAGAATTGTAAAAACATCACCCCTCCTGCCTGCTCTAGACCGTGCCGTGACACTGTCAATTAATTCGTCTTGAACCTAATTAAATTGTTTAAAAGATTTTATCACCTACTAACCTTGATACAAATTTCAACCAAAGGCTGTATTTTACTTTCGCAAAAACAACTCATCCGATTTTAATTAAATTTTGCATATTTATGTAGGTATTTAAAAATATTCTAAATTAAACGATACTTATAAGCAAAATATTACTATAAAACTATATTTCATTAATTTTAAATAAACTAACCATCTGAATTAGATCACATTTGGTATATTTATGGTTACTGGCCTCTTACGTTGAAATTTTAAAAAATAGCAGGTACTTTTAAGCAAAAAAGTACAAAATTAAATTGTGGCGGAAAGTAAATTTTTTCTTCACGATCAATGACGGACTATACGTGCAGCCCTACTTAAAATAATGTTCATTGAGTAGCCTACTCTTTCTAAATTTAGAATGTTTTAAATAAAGCTCATTTTGTGTATTCACACATTTTGTTGACTTATGTCTAACTTCAACCTCAAAATGGCATACAATTTTTAAATTTCACTATCTCGCCAGAATGTAAATCGCCCTCCCCCAAAAGGATTTCTAGCAGTGATTTTTTATTTGCTAATTTTTTTATTAAAACCATCCTAATTATAACTATATAATGACTGCAGCCCTGTTAAATAGATAAATTAGCATGTTTACTCTTTGTGTGAAATTTCCAGTCTGTAACTGTGGCTACTTCTTAATAGCGCAGTAGAATGGCCTATACTGCATTTCGCAGACAGGCCTATATGTATACTGAGGAAGGCGACATTGTCGCCGAAACTAGTCTGTTGTGAACTAATTTTTAGTAAACTATTTTGTGTTTTACCGTTGTAGGCCTACATGTGCATTGCGCAAAAAGCATCCACAAAACATAACTTTAAAATAGGCTTACAACAAGAAATAGTTATAAGGAGACGATTCTCCCTTGGTCTGAAAGATTGGTGTACAATATGGCCTCCAACTTATTTCCTGAGTTCAATTATTATCTCTTCAAAATGCATAACCTTTTTTATAATTTTATTCAACTATTAAAAACCATTTTCTTTATTATGTAAAGCAATAAATATTTCTTACTTTGAACTATTACTAATTTATTGTAAAACATGGAACAAATATTTAATCTCATAAGCAGCAATGAATTATCGGAGTGCTGTTCAAGGCTACGACTTTATCTCATGATTGTATTGTTTTACGGAACAATACTGAGAGGCGAAAATAAAGTAATACTGGTTAAGCTAACGTTATAGAATTGATTTCAAAAGGTACAAAACAGCCTGAATCTTAATATAAAATACAAATATGATACTTTAAATTCTCGAAGCTTAGAAACATTTTCCGTGCCAAGTGATGTAACATATTTAGAAAAGGCGTCCTTGGTGGCTCTTCCTAAACGTAACAGAGGAAGGAGTAACACAAGTTTATCAAACTAAACTGCGACAAATGTAACAAATTCTACATTGGACACACAGGCCGCAGCTTTAAACAAAGAGTCGAGGAACACAAACAGAACACCACCTCAACATTTTACAATCACATAAAAGAAACAGGACACAAATAAACAGACATTTACCATAGCCTAGAAATCCTACACATCAACAAAAAAGGACCACATCTCAACACACTATAACAGTATGAAATTTACAGACACACAAAAATACAAAGTACAAACATATTAAACGAACAAACACAATACAAATCACACATACTCTTTGATACTATCAAAAACCTGCCCTTAAAACCTTCACCGCTTGACCCGAAATCTCCAAGCATAAGACACTGATGAAGATCGCCATATAGCGATCGAAAACGTTCTGTCTTAGTAAGTTTTAACAAATTTACAAAATTCAAAGTTCGGATAGTCATAAACTATTGTTTAAGGATTAATTAAGATTCACCGAACGTAATGGACTACAAAATTCAAAAAGACAAGTTTATCGTTAGTACACATGGTCGCTATCATGCAAATCGTTAAGTACCGTCCATGTGCAGGCCCTTCCAAAGAAATTCAGCTCCCTAGGCAAATATGAGTATGGGCCCCTTCCTTACTTCCAATATAGGCCTATACAACCCTTTATTCATGACATTATACATGAGTTATTGCTGTTAAAACCAACTAGGCCTACTGAATCTAATCTGAGAATGTTTAGTTTTGTTGGATAAACTGCTATTCGTTTACAGCAACTAAGAATTTTGTGTGAATAGAACATTTCATGTAATGAGTACTACTTTGCCATTAAAAACTTCAACAATTGTACATTGTAGCTTTTATACTTTATTGGTATAATGTTCTTATCTCTTTTATAGATCTTGTTACACGAGTTATCATTTTCCACAGTAAAAACACCAACCCCGCTGGGCCCCTGGGAATTTGCCTCCCTCTCTGGGCGGGCCTGACCAGTGCATCCACCTGAAAACGCTACTAAATGAGTAGGGGAACAGTCATTCAGCATACATAATACAGTTCTGTTCTTATACTTTCCACAAATTGTCCTCTAAATTTGCTAGTCGGAGACCCCCAATAGAAATGATAAGCATTAAAATTGCCCAACAATAAGAACTGAGTAGATAACTGGCTTATTAAGTCTACTAAATCGATGTATTGAATGTTGTCATTCGGTGACAAGTGACACAACACATAGTGAACTTATACAAGACAGCTGTTTGAACAGCTACAACTTAAGGGAGTTATTAAGCTTAAAGATGCAGTATCGATACAGTCATGGGGTAGGATGGATACGTCACCTCTAGCTCGATCTTCTGTAACGAAGTCCGATCGAAAAACTGAATACATGGAAATTTTGCGATTCATGGATATGTCTCTATTGAAGTCATATGAACATTGGATACAGATCTAGCACAAGTGGCTTTTAATCTTCTATGGGACTTCTAACACTGTTGATGCTCTTGACGTGTTTGTAGAGTGTCTCAAATTCAAAGAAAGGTCATTTGTCACTAGCGACAGTAGGCGAGCAAAGTGCTCTGTTACAATTTCTATTTTCTTTGTCAGATATGCACAGGTAGGTTTCACCATCAACGTTTGTTTGGGTAGCTCTAAAGATTTTCTTATATGTACTCTGAAAACTATATCGTCTCCTTAGCCATTATCCCCAAGATGACCTTCTCCTCCTTAAAATTTAGATGCATAAAAGATTGTGTCGGGTAATCATCGCTAGAGTTGGCGCACTTTAGGACATTAACGCAACCCTTGTCATCATGGCCTTCAACGCTATATCCTTCCTGCTTCGATCAGGAAGAACTAATGTGCCGAAACTGTTGACATTTGAACTAGTGCTGGTGGTTAGCCACATATGACCTCACTAAGAACCATTGGTAACATGCGAGAATGAGGAGTTCTCATTCTTTCATGAATGAGAACTTCATTTCTAAAGGTGAGAATGAAAGAGGCTGTTGTAACTTTCTCGCCTTTGTCCGTCTTCATAGTAAGAACAACATCCGTAACCGACTGCGATAACAATTCTGACTTGAGTTCATTGACAGAGAGGTTCACCAAATCTTTACATGGATGACTTTCTTTGAGAAATTCAAGGATTTGTGGGGGCCCATAGATACCATAACAATATCAAGAGCACTGTGGTACAATATATTACAGTGAAAATATTGGAAAGAACCCCAATACCACAAAAATAATCAAAAATAACAAATCATACAAGTTACTTGAGATTAAACCCTTTCAATGACCATGTCATCATCATCAGAGAGTCTGATACAGAATTACAATCTAGCAAACAAGAAGTTATAAACTAAAGTGACCTTCTGATGATGATGATGATGACATGGCCATCAAAATGTACATAAGGGTTTAATTTTAAGTGACTTGTATTATTTATTATTTTTTATCATTTTTGTGGTATTGGGGTTCTTACCAATATTTTCATTGTAATAACAACATCAAAGGAGGTCATTTTTACTAGAGAATGCGTTTGTATAGGTCAGTACAGGTTGCAACAAGCAATGTATTATTCTTGAATTTTGTAGTTCCTTGCGTTCAGTGAAATTTAATTATCACTTTTACATTAGTTTATGACTATCCGAACTTTAAATTTTGTAAATTTGTAAAAACTTTCTGAGACAGAACGTTTTTTATCGCTCCGTGGTAATCTTCATCAGTGTCTTCTGCTTGGAGTTGTTAAGTTAAATGGAGACAGTTTTAAAGACAGGTTTTCGATAGTATCAAAGAGTATGAGTGATTTGTATTGGGTTTGTTTGTTTAATATGTATTTTGTGTTTGTAAATCTGATATTCTTCTATTGTGTTGAGATGTGGTCCTTCTTTGTTGATGTGTAATATATCTCGGTCATGGTAAATGTATGTGTATTTTTGTCCTGTTTCTTTTATGTGATTGTAAAATGTTGAGTCTGTGTGCTTTTTGTGTTCCTTGACTCTTTGTTTGAAGCTTCGACCTGTTTGCCTAAAGTAGAATTTGTTACACTGTATTATTTTTCAATTTCTTAATAGATGAGACAGGACCTCCAGTACAAGCAATAATAGTTTTATTAATAAGGAAAGGAAAAATTTTAGAGAAATCTTTTCCATCTTTGGCACATGAAATTACTAAATATTTCAGAGATGGCAATGCGGTTGTCTTTCCATACTTTAATGCCTCACTCTCATCTTCAACAATAGATCCGTCAAGTGAATCATGATGTAAACTGGCTAAGTTTGACGTGTTTTTTGTTTCTATAAATGTGTTAGAGCCAGCCATTGTGCCAGGCATTATGGACAAGACTATATAAACTGCCACACCTATAGATCACAAAAGATAATTTCCAACCCAAACAACTCTGGGGTCTATAGTTTTTCTCTCCTACTCAACTGGGTGGCCACCAGTCTAGTACTGTGCACAGGCTCTGACACTTGTACACCGTGAACACTCTCTGACCAAGGTCTTAAGTGGGTGGCAGAGCAGCAAGTGAGCTTACGTTTTCGGGAGAGCAAGCTCACAGCAGCTTCTCAGATCAGAGGTTGTCAAACTCTGACCCTTTCAGCACTCCCAAGGCACAAAGGTTCTGACCAGTAAAAAATTTCTATGTGAAGATGTAAGAGTTCATATCTATGAAGGTTGTGTTGTTGATGGTGTGTGCATAGAAAGTGTGTAAGTGTGTGTAGTAGTGAAGGGAGGGTTGCTAGAAGTGTTTATGTTGGATTGAGGTACCGTGAGGGAAGCCTGGTATGTTCGCATCCCCCCCACCGCAGGTAAGTTAGAGTAATATACTTGTTGAATAGTATGGTTTTATAGTCAACAGTCCTGAAGTTTTAAAAAGTTATTTTATTCACAATAAAACCGGACATAAACTTTTGTTTTACTTTCATTACAGTCAAGCACAAATCTGGGATGCACCTTGGCTACAGACAGACGTCTTTGAGCAATAACAGCCTCTGATGAATCTTCTGATCTTTTTATTTTGAGTAATCACAGTGGAACTAGAAATTAGTAAAAGAAAGGAAACATTTTTTTTCCAATGGATATAGACCAGGGGTCGGCAACTCAAGGTCTGCGAAATAATTTTGTGTGGCCCTCTCCACTTGTGATTTTTCGAATTCTGTGCGGATAGCTTACGCTTACGGGTTAGAATACAAATAGGTTGCTCAATAGCTAGAACAATTACATTAGCCACAATAATAAACGCCTAATAATAAATTACAGGCATGGTATAAGTGGAAAATAGTGTCTACGATGTGCATGCAGGCAAGTTCCCCCCTACGGCAATTGTATTATTTTAATAAAATGTTAATTTTTAAATGAGCGTGTTTTATTTAATTATTTCAGCACTTCAAAACATTAATAAAGAAATTTGTCTGAGTTAAGTTAGAAGATTGTCAAATTCGTTATCAGGAAGTAGACCTAAGTAGTCTATTTTATAAAAATTATTTTTTAGTCACCTACAGTACTGTATTAAAATCAGTTGCATTACCGATTTAAAATCAGGAAATATAGTAAAATTAATGATCATTTTATATTTGCAGCCATGCTTGATTGAACATGAGGCCCTCAAGTACAAAAAGGTTGATGGCCCCTGATAGAGAATAGGTGAAAATGGCTTAGGCAACAAACATTTTTAATATTTTTTTAATTATTATACAGTGATCCCTCATTATTCGTGAGGGTTATGTTCCCTGAACTTACCGCGATTACTGAAACCAACTGTATATGGAAAGGGGAGGGTTACTTTCCACATCAAAAATGTTAAAATCAATTACAACTATACTGTACACTAATGTTTTTAATGATTTCTTGGTTATCCGAGATAGGCACAGGTTTGGTAATTAGATCTACCGTTAAATCTTGGGTTCATACTTTTCAAAAGATTGTCGAGATCTTCACTGCTAATGTGTTTACATCCTTAACTGTAAATTTAATGGGCTATTGAGACATCAGTCTGCTAGCACTACAGCAAGGTATGTCAGTTATACGATCCTTCACAGTCCTAGACTTCGAGCAGATTTCTTGTCCTCAGATGAGAAAGTTTGTGAAGGCATTCCTTTTCAAAACAGACGTTATAAATAAGGAATGCCTATTTTTTTAATAAGATAAGCTCTTTAATAAATAAGTAGGTCCAGTAGTGTACAGTATAACAGGTGTTTGGAGGATAATCAGATTTCTTTGTGATAAATAGCTACAGGGCTGTACAAGTAAATAAGATGAGAACACATTATCCTACAACCTGCACAGTAATTATACTATCTTTCTTGTCTTTTTTTAAAAATCCGATACATATTAGCGAGATGTCCTGTAATTTTGCCAACTGCGAATAGCTAGGGACTACTGTACTGTTTACATAAGCTCGTCTTTTACAATCCTCACTAAGGGTTTAAGTGTACACCTATACTTACAATTGTCAATTAAATGCATTCCGTACTCTATTTTAGAATTAAAGTTTAAACCTTTTCCATTAATTTATAAAAATGGTGTTATGCAACAAAATAACCCAGAGTTAAATATTCTCCAAATTTGTTTAAAACTTTTTAAAATCTTAAATTAAACAACTGAGATAATGTTTTCATTCTATGAATCTTATTAATTACTTGAATGTACTGGGTGGTTAAACCATATAGGAATTGGTACTACCAAATACTTATTTTAGACAAATTAATTTCCATAGTTTCCTTTAAAGCAAAAACATTTTTACAGATTTTGTTACAAAAAATAAAACCTTTCAATTATTTTGTTATAATCCTTTGAGTTCTAAAATAGATATTTTTCACTTATCCTTATTATTTTTAACAAAAAATCTCAATGTGCATAACCAATTTAGTGAAAAAAATGGATTCATGTAATATAGGTTAGAATTTACTAAGGTAAGGGTCAAATGTGAAAACAAAGAAACGAAACGGCTTTTTTCTTAATTTTAATATTTCTTTCAATGTACAGTCTGAATAAAATACTGGAGCTTCATCAGTCACAAAGTTATCTGATCCATTATTTAATGCATTACCACTAGAACAGATTTAATCCTTCCGCAAAATATGCAAATACACAAACATGTACATTCGCATGTAGAATACAATGCAGTGTGTGTACTTTTTAATAACTTGATGCAAACATTTTGCAAATATATCTTCCTTAATACTAAATCAGAGTACAATTAATGAATTTAAAAATCAACATAAAATATGACAAATAACAGCATATATATATATATATATATATATATATATATATATATATATATATATATATATATATATATTTTGTAATAGAAATTAATTTAACAACATGAGACCTGTTCCATAAATCATGAAGATTTACTTAACTATCTTACAAATAATGCCATCGTTTTAAAAACTTGTGATACAAGTGTTTTCAAGGTTAATAAAATTATAGTTTAGAAAATATATTTTAAGTTTTAGAATTCTATGCCTCCCCAGAATATCATTGTTTTATAAATATACCCCATACAGACCTACTTGTATAGTTTCTAACAATAACTGTTAAATCATGTAATCTTAGGCCAGGTTTCCATTTAGTGAATTTCTTTTTCTCTTGAAATGTCACATGGTTAAACCATTAGTAAAAAAGATCCAATAAAATATATTACCTTAGCAAAATTTAGGTCCTTTTGTCAAAGAATTTATTGAAAATACTACTGTAGCAATGATAACGCACAGCAATAAATATATAAAGTGAACCACTGTTTCATATATTTAGAAATAACTTGAGTGATTCAGTATTGCTATAACCACATCCCATATAACCACAACTCAAGTTGATAATCTCCATTAACATTATTTCCTTCAAATGCAAAACAATAAAACTACACACTACATGTGTACACAACACCCAACTATATTATGACTCACATACACTTTTTGACATCATAACCTACAATACACACCAAAAACACTTACCTCCCCACGTTAATATAAAAAAAATCCTTCTATCATTTGTAGAAAAAATTGTTAGATTTCGACTGAACTTCTTTCATATCCAATAATTTTAGGCACATGAATTTGTTTCTCTCACAAGCAAGTCCCAAACGAGTTTAGTAAAAAGAGATAAACCCATTACATAGCCCTAGAGGTTATAGGAGCACCATTTTTGATACTGTGATTTCTTATAGAAAATTTGTTGTTAATATTTGATTTGGTTCTGATTCAAGGGTTAGTAATGAACCCAAATTGGGCTGGCACATCGAAATACAAGGGGTACACTGGAGTCACTAATATTAGAATCATTATAACTCAGTTTGTTGTCGCTGGTACTATCACTAGTTTTATTGTCTCATATTTCGTCTTCAAATAAAGCCCACTTGTTCCCACTCGTGAAACATCTTTTTCCAACCATTTGAGGACAACAGGAGATGGACACAAGTATATCTTACAATAGTAAAAAAAAAAAACAAAAAAAGTACATGAAACAAACGCAAACCAAAAATACCACTTTTGTACACTTTATACAGCAAAACCAAATTGCAGTTCCTCCCAATTTAAACTGACGCTCCCAACCAAATTGAAGCTCTGAAAGATCAGTAGCACACTGTTTTTAGTAACAACAGTAGATGAATACATGTCAAATAATGTTTAGCTGACTTTGCAGACATAAAGAATGAATGGAGAAACTTATTTGTATATATTTCATACGTTCATGAGCAATAAGAAACCAAACTAATGGGAATGCCGAGATTGTCTTCAGCATGTATGCAGTGCCTATTAGCTGTGTGGAGGGTTAAGTATGTTCTAAACACATAGATACAAGAAGCTAGAAATGTTAGACGTTAGTATAATTATGATTAATTCAGTAAATAATTATAATGCAAAGCATTTTGTGCGACTGCTGGGTCAGAAATGTAGTTTTACAACATTTTGAGTAGTTTTAAGCTACTGTACATAGATTTAGGATATATAACATCACTCAAACTATGATATATATATTGTTCAAATTACAGGAAATTATACTAAAAGAGAGAGACTTTAAATTTTACAGATTAAAAGAAAAACTGGTCTGGAAGGAGCGATAATTTTCAGTTTTAAATAATTTTCAACTAAGCGAATGAGATTTGCCTGATATTTCTTAAGAATCTTGCTTTTGAAAATTTCACACCTTTCTCTTGCTTAAACAGTCCAAACTTTTACAATTATTGGACTTGCATATTCATCTTTCTACTGAACGACTAGAATAAAAAGCATTGATAATACAAAACTAACAAATTACTCAAAAATAAGAACTTTCAAAACAGTTCCCCAACTTTATCGTTCCCCAATTATGTAAGTTTTCATAGTAGATACTAAATTGTTAAGTAGTGTTATCAACATACAAAACTAATCAACATAATTATTATATTTGGTTTCCTAGGTCATAATTCAAAAATTTATATAAATAAGTAATAAATTTAACAAGGAGATGTAACAAAATGTTTACTTATCCCAATAATCTATTTGTTAGTTACAATATCAAGTAAACAAATATCAAAGTAAGCATTTCCCTCAAACAAAATGACTCTGAACACAGAAAAAACACTCTGCCTACCCAACATCACGATATTTGCCTGAATTACAGTAGCACTAGACTTGGCAGAACTATCCAAACACAATACCTAGGTGTCATACTGGATTCAAAATTAATATGGCACCAGCAAATAGAGCAAACAACCAATAAAGCACAAAATTGTAGCAAATTGTTAAAAAGACTGTTAACAAATGGGGAGCTACTCAAGATGTCCTCATAACAGCATATAAAACCTATATGACACCCACAATGGATTATGCCGCTGAAGTCACAGCATTGTCTAACAAAACAGGTCTCTCAAAACTAGACGTGATATAAAATAATGTACTGCGCTCCAACACAGAGCAGCTTTCTCGACACCTGTAAAACCCTTGGAATCTCGTAGACATAGGTTGCCCAAATTTTTGGAAAGAGCAAGAAGAGTGGACCACAGCCACTGGAAGAAATATAGACCAACGGGACCACAACTGAAAACTCACACAACACCATTACATCAAGCAGAAAGGCTTAGTGAGACGTATAACATCGACCCTTGTACAGCAGATCCACTAAATCTTTACTATGGCATTCCCCAGGTACCAACAGGACATCTTACATTATAGGACATCCATGGGACCAAGGGAGCTAGTCACCCTACACAACTGAAGCAAACCTCATTAAAAACCTTGAGTAAGTAATACCCAACAGAAGAATGGTTACATATTTTCACCGACAGATCCGTTGAGGCTGCAACGAAGCTGCTCGCTTTGGAGAAACATTCTGTTCATAGACACGCAGTCTTCGTGATAGACTTGCATGCTGGGATTATTGCACTCACCAACAAGCCAACAGATTGCTCTTTTACTGCTGAATGCCGCAAAACCCTTTTTGCACTGCTTAGCAGCAAATGGACAGTGGATACCCAGCCATCTCAATATATAGCCAGGAATGAGGGGGTGGATCTTCTAGCAAAACGAGGAGCAAGTCAACTGCAATAAACACAAAATGTCAGCCTAACTTCAGCAAAAAACAAAATTTACATTGCCATAAGGAACAACGTAAAAAGACCAATATGAGAACAAAGGCCACAGGAAAGGAATGGAAATCATTGGTTCGATTCCCTGGGACCTTTCAAGACAGTAGGCAGTCGCCAAATTTGCCTTGTCACCAGACACGGCTACCTGCAGGCACATCTACATCGTTTTGGCCTCACCGCTGATGAGATATGCCGAATTTGCAGCACGGAAAGAATGGATGGCTGACACCTGGTCTAATTCAAAATGCCCCAATTTTCCAGGTCTAATTCAAGATGAAAAAAACAATGTCATGTCTCTACTGGGAAGCAAGGAGCCAGATTGGCCAAGAGAGAGGCCTTGGCTAAAAAAAATCACAGAGGCAAGTAAAATGGTCTTTTCTTTAGTGTCTGAATTTTGTCTTGCCTAACACCAAAACAAGAATATCTTTACACTATCTCTTTCTACTATTTCTATTTTGAATGTGGTTGTATTTTACTTTGTGTCAGTTACTTATTGTTTAATATTTTTTTTTAAAACCTTGAAATTATTGTTTTTTATAATATTAGAAAATGTTAGATAATGATCAGCCTTGATTAGCCAACATATCTATTGAAATCAAATTGCTTTTATTTTAATATTATAACTGAATGTTTGAACATAAGCATCAAATTATCACTTGCATCACAAGTCATAACAATAGTGTTTTATTGCAAATTCTTATTGTTAGAAGTTTTATAAAACAGGTCCCTCAGATAAACAATATTAAAGATCAATGATATAAGACATCTTGCATTAAAAAAAAATCAGAATACCAAGACCTCTACACAATAACACAATATTAGTAGGACATGTATATAAGTCTTGTTTATATAATACATATATAGAAAATAAACATATACTACCTTCAGATAAATGATAAAAATTTAGTGAAAAATCAATTACATAGTACCTTAAAACCTAATTTATTGCCGCTACAATGGAAACTTATATTAATACTAATTATAACAAAAATAAATAACAAATAGTGTAAATAAATAATTTCTTAACATTTAAACCTACCTCAAAGTACTTACTTTGAACTGTAAGAACTGTTCAGATGGAGTACAGACTTTGGGAATTCATACTTAGTGTTTAACATAAATTACACAATATATTTAGCATAAGATAGTTATATTGCACATGAGAAAATTCAGCTGAGCTGAAACTAAAAGTTGTAAACAGCAAGAGTGAAATACTATGTGTTAAAGCAGCAATATGAAACTCACTGCCTTCGAATTGTAACAAATACAATACATTTTTGGTTAGTCATTAATTTTTAAACAGTTAGTTAAAACACCTTATTACACAAGATTATAATATACACACAATATAAACAAAAAAATAACAGCTAGTGAAACACTATCTTAGTGGTTAATTTAGACATCTAAGGGATTTGTAAGCTTCTAAATGAAAACACAATGAATACATTTTGTTACTGTACAATTAATATAATTTTGTTGTGATTAAACGTTTTGACAACAAATATAACACATATTAGGCAGATTCAAATCCTGCACAATCACTACATGTTTTCTGTGCGCCTTGAATTCATAGTAAGACGGTAAAAGGGTATTTTGTCGTATAATTCTAATTTCATTAGGTAATTTATGGTTCAGTATATATAAAAAAATCGTTAAACCTCCTTTTTTAAATATCATTATTCACAAAATTATTATCACTTATAGGTATTTACACATAAGCTAGCACTTGATTGATCGTCTGTGTTAGCCTAAATAAAAAACTTTTCTGCAATGATGCCGGCAGAGTCAATTGTCCTCGCGGCCCTTATGAAGGTGCTCCAATAGATGAAATACAAAATACTGATGTATGTTACATCAGCAGAAATATTCACAGAACAGTATTTGCCTAATCTCCACCACTCCCCTATAGTGCCGTGCCAAGGCCAAGTGGCAGCTTACGTGTCAACATCTATACCATTACTTAAATGGTACAATCAATGAAATGGTACAGGACTTGAAAGTCTAAGCAACAAATTTATCACAAAGTATTTGTGAAAGTTGAGTTTTTAAAAAATATTACATTCTTGTTGTGTTTTTGAAAATAAAACTCAGGGCAGGTTTTTTTTAGTAGGACAGGTTTGATTTGGATCAATCATAAAAGTGTTGCTCTGATTTACATAATGGTAAATCACCCAAAGAAAATTAAATTCATACCATATGAAATTTCAAGTTGACCGATCTTGCCTTTTGTCTGTCTGTGTCAAGATATTCAAAATATTCAGATGTTCAAATCCTAATTTGTCTTTATCTATAGATATCTCTGCTGAATTAACCTTTCTATCTGTGTGTAGTTATGTTTATGGTTTCATTCTCATCAAAGCTTGAGAAACAGAATAATTTATATTGATCTTCACTTTAAGAATCCCACCCTTGACTTTTTTTAGACTAAAATTTGCTGTATTTTTTAAAATTTTGTTTAAAACACATATTGTCAACAGGTGCAACAAGCATGTACGATTTTAATATATTGTTTCAATTCATAATTTATTATGAAAATGTAGTATATTCAAAACACCCAAATTGGATTGATATCTAGGGAGGTATTACAAATACTCCCTGAATTACATTTTTTTAACTAGAAAGACTTATGATAATTATTACCAAATAAAATATAACAAAAAGTACATTTTTGTAGATTTTTGCAGTGTAATTGTGTGGTCAATTTTAATTGCGAAAGATTGAACAATGTTCATGCTATAAACTATTAGAAAACATAGTTTTACAAATTCAAAGTAAAAAGCCAATTATTAAATACTGTAATTTTATGACAATTTATTAGGATTTTAGATGTCGTGTGTCAGTTTGTAGCCCAACTATTAAATATTAACTTTAATTTTATAACAATTTATTAGGATTTTAGATGGTGTGTGTCAGTTTGTAGCAACTATTTTTAGAAATGAACTTCTCTGTATGACAGGTGAGATAAAATTGAAGAAAACAAATTCTACTGGAAATTCCTAGAATGGTAAAAATCTCTAAACCAGGATAAATAGTTATGCATTTTCATGAAAACGGCTTGATTAAACTGTTGTCTATCCACTACATCCTAAGCTAGTTGTGATGCAGTACTGCTACAGTCAACATGTTGAAAACATTAATAATTTTTTAGTAACAACTTTATCAGATGTCGAAACTTAAGAATATATGACTTGCACAAACTTATAATTACTGATATTTTAAAAAAAATTGAGGCAAAATGTTTTTGACCACACTAAATAATCAACACCAGTGACCCCAAACGCCAGTGACAACCAAACCACCAATTTTTTTAAATCACATAATTTTTGTTCAATCTCTCTTTATAATCAATGTGAGACAGTATTCAATAATAATGCTTACTCTAAAACTGATTATCGAAGACAAGAAAATTACTAACGGTACTTAATTCAAAGCAAAAATATGACTATAACACATTTTTC
Source organism: Prosapia bicincta (assembly GCA_036971475.1). Lineage (NCBI taxonomy): Eukaryota > Metazoa > Arthropoda > Insecta > Hemiptera > Cercopidae > Prosapia > Prosapia bicincta. The sequence continues at coordinate 34,123,917 of JBAIZL010000003.1, forward strand.
GCATCTGTAAGAAAAAATGTAACAAATTATATTGCTTATAACGCTTCTGATATTATCTCAATTATTATAGAAAGCAAATAATACTGCAATGTATAAAGCACGACCTTCAAATACTTTAATAGTGAAAGATTTAAACAACATATTTGTCATTTTTATATTAAGTAATTAGCACATAATAAAACATGAAAAAGCAATTACATGAACAACTAAAAAAATTACTAACTAAAATTTTATAGTCTATCATTAGACCTATAATTAAATTTGATAGATCTTAAGTCTATCAATCTGTAGATGTAAAGGTGCTGTCTAAATCTGAAACTATTTACCAAGCAATCATTTTCCTAAATCTAACTGATCTACAAATCATAACAAAAACACTCATTCATAAATATATTTTTATTTTCCATTGACAAGAATTTATATTGGAAATGAGTTTACGAATCTTTTCCCTGATTAATTAAATTTCCTTAATCATTAATTGACTCATGTTTTTAATTTGTGGTAACTTTTTTTCTGAAATGTTTTTGTTGACCGTTTATGAATTGATAGCATAAAATCAACTCTTAATTAAGGGTTTTGTCAACCACTTTATTCGTGAGATTTGTTTTACTTTTTTAAATCTTGTCTACTATGTCAACAATAGGAGTGTCTTCATTACACTCCTCCTCTTCTTTTTCGTTTACAATTTTTATTATTCGTTTAATATACTAGTCTCAACAATATCGAGATCTTTGTAATCCAGATCACCGTTACTACATTTTCATCACATAACAAGGGCCACTTTCTAGATTATCTTCTACTTCAGAAACCTAATTATTGAATGCATTCAAAATTTCATTATTTCTTTCTTCCTTTCATGCTCTCTTTACTTGAGAGACCTAAAATATTTTTTTTTTAGTACCTATATAATAAAATTACTTGAAATAGCATATTTAATTTGAATATTTAAATGAATATTATATATATTTATATGAATATATTTTAAATATGTGTATATTCAAGCATTACTACATCATATTTAAATGGATATTTGGAACCTTTAACCTTCAAAAGTTTAATTTTGTAATATAATACAGTACTAGATTAATACATAGGAATTAAGATGTACTGATGCTTGAATATTACTCATTTGACAATATGTGAAAGCTACTGATATGGAAATATACTCACAGAGTTGTAAACTTGGTAACACAAAACCGAGACCAGATATCAGTCTAACAACTGGTCATATTGCGCACAAAGGGGAGAGCACTGCTAATGGCTCAACAGTCAAGGTTAAAAACAGGTTCATTTACAATAGAACAACCCAATGTGAGTAAAAATCACTCACACCATTCTAAAATTAACAGCTTGTTAAAATTTCATGTTAACCACAGCGCTAAATTTGATGGTGAAAAGCTTCGTAGATTTCTTTCAAATTTAAATTCTTGTTGATGGAAAGATTTGTTTTGAGCACATACAAATTCACAGCATATATTTAAAAAATTTTAATAACGTTCTATATCTGTCGAGTATGGAAAAACTCAGTCGTTTATAATGAAAGCTAATAGTATTTGGTTTAATAAATATAATTTATACGAAGATATTAATATTGCACCGGAAAAGACTTAGCTAACATAGAAAATCTCCAACCTACAATTTCAAAATACAGTGGAAACTCAATATTGTCATTTGAATACTGCACAGATTATTACAATATTTGCAAATGGCAGTGGGTTTGAATTCAAATATTAGTTGTACTTCAGTTTTGACTCACTGAACAATAGCAGAATAGTGACTTTAGTTCTATGTTCACTAGTTATAAACATATGAATAAACTAAATGATATAACACTATATGATATTAAATGAAGAAAGAACTATTAAAAATAATAACAGTATTATATATAAGGAAAAACATAAAATAACATAAATGTTATTTTGTGTGACACAAAATTTTCATCCTAAATTATTAAATAACTACTAGACCCTGATTGCAGTTTCATTTAAAAAAATTATAAATAGTTACATTTATTCTTATTAACAATAAATAATAAGTCATTCTAACTCAGTAAAGATATAGCAGTTGCTTTACATTTTTTTCACTTCACTACTCCCCCATCCCTCTAGTAATCCAACTATTTTCAGGAATAAACTACACAGTCAAGATGAATAAATCTTGTAAGATAGCGTAACCCACTGTCTCTATATAATTCACTTTGATCATCTAAACTAAAATATCCTTTTTTAACATCGTCTATGTTTCTAACAACCTTGTCAAATACTATCAAATTGTCACTTATTTTAGGTTAGTATCAAAAAACTACATAACCTGAATATAAACAAAGTCAGGACATAATAAAAGGACTAAGTTTCGCTTCAAACAATTGATATGGGTTAACCAAGGACTCGATTTGTGTAAATTACAAAAACTAAAGTTTAGCATGTACCAAACAATGTACCAAATCATGCTTTATCAGTAAAGAAATACTTAAATAAATCCCGACATTTTCAGTAATATAGCAGTGCTTTGGTCCCATATCTGCCAGATTACTGAGGAACAGTTGTATTCCAAAATTCAAGCAATGGAATAATTCAGTAATTCATTTAAAAGTATTTGAATTGTATGTTTTTCACATTTTATAATTTTCAATGTGTAATATTAACATAATACAGCAGTTGAAAGATCTATTACTTATCTTGCTGATTCAAAAGTATGGTCCTCAATACTTTGGCAAGTTTTTTTAAAGTTTATACATTTTTAATTGTAAAGAATATTTATATTGGGATTTCGATGCTAGAACTTTCTGGAAAAACATATTTTAGATGGTTTATACTTTACACAGAAAAAGAAATCCTAATAATGTAACCACAGAGCCAAAGTGTATATGTATATGTATATAGGTAGACTAGCTCAATGAAGTCCAGTGAGAGCATCAATTATACCCTAAAGCATTCATTTTAATAACTTATCATCAGTATTTGACATGACAGGTTATTGAGTTTTTACTGTACAACAAAATTGATTTCAATAAAAACAAAGTCTGAAGAAATTTACAACTCTCATTTTTATAATTATCTTTCATAGCACTAAATTATGAATGTAGCTAAAAAAATATAAAAATTTGTACTGTTATTAATGACAGAACTGACAAGCAATACCTTAAATAAAAACAAGACTATAAAACATGCAGTACATGCATAACAAAACACATTTAAACATAAATCAAATAAATACAAATAACAGTATAAGCTTAGTGGATGAGCAAAAAACCATTGATAAATATAAACCTGAAGTAATTAAACTTTATTAACTTCAGTTAACAATTAAATAAAACAATATTGTATATTTCACAAAAGTCTTATAGAAAATAACTAAGTGGATAATTTTATAACAACTTAAAGCAACTGTGGCGTAAATGTTTATATTAATTAAAGCAACCTCTCACCACAAATTCAACAAATTTCATTTTAACCTTATGTACATTTCGACTACAAAGTAATCATCTTCAGAGGTATTTTACAAAGGTATTTTATTTGTAAAAATACGTCTGAAGATGATTACTTTGTAGTCGAAATGTACATAAGGTTAAAATAAAATTTGTTGAATTTGTGGTGAGAGGTTGTTTTAATTAATATGGATAATTTTATGTTTAAATTAGCCTATGGTAATATAAATATATAATGTTTTTCAAATATTACAAAAGCACATTACTTTTGTAAAAGTTGAGTTAATGTGAGAGGTTAAAATATTAAATTTTCATGCTGATGCTAAAATAAAAAACATCCAAAAATAAAGCAAAATAAGAACAATCTACATGACATTCAGTAAACAATATATGAAAATATACATTACACAACTAAATATATGGTTGTGAAAACAAAATTTAAAAAATAATTCATGATATTAAACAAATTTAATATATATTTTTCTAAAAATTAAATGTATTCCGTAATATCAATTGCCTACAAAATTTAATTTAAAAACAGCAAAATAAAAATAACTTTAAAATATTTGACTCAATTTTATTATACATAATATATTCCCTAATAGCACAACAAGAAAGATTCAATTTTAACCCCCACGTAATTAAAAGCATATTTTAGGTCCTTATAAGCCCAAAATACACAGATAGCCTATCTGGTCTGCTATGAGATGTTGCAGTCACAACAGAAAAAAAAGACAGTAAAATGTTTGTGTTAAAATCAGTTTCAATATGAACTTGATTCTTTTACATTACCAAAGTGAGAATATGCTATAAACATGTGCAATTATTAAGTAAAATAATAACACCTACATGATAAAATAACATTTTACATAATTATTTCTAAATTAGTGCCCAGTTATAACCCAAAAAAGCGGTATATATATATAAAGGAACATAAGTCAAAATACAAATACAAGAATTATAATTAAATTTACAATTCAAAGCTTTTCGTTGGCTAACAGTACCAACATCATCAGTACTGATGTTGGCACTGTTACTTTTGGATGTTGGCTGATGATGTTGGTACTGTTAGCTAACGAAAAGCTTTGAATTGTAAATTCAATTATAATTCTTGTATTTGTGTTTTGACGTATGTTCTTTATTAATACACAAGAATACATATTGTGATATTTATATATACACACACACACACACACATATATATATATATATATATATATATATATATATATATATATATATATGTATATGTATATGTATATATATATATATATGTTCGAGTCAGCGCTCGAAGTTTCGCGGCCTACATTCAAACGCTCAGCTGGACTGTGCAGTGATGGTCACGTGACGTCCGATCTGCCAATCGATGTATGATTTGAAGTATTGATTTTCTGTGGCTTGATCCCCACTCCCTTAGCTCGCATTTTCCGTTTTAGTTTGTCGTCCCTGTTGTCTCGGAACTGTCGTACAGTTAACAGCCTCGTTAAAATACCTCGTTACGTAAAGTTGCACAACTTGTGCAGAGTGCCGCTTTTGACCGTGAAAACCTCGTACAAGCATTAAAACTGTTCGTCTTAATGTGTGTTAGTGTGACCGCGTTATTATATAAGTTATTTGCGGATTATTGACTTTAATTACAATCGCCGTTTGTAAGTTCCTTTGTGTCGTTCCGCGCCATAGTTCTTAAATGACTAGGATTTTTAAATGCAGCTTATTGACTTCTCGTTTAAGTTTTAGTGTGACTTCGCCTGGCCAGGATTCCTACGAACTGGGTACCCAGGACTTCTGCAGCTACGAGATCTACGACCACTTCAATTTTGCCCTTTCTTGCTCCACGAGGGTAAGTGCTGCATAAGCTTAAGTACTAATAATTCATTTATGTGTAAATTCAGTGCGAATTGTTCTGTAATTAAATGTGCTTGTACGGAGCCCATTATGGCTTTCTAACTTTCGTAATTACGTGCTCAGCGATTGAAGTAAGGCACTTTGCCGCAGCTTACTATTGTTACTCACATTTCTCTTATATTATTGCCAATCTTTCTCGAACCTCGTTTTCTTCTCATTTTAGCTAAGCGCCAGTCGCTTCATTTGGTCCTCTTCGAGCCGGATAGATTGAATTTAAATTCATTTGATTTATATGATTCATGCAATATTACTAAGTGTTGCGCAACATTTGATTTCTGATTTCCTTTGTGCGAGTTACACGCGCGGGAAACGTGACGTCATAGGTATACGTCACTTGATTTTGATTTGCTTTGTGATGAGGAAATACTTTACGTTTATTAAACTATACAGTCCACTTACCGCTGTTTAAAAAAAAAAAAAAAAATTTTGTGAAATTAATTTGTGTTGTGTTTATTTGTGAACTTTATTAAATTATTTATAATGGCAATTAATACTGAATATTACCTCGCTAAATTAAAAAATATATTAAATGATTTGGAACAAGTACAAACCCTTCTTGACGATAAAGCGATGCCGGAAGGCATCGCTCGGGAAATAAGACGCATTCAGGCCAATTTCGTGGATACTTATGAGATATTAGAACAAACGTTCGCCACCCAGGTGGCAAGTTTAGCTGAAAGTGCGTTTAATATCAAAAGACAATTTCAGGACGTGTATTTGCCCATGTTAGCAAAATACCCTAACCTTATAAAGGCAGAGGTGACATCAACCTCGCCCGTCAAATCAGCTGTAGGTTCACCTAACCTCCCTAGTCTTGCGTTGCCTGTTTTTTCAGGAAACAACAGTGACTGGACGGACTTTATAACGATGTACGATTCAATAGTCCATTGCAACGACAGTCTTAGTGATATACAGAAATTCCAATATTTGAAATCTGTACTTAAAGGCGACGCTTTAGCAATTGTCACAGGCTTGGTAATATCTGAACAAAATTACAGCATTGCATATCAAGCTTTGCGCAATCGGTACGCTAACCCACGCCGTTTGGCTGACCACTATTTTAAAATGATTCAAGACTTTAAACCAATTAAGAATGCTTCGCAAACTGAATTAAACCGCTTCTTGACCGCGCATTCAAACGCTGTGTGTGCGTTGAAGGTTATCCAGCTAGATGATTTGGCTGATTTTCTGCTTTTTCAGATGTCCATTAATAACTTGGACCCCCAGACTAGATTAAATTTTGAAACGAGGCTAGGCACAAATCGTATGCCTACGTACAAACTGTTGAATGATTTTATAACGGAACAGGCCCGGGCTCTAGAGTTGTTGGATCAACCGCCTGCCGCAGCTTCTACGAACGCGAGAGCTGCTCAACAACCCCGCATACTGGTGTCGTCAGTAAATGAGTCTGATTCGCAAGGGGCCCGTGATTTAAATTTTGACCAACTGGAACCTAACCTTAACACGGCACATAGTACAATAGTCCAGCCTTCGGTTTCGCCCGACAATTCTAGTACACCTAAGGCTACGCAATATGTATACGAGCCTAGACGTGCTGCGTCAGGCCCTACACGGCCATTCAACGGATCGCGCCCCGTAAATATACCTCCTGTTATGAACACTCCTAGGATGTCAGTATTCCGTCACCGATTACCACCGCTTCACATGAATCAATCCCATGTTTCTACGACACACGCAGGCATGTGTTATTATTGCGGAGAAGGACATCGCATCATTGACTGTCAATCCTTTCTCGAACTGCCTTCTGTGGCACGCCAGGATGCCATCATGAAACTACAACGGTGCTTCAATTGTCTTGGCTCACATTTCCAAGCTAAATGTAAGTCCAGCCAACGCTGCAAGCAGTGCAACGAGGCACACCATACTTTGTTACATAACAACCCGCCGTCACAACAATGACTAGTCACACCGCGACACCCGAGGCCAGCAACTAGACGCGCAACCGATACTCAAGCTCAACCTCATTCTTTGTCATGTAATATTCAGGAATCTCTCGCCCTGTTGGGTACCGCGCAAGTCGTCTTACAGGACCATTATGGTCAACCTCGTTTTCTAAGAGCTATTATCGACCCCGGCAGTCAGATATCTGCCATTACTAAGAAAGCAAGCGTCCTGCTGAGCCTACCTGCTCGGAGTTCAAATATGTCTTTGATTGGTGTCGCCGCCAAGACCACACGTATCCACGAGTACGTTACGTTGATTTTATTCTCGAGGCATGACCCTGGTGTAATGCTAACTACTGAAGCCGCCGTGCTTAACCACATTACTGACCCGCTGCCGGCTACTAGGTTAGCCTCTCAAATAAGTGCTCAATACCAGCATCTACCTTTAGCTGACCCTCATTTCGACTCGCCTGCCGGTGTTGACATTATACTGGGGGCAGATGTTTTCACCCAAATACTCACTAATGGGCCTTGCACTATCATTCATGGCCAGCCCTCCGCGCTTAACACTCGTTTAGGTTGGGTCATTATGGGATCCATACCGTATAGTATGCCCCATCAACCTAGAGTGTTCATTACCTCGCTACAGTCTATTGATGACAATATTCGACGGTTTTGGGAAGTCGAAGAAGTGACTGAGGCTAAATCTTTGAGCCCTGACGAACAGCTTTGTGAAAGCCTGTTTACTACAACTACTGAACGCGATGAAGTCGGGAGATATGTTGTCGCCCTCCCCTTCAAACCTAACGCTGTAACACTTAAGTCAAACCGCAACGTTGTCCTCGCTAGTTATCATGCTTTAGAACGACGTTTAAGTCGTCAGCCGGAGGTAGCTCGGCAATATCATCAATTCATGACAGAATATATGACTCTGGGTCATATGTACCCCGCGCTTAATACTTCCAACTATTTGATCCCGCATCATTGTGTTTTTAAGACCACCAGTTCTACTACTAAGTTACGAGTAGTATTCAACGCATCCTCGCCTGATTGTAACGCGAATTCTTTAAATCAGCAATTGCTTTCCGGTCCTAAACTTCAGAAGGACCTGTCTAACGTCATCATTTCCTTTCGCCTGTATGTTCACGCCGTTTGTGCTGATCTTAAAATGATGTACCGACAAATTGCCGTGCGCCCAGCCGATCGCTGCCACCAGCACATACTATACCGACCGACGCCTCAATCTCCGCTTGTGGAATACGAGTTAGCTACTGTCACGTACGGACTAACCCCGTCTGCGTATTTAGCGTTGCGGACACTTGAACAACTCGTAAAGGACGAAGGTAGCCGATACCCTGCCGCGTCGCAAGCAATACTTCAGCAGACTTATGTTGATGATGTTGTCACTGGCGCCGATACACCCGAAGATGCCAAGGAATTGATACAGCAGCTCATTAACATTTTCGCACTCGCCGGCCTGGAACTTAGGAAATGGTCATCAAGTGATCCTGCACTATTGTCAACGCTACCTTCCGCTCATCTGGAGAACCCGCTACTGTTCCAGGACGATTCTACCGCCATCAAAATACTGGGACTGCAATGGAACCCTACCTCGGACTCGTTCTCCTACCAGAGTCAGAATTTCGTTTCGGTGCCTACGAAACGCACCATACTATCTTATGTCGCTCGGACTTTCGACCCGCTTGGCTTCTTAACGCCTATTACTTTCTGGATCAAATGCTTTCTCAAACGTTTGTGGCTCGAAAGGTTATCATGGGATGAACCTTTGCCAACCGCGCTTCTAAATCAATGGGACAGCTTCATTGTTCAATTCGCCAGTTTGTCTTCTATCCAGATACCTCGACACGTTGGCACACGAGCTGCCAAGCATCACCTGTTAGGGTTTTGCGATGCTTCCGAAGCTGGATACGCAGCAGCTATATATTTGAGAACCGAATGGAATGGAGTCGTTACCGTTAGCATTCTGAAGGCTAAGAGCAGGGTAGCTCCAGTTAAACCGATCACCATACCTCGCATGGAGCTTTGTGGCGCAGTCTTGCTGGCCAAACTCTACAAGTCCGTTCAGCCCGTTTTGAATTTTGTGTCTGACGCCGAGACGTTTTTCTTCACCGATTCTGAAATTGTGTTGTATTGGATCAACACCCCGCCTTATTTATTGAAGACTTTTACTGCCAACCGCGTCACTGAAATCGTTTCAAATACCTCCATGGACCGTTGGTTCCATGTCTCGACTGCTGATAACCCCGCGGACGTTGCTTCCCGTGGGTGTCTACCTAACCAGCTTGCTGAACATCCGCTGTGGTGGCACGGCCCACCATGGGCGCTACAATGTCCTACTGCGTGGCATTTGTCTAAGCCGACCGGCCTTAACCCGGACCAGACCGAACATAAATCTGAACCTAGACTGCTATGTACGGCCGTTCAAGAGCCTAATCGACTATTGACAACTATAGAACGACATTCGAACTTAATTACTCTTCACCATGTTTTCGCTTACGTCCTGCGGTTTGTGAATAATTGCCGTCGTAAAGGCCAGACTACTAACCACGGTCATAACACCCGCTACAAGGCCAAAGTCGCCTTGAGTAAAACTTCATTTACTACGCCTTCGGTGCAGGAGTTAAGTAACGCCAGAGATCTCTGCGTCAAGCTCATACAAGAGCTGGCCTTCAGCGAAACATTGCAACGGCTCCGTCGTGGCGCTCAAATCATCGATCCGCTCCGCAGCCTAACGCCATTTGTCGACGCCCAGGGCTTACTCAGGGTGGGCGGAAGACTTAATCATTCTGAGATGTCGTATGAATCTAAGCACCCCCTTCTGCTTCCTAAACATCATCAGTACGTCAACTTGATCTGCGATCATTACCACAAGTTAGCCTTACATGCCGGACCGCGCACCACTCAAGCGCTGATTAACGGCGAATTTTGGATTATTGCGTTACGCTCCTTACTTCGACAACGCATTCATGCGTGCATGCGGTGCTTCCGTATGCAATCTAAGCCTCGTCCACCTATGATGGCTTCTTTACCATCATCTAGAGTCACTCCATCGCCGCCTTTCTGCAGGGTGGGAATTGATTTCGCTGGACCCTTTGACACAAAGGCAAATCATTTGCGTACCTCGAAGCTTTTAAAATCTTATCTTTGTCTATTTGTCTGCATGGCTACTAAGGCTGTGCACTTGGAGATGGTATCCGACCTATCCACCGATGCCTTTCTTGCAGCTTTACACCGTTTCACGTCAAGACGAGGGCTACCCTCTGATATTTATTCTGACAACGGCACGAATTTTGTTGGAGCCGCGAACCGCCTGAGTGAGGTCTATCAACTGCTTGACCACTCGAAATCGCTTATCAAGTGCAAACTCGCCGACCAACGCATTGAATGGCACTTCAACCCTCCAGCCGCACCACATTTCGGCGGACTCTGGGAGGCTGCCGTCAAATCCGCTAAAGGACTTATGCACCGCACGATTGGTAATACGGTATTAAACCCTGAGGAATTGTCTACGTTGTTTACCCGGATAGAGGCTATTCTTAACAGTCGCCCTATTTTCGAGGTTTCGCCTGACCCCAGCGAAGGATCGTCTTTCCTCACTCCCGGACATTTTCTTATTGGACGACCGCTCCTTGCACTTCCGGAGAGATGCTACCCCGAACCGCCTCTTAAATCTCGTTGGTCCATGATTCAGCAAATGACCAACCGTTTCTGGAAGACTTGGTCTACTCAGTACCTGCATTCGCAGATTCAACGCCGCAAGTGGCACAAGAACTCCTCACCGCTTCAGGAGGATCAACTCGTCTTCATCACTGGAGAGCATCCGAGCCCCCTTCATTGGCCTATGGGTCGGATCATACATCTACATCCTGGACACGACCAAGTATCCCGTGTAGCTACTGTCAAAACCTCGCACGGCCAGCTGAAGCGACCTGTCCACAAGCTTGTTGGTTTTCCGCTGCAGCATTGAGTTTCACCTTTGGCTTCTTCGGCACTCTTGCCCCCTTTTGTTTTTCTTCTCTTTCCTTCGTTTCCCCCTGCTATTTTCTTCGGCACCCTCGGTTTCCGGTGCTTTATTAGTTCTTCGCCCTCTACCCACCTGGCGGATTAAAAACATTCGTTTTGGTGGGCGGTATGTTCGAGTCAGCGCTCGAAGTTTCGCGGCCTACATTCAAACGCTCAGCTGGACTGTGCAGTGATGGTCACGTGACGTCCGATCTGCCAATCGATGTATGATTTGAAGTATTGATTTTCTGTGGCTTGATCCCCACTCCCTTAGCTCGCATTTTCCGTTTTAGTTTGTCGTCCCTGTTGTCTCGGAACTGTCGTACAGTTAACAGCCTCGTTAAAATACCTCGTTACGTAAAGTTGCACAACTTGTGCAGAGTGCCGCTTTTGACCGTGAAAACCTCGTACAAGCATTAAAACTGTTCGTCTTAATGTGTGTTAGTGTGACCGCGTTATTATATAAGTTATTTGCGGATTATTGACTTTAATTACAATCGCCGTTTGTAAGTTCCTTTGTGTCGTTCCGCGCCATAGTTCTTAAATGACTAGGATTTTTAAATGCAGCTTATTGACTTCTCGTTTAAGTTTTAGTGTGACTTCGCCTGGCCAGGATTCCTACGAACTGGGTACCCAGGACTTCTGCAGCTACGAGATCTACGACCACTTCAATTTTGCCCTTTCTTGCTCCACGAGGGTAAGTGCTGCATAAGCTTAAGTACTAATAATTCATTTATGTGTAAATTCAGTGCGAATTGTTCTGTAATTAAATGTGCTTGTACGGAGCCCATTATGGCTTTCTAACTTTCGTAATTACGTGCTCAGCGATTGAAGTAAGGCACTTTGCCGCAGCTTACTATTGTTACTCACATTTCTCTTATATTATTGCCGATCTTTCTCGAACCTCGTTTTCTTCTCATTTTAGCTAAGCGCCAGTCGCTTCAATATATATATATATATATATATATATATATATATATATATATATATATATATATATATATATAAAGCACTTTCCACTGATAGACAACATAAATTGTGCCTGTACTGCATTATCTGATTGGATAATTGTGTTTATATGTTTATGCGAAAATTGCATTTTGTAGTCCTCATGTCTCATAAAAATATATCCTGTATTATAGGAAAATATCTCGTCATCAAAGATCAGATGAGTGCTAATAAAGTAACCGAAAAAATCTCCCTTGAAAACATTGTTACTTGGTAAGTTTACTTAATAAGAAGATGAAACATTAGGCTACAATTATTAAATAATACTCGTTCTAATTTAATAATAACAAACACTAACTCATAATCAATAATTTATTTCCAATCAGTGTTTCAATCACAAAGTCATCATTATCTGTCAGTATAACTACAAAAATTCTAGCCAGTACCTACAAGAACCATTGATTCTGGACTAATAGTTCATATTATTATTGATCACAAGCTAATCTCAAACTTTGGTATTACAGTAAAACCTCTTACTGACACAGCTCCAAAAAGTATTTAAAAGATTAATTTACCATACACTTTGTGGAGAGATGAGAGCAGCTCCCGTACCAAACACTAATTCCCCCTTTTAACACGTTCAGTACGGCGAGCATCCCAGCACGTTTTGGGTTCCCTTGCGACTCACTGAGGGCATGCCGGTGTGCTTCCCTCTTCTCTTACGAAGGACGTCAAGTACTTTGGCAAGCTCACTCTCAGTATAATTCAAACTTCTCTGGTGTCGCTAAATGTCTGTACAAAGGTTTGATTTTTTCGTCAGTGCATCAGAACAGTTTGGAGAACATTGCGCCTGAGTCGTTTTTAAATCCGACCATCGCAAATTAATTTTTCGGAGATTCGAATATTGGGTAAGTTATTAGTGCTATATGTCTCTTATTTTTGTATTTTTAAACCATTTTGACGTTTACAATGTTTTATAACTGCATTTTTGTAAAGACTTATTTTTCCCAAAAAGTGGTGGTTTATTTTTGTTCTAATTTTTTTGAATAAACATACTATTTTGTGCATTTGTTATTAAATTTTATATTTTTGTGTATTTTCTTATGCACAAAAACATTTAAATCTTTTCAATAAATAAATAAATTTAAAACATTTGTTTACTTTAATTAAAATTATTATTGTATTTATACGATTTATTTTAGAATATTGCTCCGCTTGCCCCGAGCAGCCTCCCCTTTGCATTTAACAATCCTTCAGGGAGTTTTATGAACAGTTTTAATTAGGTTTAATTTTTTTATTTTATTGTTTTTTTTAACCCCTCAATGCGATACAATATCAGGTAAAAACAACGATCATAAAAATAAACTACAAATAACGCAAGGATAAACGATAACTGTCCTGTTAGAATGAATGAACCAACTCGAGGTGGGAACAGACTACTGTATATAAGAGACAATGACAAAATGCTTGGACGCCCGAAAACCTAATGTGTAACAAAAGATTGTAAACAAATGTCAGCTAATCTTGGCTATAAATAGTCTAGGACGTGACATATGCATTATCCATGTCTGTCATATACATTATCAATCTATATGGCTTTGTGACACACGCGACACAAGTAGAAACAAACATTACCAGTTGAACGTTGAGTGGTTACTTTAGTAGTAGGTAGTTTGAATTTTTATTCGTTATTTTTATTTTTCTGTCTTTTTTATTGAATTTTATTTTTTGTCATGCAGTATTTTATCATTTGTATTAGTTGATATTTTATGCAAATCTTCTTTTTTTTATTGTAAACTGATAAATAAAACATTTTAATATCTAATACGCTGTTTTAATGTCCCAAATAAACCTCTATACGGAAGAAAAAAGAATTTTGAGATGAAAACAACGGACACAATAATTATATGCAACGACAAGCTATGCAACCCGCATAGCATTTCAATAATTCCACTGCCCTGGACTGGAGCGAACTAGCACGCTCACAATTTTTACAATTAAATATAATGTTTAAATTTTTTTACTATTTTTCCCGTTTACAACATAGCATTTAAGTAAAGATTTTAAGATAAAACAATGCCGCCAAATGTGGAAGTTAACGAAAAAACAGTCAGTAGTTTGATGAGATCTCCAATATCGCCGCTGTGTTGAAAGTGTTAAAGAGAAAAAAGTGTAGTGGTTTTTCTGACCTAAAGAAGACTAGAAATGATGAGCTATCTTACCTGACTTCATTTAGGAGACTCTATCAAAGAAAAGTACTTGGTTTGTAAATTACATATATTTTAATACTGAAATTTCCTTACTATACATTAAAATAGATTTGACAAACCTTTCAGCTGTAACAAATTTTGTTCTACTTAAAGAACTCTAAAAAATTAACTCTAGGGGTTATAGTGTTAATTAATAGTTTCCTAGCTTTTCCGTTATAAAATTTTATGTGTGTATCCTACTTTGTTTATTTATTCTAATATCTACAGTAGGTTATAATTTATGTTGGTTAAGGGAACTGAAACTTTTTGAAGTGTGCTTGCTCAAAACTATTCTCCTTAAATAAAATAGACTTTTGATTTTAGATCCTGATAACAATAATTATAAGCCCTTAATAAATTGTATTTCAGTAATTAATTGTATAAACTAATATTGTTGTAAAAATGACTTGTTGATTGAAAATTACTTGCTATTTTGTTTTAATTCTAAAAATAATTAAATACCTAAAGTTAATTGTTTAATACTGATATTTAAATTTTCAATTTCAAATAAGATTCTCTTGCTTCATCCCTTTCCTAAACATATTTTGGTATTTAAATACATTTAATATTTAAATTTTCCCCAAATATCTCTCATATAGTATGTAAGTATTTAATGAGACACAGGCACAACTTCTCGTTGCCATCATGTAACATAAATCCAGGACATTTGAATCTATATAAATTGGAAGTAGACATATTTTTTTCATACAAATATAAATAACCTAAAACTCACAGAATAAAAGCAAAATTATTTTTCAGCATATTCAGCTTGATTTCATACTATATTTTTAAATATAGTTTACAAAATATTTTTATAGCTATAATAAATATGAAAAAATACATCTGTATAAATTCTTATCAATACATGTAAACCAACCTGCAATAAAAATTGTTTTATTATATAGGAAGTACTTTCCTACACAATTTGAGTACAAAATATAGTACATAAATTTTAGAACAAATTAGTCGTTAATATTTTGTAAAATGTAAAATGTAAATGAAGCCAACATTAACATCACCTGTAAATAATCATAAATTGCCATTTGTGTAACATTAAAAATCACAGGATTAAAATTCTATTACAGATGGAAGATAATCCTGGCATTCAAATGTTTTCCATTAATGAAGTACTGAGATCAAAAGATGAAACAAACAGAATATTTTCTTATGACAAGAACCTTCAAGTGAAATTAATTAATTGTCAATGATGAGTAATTTGAGAACTTGCAAAATATTTTAGAAATAAAAAGAAAGCTAAATTCAACTGAACAAATATTTAACAGATTTGTAAAGCCCAATGTCTTTTGTAATACATAACTCGTAAAAAGACTGCATAGAAGAGCTGATTATATTAAAAATAATAATATATCCCAACCTATCTATTAGCTGCTCTGGTGATGAAAAACTTATATTTATATATTAAAATATTACAAGAAATTAGGTTAATTCTTTCTAACGTTACAGGTTATGAAAACAAACGGTCTATTTATATAGGGATACAAATTCTAGTGCCAACAGTCGATTTTTCATTGTTTACCTTAACTTACTTTTTTATACAAACATAATCACAAACTCTTAAGCTTGCATAATATATATTTTATACTCGTATAGATATATTTTGTTTCCCTGTTAAGAAGGTGTATTTTAGGAATAATTATTGTTATTCACTAAAGGTATTCTCAGAAGAATAATTCTACATTAACGTATTGTTCTTACATTATGCATTTTTTTCAATCAATTTACCATCTGTTACTTTAAGCCATTTTCTACAAGCAACAAATTTGCTAACTGCCGCTGTTGAAATTTGAGAAATATGCCTTAAATCAATTCTTTCTAGTGAATTGCAACGACTCAGATATTCAAGAGATGTGTCTGTGAGTAAGCGGCATCCAGCTACATCAAGATCAGTCAATGTGCTAACGGTAGAAGCAGGGGGAGTTGCTAACTGTGCCACTCCAGCATCAGTCAGTCGTGGACATGATGATACGTCAAGACACATCAAATGTGGCAGGTTCTGAACAATGTAACGCAAAGAAACATCAGATAAATCACATCCAGCAAGTTTCAAGGTTCGAAGATGTCTAAGACGTGATTTTGTATCAACTAAACCAGGTCTTGAGTCTGGAGGAACACTGAGTAAGTCTCTTAAAGACGCATCGTTTAGCCCAGATACAAAACTAACATCTAGACTAGTAAGTGGAGGACAAGTGCATGTTCGAAGTGCAGCTGTTCCTGACCAAGAACAACCTTGCAATGATAACTCTCGCATTTGTGGTAATCGGGCAATCAACCATACTAATTGTCTTTTTGCTACTTTTGTCCAATTTAAAACTAAAGATTCTGGTTGCCTTCGTACTATACCTGCAAGACAAGCTGCTGAAAGAGGTCTTGTAGTTAAATCCATTCGCCTCCAAAGAGATGGCTCAGCACTCAGCTGACACCATGCTCTACAAACAGACGCACAACGAGCCAAATCTGTTGGAGACAAATACTGAAATATTGGTAAAAGACAACTTCGTTCTGTTATTGGACCGCTGTTTTGAGGTTTTACTCCATGTATAAAACCATTTAGTTTAAAGACTGAAGAGGGTCTCACTGGGTGAACAGATCGTCGAATAATTTTATTTGAATTACCAGTTAATTGATAAGCAAGTTGAGTTCGCAGGGCAGATTTTCTTGGCTCTTGGTTACTTGTTAAATCATCAATGCTACGAGTTCGGCTAACACCAGAGGATCCATTGAGTTCACTTCCCAGAATAGTGCTATCGCCAGACCATCTCTGAAATATTTAAGTAGAAATAAGTAAAGAGTAAGTTGCATTACCACTCAAATAATAGAGGGTAAAGTACAGGGTAAGAGATCAGTGTGAAGGTGCTAGAACTCATGGTTGAGGGACCTGAGAAGACAGTTTGACTACTCATCTACAGAATTCATATTTAAAAAATTAACAAAAAAATCAAAGTCCAAATCCTGGGTTTTCAAGGATAAACTAATGTTTTTAGAGCAAGCTTGACCCTAATTTTTGAATTATAGAAAATTTTAATTTGAAATTGTATAACAAAGACAGTACGAGTGTAAAAGTAAAAATATACTGTACGATGCTGGTCAGTTACATATATCCGTCAATCGTCAGTTTCACATGATATTCAATAACTGTTTCAAAATTTAAGTTGGCGTTCTCAACAATACTTGCAATATATACAATTCTGAGCACTGTATCGGTAGCTTTTAAAAATAATCACACAAATTGTTCAGTAATTTAAAATTTTGAAAATAATGGCATAGACAATGCACTTATTTCACCCCTTTAGAGTGAATTTATCTCATAGTATGCCAATCAATGTTAAAAAATAAAAATGCTTTTTTGAGACATTGTTTAGTTACGAAGTCTTTGTATTCAACAATGGGTGAACAATAGATCAGTTAAAAATAGGAATATATTGTGTATGGAAAAGTATTTAGTGAGTTTTCTTCAGGTCTATTTATACATCAACTTTTATAATGTGGATGAAACCAGATACTTTTACAGCATTTAAATGCCAGATATAAGTTTGAAATTAAAGAAGTGAAATGTATTGTTGCTAAGATTACCTATTTACTATTAAAATTAATAATAATAATAATACCAGCAACTATAGAAAATTTGCTAGAAATTGATATTTTGAATTTGAAAAAGCATAAATTACTTTCAAAATAATGGATGAATGATGTAACATATTTTGGAAAATGAAAAAAATCACTTTGCAAAGAAAATAATAAAACTTGACTAATAGTTGACAAGTGTCTGGTTTCTTGGAGATTATTCGGTTTAACGACTCTAATTCTTGCCTCCAAATTCTACATCTATCTTGCAACCTTTGGGTAAAGAAGTGGGACTCATTATTTTATAAACAGAATTTGTATAATATATTATTTTCTATAACCAACTGTTCGATTTGTCAAGTTAGGAAGAATGTACTCAACATGTATACAAAAAAAAAAGCTTCAGAAGAAGAAAACTTCTAGCAATTTTAGATGAAAGCAAAGATTCTAACCTCAATGTGGCTTTATCTCAATGGCTTGAAGCACAAAATGAATGAAAACTGTTGTAAGAAATAAGCTCATACAAATCTGTTACAGATTTCAGTCATCATAGATAAGAGCATTGATTTCAAATCATATCTAACTTAAGACCATCACTGAACATTCAGTATGAAAGATGGACTAACTCTTTGGATTCTATGTCTGATTTTTCATTATTTAGAAATAAGTTGAATGTACAATGATTAATCATCCAATCAAAAGTACAGAAAAAGCATTTAACCCTTTTATTAACAACATAAGCCTGCCCTGATATGGCCCCTAGGAGAAAAATATTTTTGAAAAATTTTTACACTAAATATTTTTTATTTTTTTACTTACTTTCTCATGTTAACCAAACTTTACTTTACGTTTACTGACAATTTCTTTGCTAAAAATTTGTTAATCTTTTTTTAAATAATAATTATTCATTGTAAAATACCGCACAAACTTCAAAGTGATCTGTAAACACATGGGAAAAACCATAAACTTTGGACACAAAAAACTTCTTTACTATTAAATCGCCTATTCATTGTAAAATACTGCACGAACTTCAAAACCATCTGTAAATATGTGGGAAAACAAATAGACTTTAGAGACAAAAGACTAGTGACTATGTACTCTGTGTAGTATTTATTGTCCAGATAGTTCCAAATATTTAACATAAAATACAGCAGAATACACAGGAGAACAAATCATAAGCGTACAGCATTGGTAATTTGAGAAAAATGGTAGAACGTACAAATACATGAATGCTCCTGTTGCCCATTGCACGATCCTGTTTACTGGTACATGAATGTTAATCAAAGGTTTAAATTGCATTATTAGATAGATGGACATTTTTAAAATCATAAATCAGTCAAGAAAACAACCAAATAAGAATTGGCAATAAACCACAAAAGACTTTATAACTATATGATATTTATTCTTTTACCTAATATGCAATTTAGAAAAATAATAAACTAAGATTTCTCATTAACAGTAAAAATATTGATGAAATGTTCTGTTTATTAACACACAAATTAACAAAGGATTAGTCACATCATAACTACTTTCACAAGCCACACCCATTCTACTTTGTGAAAACCCTCTAACAGTGTCCCAGATAAAACAACAACTGGATTTAACAAACAAACTGTCTTAGTCATACAAATTATTTTATAAATAAGTTCAAACGATACGTCAATCATATTTTTTGGTTAGTAGAAATTAACATTACTCTCCCAATGAATAAATAGATTGTGAAATAAATAGGTTAGGATTAGGTTCACGACTAGTTGTAGCATTTACATGAGACAGAGGGTTATCATTAGGTGGAGGATCGACATGAGATGAAGAGTAGGCGTTATGTGGAGGATCGCCATAAGAAGAAACGACATTAGCAGGAGAATCAGTGTTACATTGAGTGACGGAGATATGTGGAGGTTCAGCGTTACTCGGAGGATAACATGATGCATGTCCAATGCGGTGTTTTTTATTCCTCCGTGGTAAATAGGCCTACTCAGTATTATGGTCTGATTATTTACTCGTGGCTGTGGCTCCAACTCCAGGAAGTTAAGTCACATCTGCGTCTGTACAGTCCCTGAGTCTACTCCTTCTACTACATCTTGTAGAAGCACGTTTACAAAACTCCTCGTCATTAGAATCTTCAAGATATTTTCTTATTAGTGACTCTACGATCTTCCTCGTCCGCCATTTTTATTGTCTTGATTAGAAATCCATCCTTAACATACTCAGCAACGCAAACCACCACAAATAGTAAGAAAACCTAAGCTTATGTTAGTAATTAACTAAAAAATGTAAGGAGAACACAAACATAAAAAAGTCACATGATCACATATGTATCATCAAAATGACAAAGCGAGCTCTTTTACACTTACGTAAGCAAACTATAGCAGCAAAACTGAGCATCTGACATCGGAAACTGTAGGTACGAAGGTACTGAGAATATGGATGCGCGTGAATCCCTCATTTGTCAGATATAACAGTTTAGAAGCTGAGAGTCGTCATTTTGACGATGTATAAGTAATCTGGGGTTAAGGGCCTTTCTTGAGCAACCCTTCAATACTTTAAGAAACAGAATCAGAGTTTAAAAACCAAAGAACTTATTCTCTTAGTGTCAGAAATTGTTAACAGTCCAGATTTGCAGGAATTTGACAGTATGATGTTTACTACAAATGCAGCAATCAAACTGTTTATGATTTCAGCTTCATCATTTATTAATAGAACAACAAAGTATAGCAGCTATCATGATATTTCACACATACTAGAACTTTATTCATAAATGGTTTTGAATCACTGTTAATTGCAAACAATGTAATAACTAGCTGCAATAAAATGTTAGAACAGTTTACATTTAAAGGGTATAGCCAAAAATGATTTAAGAAAAGATTTTAGGGAACATGGAAAAAGAAAATAATATGATGATATAACAAGCTTTACGGTGTAAGGGCTGAACATTAGTTAAACTTTTTACACCGCAAAGAGCACACCATTTTTTTACAAGTAAAAATACCGCACCCGAATGCCACATACAGCAGAGAATCATTTAAGGACAACTACTACTTAAATTGGGTAATACACCTAATGAGAACTGGATGACATTCGGATACTGAATTACTGTTGTTGATACCGTAAATATAAATAAACCAGAGGCACAGTAAAAGAGGAAGAAACTAAATAAGTATATTGCAAAAATAATTTAAAGTAATATGATAGAAGTGTAGCAAGTAGAAGGTAAGCAATGGAAGTAAGCGAGTGGAGATGTGTAGACGTTAATCGTAGGATTATATATAACAATAAATCGGGCAGAAAGTAAAAGTAGTTCCATGTGAGGATTTGGCCTCAATGAGGGGACAATATATCAGTCAATATCACCATAAAAAATATTTAGTAATATTGCTTATAGAAAGGTTTGGAATAATAGATAAAAGTAGGATTTAGATATAAAACTCCTGTTCTTTAATATAAGGATCTTGAAATCCCATTCACAGAGTTTTAGGTCAAACTTTATGAGCTGACACTTGACTCTTAGGTAGCATTTGTGTATTCGTCATCTATAAAACATCAGGCATTTTCATCATCCCTCATCAGGGTCATAAATCACCAGCCCCAACCCTTTGACAATCCTTAGCATGCTTCTGTGATGCCCTATTTACATTTGTTGCTATTTTCCCTATACACTAAAAAATATTAATAAGTAACAAAATAATGAGTCAACACTATTAGTCAGAGAAAGTTCAAGGGAAGATGTTTTTTGACAATGACCTACAAGCACCTGAACCCTCCCTTCGTCCACAGCCTCTCATCAAGGCCTGGAGCCCCCGAGCTTCTCAACCCTCCCCTCGTCCTCTTGCCAAGGCCCCCAGCCCCCAAGTGCCAGCTTATAAAATTTTTCCTAGACACATCTACTCTCTATCAAGGAAATAGGCAGGTGGCTACTCTCTGCAAGAATGATACGGGAAAATAAGAAGTATTAATAAATCTAAGATGATGTAACAATGACTCACTGATACTGAGGATTACACATGAAATCTTATGGGCATTTGCTTTTCTGAAGTATACCTATTTTTAATCCAGATATAGAAAGCCATCTGAAAGCTATCTAAGTGTTTGTTTTGATTACTTCTCCAAAACCTGGAGATCATTTCTGGGTTGTAAATCCTTTAATAGTTTTTAGACTTGAACTTTAAAAATAGAAATATTATTCATTTTACGGTACCATGTTTATTATACTATTATATTTTCTTGTTCTTTTAATATCTTCTAAGTATTTCTTCGCAAACAATACTGTTCTTCTAAAAGTTAATGAGCCATTAAAATTTAAAATATATTTTTCTTCTACGCTTATGGTGGGTTTTCATTGATTTTCTTAATAACTGAACACTTTTTTCAATGGGATTTGGTAATGAAAACCTAATATGATATACAGGAGATATCTAAATAATGGTTTAAAGACTTGTGGGTATCTTTTACTTGCCACAAACTAATGATAAAACTGACTAGGCAGATATATTTTGTACATAAAGTTGACATTAACCCCAAAATAACCAAAAGCCCATTTCAATATAATGATTTTATTTTTGAATAATAAGTAAAACTATTATGCAGAATTCAAGAAATAAAATTACATTGTGGTCATATGTAGGTCTAAAAATAGATCATAACTATCCATATTCTTTAGTCGTTCTGATGTAAGTGGCCGCAACCTGCCAATGAATGTAACAAATTAGGGAAAAAAGGTATTACACAGGAAAGAATAATAGTTATGATCAACGGAAGGAAGAAATACAAAATTAGGAAAGTAAAACCATTATTTATTTTAATTAAATTCAGTTAGAAATGAGTTAAAAGCCCAACAACCATGTTATTCTATCTACCCTTACTCTGTGTTATACAAGTAATTCTGGTATTTTCTTACATTGTTTATAAATCTATTTACCGTTCCAATTGAACAGGTATCATCCATGTTTGGTTTGAAGCGCTTGCTCGGACTACTTTCACTTGTGACTGATGACATATCATGTGATTCAAAACTGTCAGTGCTAGAACGAGACACTTCAGACTCCATCTGAAAATTAAAAGTTATTCAATTTAGAGAACTTTTTATTTCTAAATGTCTCTTCACAAAAATATTTAACACTTTAAGCCTACACCTGATTATAAAAAAGGCCATTAAATGAACGCTAATCCCCTACGCCTGTGTATAGCTCGCGATCCCATATTTATTTCCATAGCAACGTAATTCAAGTGTATTTTCGGTTTTGTCAATATAGTTTTTTTTATATTGGTTATTCTATTTTACATGTCTTTACTTTTAGCCCGATCAGAGTTGCTTTTATGAACAAAAACCTATATTTTTAAGTGTGGCGACTGAGAGCTAGCAGACAGTTGTTTGACAGATGTTGGTTTGGTCAGATAATTACTGTTTTCTTAATGATAGTTGTTTACATTTTGAGTTTGTTATTGTTTGCTCAAAACTTTATCTATCAGTTATTTTCTTTATTTCATTTGTAGTTTGTGTAATTATTGTTTAGATTTCCAGTTTGTTGTTGTTCACTTTAAATTTTATCCTTCAAATTTTTATTCAATTAAAGTTTTATTGTTAGAGATATTACGTTATAGATATGATGGCAAAAAACACTCTAGTAAGCGATTCAATACAAGATATGTAGCTTTTAGACAGTGACAGTGTGTGGCCCAAGCTACTTCAAGTTAAACCACACCAAATAAATTATTTGCAGTGTAGTTTATGTTATTAATGTGGTTTTTATTCTTTGAAAGTATTTGTTCAACTTTCACCAAATATAATGGGATAGGTTGTCCAATATATATTTTTCTATAAATATAGAATTATACTGTATATATATTTTTATAATATATATAGATTGATATATAATTCAATATTTCTAAATTAGATTTTCTTTTAACTTTAAAATGATATGTAACATGTAATATTTATTTTCATTCCAAAGTAAAATATGTCTAGTGCAGTGCAGTGACATACAGTGTTGTTATATATATTTTTTGACAATTTTATACATTTTTCAAAGGAGCATAACACCGTCTATATGTAAGCAGTCAATTCATATGTATATATTTCTAGAAAGCTTGTTTCATTCCATTTACAAAAATGTATAATTTGTTGTACATATATGGAATTTCTTATAAGTCAGGATTTTTTTATATTTTATCTAAAAACCTCCAAGCAGATAGAAACTGGCATATATTAAGGGAGTAGGTTTCAAAGTGTTAACAATTTTCTGTAACTTCAAGCATATTGTAGAATGTCATACGCATGGTGGAGAAAATATGTTTTACAAAAAACATATAAACGAGCTTACAGTCGTTAATGAAATTAGTTTCTTTTATTATGCAGCGCAAACAATTTTGTATAGAATGTAGAAACCAGTGTAAACAACATTAACATCATAAATAAATGAAGCCTCTATACCACAAATGATTTTTTTCTTTTATTTAAAACCTTATGTACATTTCAATTGCATAGCAATCATCCTCAGAGGTAATTTACAATTTTAAAAAAACGAATTTTTTTTAAATTAAAAAAAATTTTTTGTATTTTTTTTCATTGTAAATTACCTCTGAGGATGATTTCTATGCAATAGAAATGTACATAAGGTTTTAAATAAAAGAAAAAAGTCATTTGAGGTATAGAGGTTTCATTTATTTATGTTAAACATTACGCCACAGTTGTTTTATAGATTTATAACATTAACATCAATTTGAAAAAATAAACTAAGATGATAAACGGAACATGACAACTAC
>JBAIZL010000003.1:34153716-34346216 GCA_036971475.1 Prosapia bicincta
TATTTCAGTAAACCTATAAAATACATATATTTACACAATATTTGCACTGTCACAACATTGTCATACAATATTCTTTATGTTAAACATAATTAATTAATTTTTGTAGATGATCATAGGAGTTCTGGGATGAATTGGCAAATATTACTACCAGACTGAGTAGATATGGCCAAATAGGGGGATACTATGAGCACAGTAGCAGTAGTTCATATATTCACCACATGCAATGTTTACTTGGTTTAGTAGAACAGTGGATGAGACCAGACCCATTTCAGATTAACAAATATTTCAGATTAAGCGAAACAATTACCAAAATAAACATAATTATTAATTACAACATATAAAATACGTACTAAAAAGCTACCGTGTATTCTAAAATGCTAAAAACCCCAATTAGTTGGGAGGAGGAATCATGTGACTAAACAATTCTTTCTTTTGCTAATGTGCTACTTCTTGTATTAGCCTCTAGAATCTGTGTTGTTTATTATACTGTTTTTTTATGTGAATTTAGTGAAATGGCTTAGAGGCGGAAACATACTTCGGTTGCACTACAAGATAAACTTGAAATGTTGAAACGCTTAGTCATAAGTGAAATGCATCAAAATTGCCCTTTGAGTTTTAGTGAGGAATTCTATGAACACCACATGAAAGAAAAATCGATAAAAAATAGAAGTTTTGTATTTCTTTAATAAGTAACAAATTTTTTTGAAAGAACCGAAAATCTCAGACAAGAGTGAAGGTAAAGGAGACAATGACAGCAAGCAGACAGTATCCCACTTGGACGCTGTGACTTCCTTTGATGTAGCCCTACTTACATAGAATAACTGTCCACCTCGACTGTTAGTGTTGTTGTAATTTCGCTTCAAAAGAAAAGTCTCCTTCTCTTCAACAAACAAACATCACAGACTTTTTTACACTTGTATAGTTTAGAACTACAAAACAATATTGTTCTGTTTTGTTCTTTACACTATTTATCTTTAAGACATACTGTAATTTTGAGTGCATAATACACCTATTCACTGTTTTTCCTTAGTTTTTTTTCCTAAAAAAATCTGAATTCGCTTTTGGATTATCGGGACTCCATTGTATCTGGAGTTGACTATAACTATTTTCAAAGTATAGGCACTGGCTGAGGCCTTAGCATATTATAAAAATAAATGTTAAAAAATAATCCCAAATCACAATTGAAAATAAAAAGTGTATTAAAAGAAACTAATATATATTTTAGCAAGAAAGGCCTGATTTTTGAAGACAGGCCTGATTGCCTCAAATTTCAGCAGCAAGCTTTTGGCGAAGAATGCTGTCACTCTCTATCTAAATGAGTCCATTGTTTCAGGTGTAACAGACGATATAGTAATTTTCTCTGACTGTAAATAGGACTTAGAAGCAATAACAAATGGAGACACAAACATCACCTCTGCGATAAATGTACTGCTTGAGAGTCTGCACTGTAAGAGGAAATCATGTCTGGAACCCTGCACACGTAAACATTGAAGGCAATTAGTGTTCCTGACTGGCAAAAGAATCCTGTGAAAATGATCAACCAGGTAATACCACTACACTTGCAGATGCAAGCCAATTGGCACAAAACAGACTCTTACTTCATACCTTTAGGAGGTCACTTATCACTGACTTCAACTGTGCGAGAAATTTGACATCGATCATTGCAGACTAGAAATCAATCATTTCAGAGGAATGAAGATTCTCCCAGACAAAACCAGGTTATACATTAACTGTAGAAACTGTCCGGAAGTCAGTCTAATGCCTAGCACTCACACTGCATATTTTGAAGTTGAGAATGGTGCCACTTGAAGACCATCTAAGAGCTGTTCTCTTTAGCCAAAAGGCGACGGAGCTGGCGGCCATTATCGTTCGGACTTTTGATGTTATCGAGAACTCCATGGACACAAAAACAACAACCGCAACAAAGGCACCAAACCTTCATTTTATGGTTGTATCTCTTTTTATCAAAGTAAGCATAAAGTTACTATAATAAATAATTTTGATTTTCAACTTTGGTATAATTACATTGGCCTCACATTTAAAATGAATCTATCCATTATTGTGGACATTTATAACTTTTTTGAACAGTAAGCACAAAACTCAGCAGTACACTTTTGTGAGTTGATAGTTGACATTTACTTTATGATAGGCGTTTAGTTATCAAAGATGTCTATTTCTATATTTTGGGAGATAGGTGAAACCTTAAACAATCGTTGCATATAAAACAAACTACAACTTACGAAATTAGACCTATGTCAAGGCAACTTTTTAAACTCTTCTGTCCCCTTTCAATACTGATGTGACCGTATACCTCCCAAGAACCATATGTGATCAACACAAGTAGAGTATTGGAAGATGAAACTGAAGTAGGTTATGTTAGGTAAGATAAGGCGGGTTAATAAATTAAATCTCAGATAGTTTTGTATACAACATTTACTATTAACACACATAACTTTATTTCATTTTAACACACTATTAGCATTCATCTTGATTTCTTTTTTAAATCAAAGAATCATATAACTAAACACAAACCTATTTGAGGTAGTTATGCATTTAATATCATACAATTTTACAAAATTTTTAAGAGTCCTTGGCAAGCTATTGTACTTGAATATTTGATTGTATTTGATATGTGACCACACTTAGGTCCAGCTATGCCCGATATTTTGATTATCTTGATTTCCTTTTTAAATCAAAGAATCATAGAACTAAACACAAACCTATTTGAGGTATTTATGCATTTAATATCATACAATTTTACAAAATTGTAAGCTATTGTACTTGAATATTTATTTGACTGTATTTGATATGTGACCACACTTAGGTCCAGCCATGCCCAATATTTTGAATAAATGAATGTCCATAAAAAAAATCCATATTCACGGAAGTATTTTTAAAAAAAACTATATCACCAACTTTGAAGCCTCTAAAGCATTTTGTGTCAAACAGGAAACTAGTAAGGTCAGAAATTTTTGACAACTGTGAAATCCATTTAAGTTTCAATACTTGTGGTAATTTTAAAAAATTGACTTATACTCTAAACAGCTTATATTAAAACCTTTTAATGCAAACCATTTTGAGTTATTAAAATTTTGGAAAATAATTTATGAACTTAGTTTGTAAACTAATATGTAAGAACCAATCTGAGTAAAAAAATTGCTTCAGGAATTGCAAAGATTTAACCAACATACCTTATATTCTACATTTTTCCCATCTCTGCAACATTTGGGACATTCCCAGCTGTTAGGAAGATCTTCGTTTACAATTCCATCAGAATCGGGACACTAAATAAAAAATATGTTTATTACAATACGTTTGTTAAAAGTTTTTTTTTTTAGAAAATTGTTGATACTTGCTAGAGAAAATTATATTTTAATTAGGATAAATTTATAGTGAGATGACTTTATTTCTAGTATGGTTAAGCAATCAAAACCTTTTATTTTTAAAAAATAACATTACAATTTATGAAAAAATATATATATTTTGCAAACATATAAACAATTTACTAGGAAAACATGAAACGTTTTTTTACAAATATCAAGCAGAACTCCAATTTGGTTCTATTCATGATAACGTATAGTGTTTAATTGTGCAGAATATAAATTTTTCTAAATAAAACGTGTTTTGGTTCAAATAAAAATATGGTTGATTCCTAAGTCAAAGAAACGTATTTATTAAGAATCTAGCAACATTTTGACAACTAAATTGTAGTCCTCATTCAGGCCTGATCTCTTCATTTTGTGCTATTTTCAAACCTACTAGAAGACAACTTCCATTCTACTCAAGTTAGACAAAGGTTCTATGGTTGTATTAATTAAAAATGTAGAAGGTAAGTTGTCTTCTAGTAGGTTTGAAAATAGTACAAAGGAGGAAGTCAGGCCTCAATTAGGATGACAATTTAGTCGTCCAAACGTTACCAGATTCATAATAAATACGTTTCTTTGATTCATGCATCAACCATGTTTTTATTAGCAAAATCTTTTGAGTGTACACCTCATCATGTTTTGGTTCAATTCCTTGAAGACATTCTTTAAATGTTCCTTGAAGGGTTTTTTACCTCTTCTAACTTCTATTATTGTCCATCAGTTTACGCTTTCTTCACCCCACATAGCTTCTTTGGTGTTTGCATTATAGCCATCCTTTTTAAAGAAGAATGGATGTTATAAAGCAATCCTCTTGTCAATTAATACATTTAAATTCGAAGAAATAGAATCTGGGAAAGCAATAGAAACTGTAGTATCAGGTTGGAGGTCGTATCACCCCAGGGGCAGGCCAGCCACCAATCATGGACTTACAGTGAGGTCAAAAAGACTTGCTGACTGGTACCTCAGGTCGTGGCACCAAGATCCCCCTCTTCTCAGGGCTGACGCTAGCCACTCAGGTGTGTGTCATGAGTTGAGATTGGACTCCTGGGGTTTTAATACACTGGACTGGAGATTCTCCACATAAGCATCTCTCTTTGTATACTTTAACAAGGAGGTTGTCATGAGAGAGGTATTCCTTCACCATTCTTCTTTTCATTATATTACTTTCTTCTTCACTCTTTCAGCAAAACACACTGACTAAATGTCACATCACAGGTTGGATAGGATTCTATCAGACTGCCTCTTTAGTTGAACTCTAGGTTATTTTATTACGATGTGGAGCAGTAAGCAGAGTTACTAATCTGTGTTTTATAAATTAGTATTGTAAATCTCAAATGACTAAACAACGAACTTACAGTTTTCATAGTAACTTGGAACATCAGTACTGTTTTGTGGAAAATAAAGGGAAAGTAATGTGTGAAACTCTGTGCCTATGAAAAAATATTTTTCAACAAATCATGAGAAATTTATTAATGAATTCCCTTTCAAATGTGAATTCAAGAAAGATATCTTTTAAAAAAATAATAATCACTTCAATAAAATGTATTTAAAAAAACCAGTTCAGCCACTCATTGGCTTGTTATCTTTCAGAGTCCACTACAGCAAGCCACTAATAACCATCATTTCCTAAAACCCTAACTTGTTGAGCCCTCCTGCTTCTTAGAAAGGGCTCTAATATCTCTGTAACCAGACAAGTGATTTGGTTATTTGTCTCAAAGATCATTTCTGTTATCTTTATATTTTTGTTCAAAGAAAGATCACCATTTGATTTATTTTGGATATGAAAAATGTTGACGTCCAAGATACTCGTATTCCAATTTCTTATCCCTCTTTGAATGAGCCAACCCATTCAACTGCATAAAATTAATAAATTAAATGGAAATAACCATGTCAGATAATTTTTTAAATTGTTGAAAACTGAACTCAGAACTGTTGACAAAGCTAAGGAGATCTATCAACAGGCATGATTCCTAACTTTGTAAAAATATCAGTTTGTAATGTTATTAATTTTTTACCTAGATAATTAAAAGAATTCAGTTATATAAATTAATCATGCCTGTACAAACTGCAATGATTGAAGGGAAAATAAAAATTAAATTATAAGAAAAAATTCTGAGTATATTAAAAATTAGGTGAGAAAATTTCATAATGGAAAAATTCCAAATTGCATATATAAGAGGTGCAAGTAAGTCATTGTAATTAATTAAGATTTGAATAAATTTAATTTAAACAAACTCAAAATGGAAAAGAGGTTGAAAATCAATTAAAGGCTTGAAATGAAGAATCATTAAATTTATACCCCATTAAGAAAATTTAAATTCACATTTAAAAATACCGTATGTAAAATGTAGAAAGCCTGTAGCCTATACCCTATAGGAGCAGGCATTTATAAAAAAGTTTAGGACAGTGAACACTTTTTTATGAGTATATAAAATATAAAAAAGAGCATATCTACCCTACAATTTTAAAATATTAACTGATTTTATAACTTGGAGATTTGTATTGTACATCTTGAGGTTTTTCTATAGTTACACTTTTGGTATTAACTTGGAAAAAAACCACTATTTACTGATATTTTTCAGCAGACTCGTTTTGCACTAGGTCAGCACATTGTTCAATGCTGTGAGTTTTGTCCGTGACTCACAGCAATGAACAATGCGCTGACCTAGTAAAAAACGTGTCTGCTGAAAAATATCAGTAAATAGTGGTTTTTTGCCAAGTTAATACCAAAAGTGTGATTTTATAAGCTTGAAAAACATACAAAATGGGCCATTGCACCAAAAACTATGAAGTTTAAAAATGATTTTAAAACTTAAGTTGTTCCAGCAATTCAATTATTTAATTACTTCAGTAAAAATCGATACAATTCAGTTCAGGGTTTTAAATTAACAATTGTGTGTTTATAAATTTACTAAACACATAACTACTTCTTCACAAATCACTATTAATAAGCACGGCCATATAGTTGAAAGACTGAGATAATTAAAAAAGCTATTAGTAAAAAAAAATTGAAATAGAAGAATTATAACTTGCAGTTTTTGTATAAAAACAACAGTCTAGTCAGTGACTCACAGCATTGAATAATGAGCTGACAGCGTGAAACGCCTCTGCTGAATAAATCAGTAAGTAGTGTTTTTTTGCAAATTTAATACAAAAATAAAGTGAAATAGAAGAATTATAACTTGCAGTTTTTGTATAAAAACAACAGTCTAGTCAGTGACTCACAGCATTGAATAATGAGCTGACTTAGCGTGAAACGCCTCTGCTGAATAAATCAGTAAGTAGTGTTTTTTTGCAAATTTAATACAAAAATAAAGTGAGATAGAAGAATTATATTTGACTAAAAAATATACATTCTTTATGTGTTACTCTGATCACTAAATAAAGCAAAAATAGGTGCTTATAGCTTTGAATGTTTATTTTTTCTAATGTCTTTAAAAACATATTATAACAGAATTTTGAAAAGAATAATTGAAGTAGAAAACATCTGGGAGGATATTTTCAAGTATTGGACATAATAATTTGAAATTAAGTAACAGGACTGGAAACAACACAACTAATACATTATTATATGCAAAAGGAAATAGGAAGTATTCAGCAAACCCAAGTTATATATCATTATTATAAACAATGTCAAAACTCTTTACCACACTAATTGCAAAAACTCTGAATACAAATCAAGAAAGAGCAATAACAAATTCCAAATAATTGAATAAAACGAAATCAAATATGTGATCCATCATATCATTGAATATTTTATACTTCGGATTATATATTTATTCAATACACTATTTATACACAATCTTTATAAATAGTATAACTATATATTTTCCTAAACAGAACATTATAAAAACAGAACACAACCTTAAAATAATTCAATTACAATAAGTAATTATTGTGTAACTGAGTGAAAACTTTCAACTTACTTGCTGATGCGTTTCAAAACAATCATTTCATTGACGAATACAACCTGCTACTCAAGTAACAGGTGGCTTCGTCAATGAAATGATTGTTTCAAAACGGGCCAGCAAGTAAGTTGAAAGTTTTCACTCATTTACGTAGTAATCACCTATGATTTATTCAGTGAATGCAAAATGATTACAACAACCAAATTTAAGTAAATGTTTACTGTATTTGCTCTCTCCAGCATACTACTTGAGAACCGAAAGCTTCATTTTTTACATACCATTTTGGCAACACATTCGGGATGAATGATTTCATAGCAAACACTGCACTCCATCAAAGAACTAGGCACTTCTTTGTTGGTCTTCTGAATTGGAATTACTAATTGCTGGCCCCATCCATCAAGTCCACATGCAAAGCAGGCTGCTGTTATAGGCAACATTGGCTGCAAACCAAGTAACAAATAATAACACTCAAAACAGAATGTTTGGAAAATTGTTTCCAGATATTTCAAGTTAGAAAAGCAGTATATATAAATTTTTATAGCTTAAATTATAAGTTAAGCAAGGCATAAGTGTCTATAAAGGGTAGAGATATTTTCTTGAAATTTTATAGAAAAAATGGGATTTTATAAATGTATTGTTTTTTTACTAATTCTGTTATAAAATTCCAAAAACTTTTATATTTCCATTTAAAAAACTAAATTAAATGCTACATAAAAATTTTCCTTAGCTTTAAAACATTATTACTGCATTATTATCACTTCGTTAATTTTAAATAATGTTTGCTGCCAAGTAAAGACTTTTTAGCAGAGTCTGGCAGAAAAAGCAAGCATTTGTGGCATCTCTCTATATTCCTGTCTGTATTGTTTTAGGATATGCCTACATTTTCAAAATGAAGTGTATTAAAAAAAGGTATATTTAAAATTATAGATTTTCAAATTTTAAAACTTTGTATAATGATTATAACTCTTGAATTTTGTAGTCCATTACGTTCGATGAAACTTAATTAATCACTTTAACATAAGTTTATGGCAATCCGAACTTTAAATTTTGTAAAAACTTACTGAGACAGAACGTTTTCAATCGCTATGTGGCGATCTTCATCAGTGTTTTCTGCTTGGAGTTGTTAGATTAAGCGGTGATGGTTTTAAAGGCAAGTTTACGATAGTATCAAAGAGTATGTGTGATTTGTATTGTGTTTGTTTTGTTTAATATGTTTGTATTTTGTGTTTGTAAATTTCATATTGTTCTAGTGTGTTGAGATGTGGTCCTTTTTTGTTGATGTGTTAGATATCTAGGTTATGGTAAATGTCTGTGTCTTTGTGTCTTTTATGTGATTGTCAAAAGCTGAGTTGGTGTTCTGATTGTGTACCACGACTCATTGTTTGAAGCTGCGACCTGTTTCCCCAATGTAGAATATCTTGTACATGTTGCAGTTTAATTTGTATGTGCGCAGTTTAAACTGCACCATGAGTAACAAATTCTACATTGGGAAAACAGATTGCAGTTTCAAACAAAGAGTCGAGGAACACAAAATAAAACACCAACTCAGCTTTTTAGAATCATATAAAAGAAACAAGACACAAACACACAGACATTTATCATAACCTAGAAATCTTACACATCAACAAAAAAAAAGACATCTCGACACACTAAGACAATATGAAATCTACAAATGAAATCTATATGTATATTTTAACAGTTTTGTATGTGTTATTTCTAACCCTTTAAAAAATTGCCATGCCTACAGCTGTAGGTAATACAATAAAACTTCCACCGAAGTTGAGATGGCCAACTTCACAACAAAATTATTAATGCTGTATTCTTTAGCACTAATTATTTTCGAATTTTGTAACTCAATAATAAATCAGTATTGGGCACTTGAAGTAAATAAAAATATAAAATCATTTAATAAGAAAAACTACGATTTTAAAATTCGTTGTTTTCAATTTTTTAAATTGTTTTTGACGTTACACCAAAATAGGTTTACCTGAAGGCATTGCCGCATAATACATGTTTGTTTAGCACGACCTGGACCTCCAAATTTCACCATATCTTGACAAAAGGCACACTCTCCACAATCACTCTGCTGACACGCTTGACATTTTTTACAACGGGTTCTTCGTCTTCTAGGCCCTGTTCCAATTCCTGTTCCTTTACCAACACCTCCACGATTTTGGTTTAAAGAATTGGGTTTTAGTTTATGTCCATTAAAGGCTGCAGAACTGTGCTGATTATAGGAATTTTTCATTGGAGAACTACTACAAATATCATATTCCTAAAATATATTAGACTCAATATTAGTGAAAAATGTAAACATTTAAAAAATAAATTTTTTACAATTTTAAAATGTAAGAATAATGAAAAATGTGTTAGAATAACATTTTATTCAGGTGTTACATATATGTATATACATATATTTAATCTGTACATTTTTTTGTAAAATCAATACAAAATAAAAGTTCTCATAAAAAATGTTTTAAAGAAATTGAGTCGAAAATTGTAATACATCTGCCTTCTAATGTAAAGGGGTTTTGTGGCATATGTTGGCACTTACCTTTTTCCTATCTGTAGATAAAAGAACTGGGCGGCCACTGACTGCATCTTCGGGATTGTCATGTCTATGCTTTTCAACTAGTGTTCGAACATCCTTTATCAATGCTACTGGGTCAACTATCAAGTCGGGTACATTTTTTTTATTTATGGGTAAGGAATGAAGATATGTAACAATCGCCTTGAGACCGTGAAGTTCCTGAAATAAGGGGTAGTGTTTTTTATCAATAAGAACTAAGAATATTCACAAATTGTAAAATATTTTAAAGTATTTCATGTATGGAGTGAAAATTAATATGTATTTGTCACTTGAAGGATAAAGATTGGCTATTAACGTTTAATACAAACTAATAAAGCATAGTTTTTATTTTTCGTACAAAATATTTGAAAATATTAATATCAATCCTGGAAGAGAAAAAAATAGGTTGTTTGGCCAATTATTAAGATATATTAAAAAGAATTAGCTTAACTTATTCCTCTTTTAATAATTGTACTCTTGTTATCATGAATTTTTCATTGCCTTCTTTACGTTTAAAGCTTTACTGTATAATTTTGCAATTGTTAGTAAGAATACAATAGCTCAGATTATTGATAGTTATTCTCTTGGGACACCTTTTTTAAATATATACTTGACAACTGGCTTATAACTTCCTCTTTATTTATTTAAACCAAGTAGTGTAAATCAAATAGTGTAAACAGAAATAAAATCTGCTTTGTTACTTTTTAGATCAACCATATATACGTTATAGGCCTAAATATAGTATACAGTTAATTTTGTATCAAGTCTGTCTTGATATGACTTCTTAAAGACAGTACTCAACCAAATATATATATATATATATATATATATATATATATATATATATATATATATATATATATATATATATATATATAGAGAGAGAGAGAGAGAGAGAGAGATTTTTTGGACTAGGAGACTGACAGACTTATCTTGGTAAGAGTCCACTCTGTAGTCTGGAAAAAGAAACACATAAAAGCACTTAAACAATGACATATTTCAACCACACAGTGGTCTTTATCAATCGAAAAGAAAACACAAAAAGAAATATGAGAGAATGAAATAAAATAAAATGTGTGCGCATGTGCGCGTATGTGTTTCTATTTCAAGACTACAGAGTGGACTCTTACCAAGGTAAGTCTGTCAGTCTCCTAGTCCAAAAAATCTAAATAATCTTTACCAACCAAAACTAACCTATAAATAAATAAATAAATATATATATATATATATATATATATATGTTTTTGGATAGGTGGTCACTATGTTTTTGGTCTGAAACTGTAACATCAGAGGTAATTTGTAATGCGTTATTAATTGCTCTAAATATTTTATATTTTAAAGGATTTTTTAAAACTTTAATACTTTACTCTCATTAATGAGAAGAATACTCTTCGTATTCTTTAATTATTTCATGTAAATATTTAAGGTCTCAACAACTGGCCTTTGTTCACAAATGTTCACGCTCACTATCAAACAATAAAAGCAAAACAAGCTTTCCTTTCCCACAGTAACAGTTAGCCAATACTTGTTTGTGAAGCAACTACTGAAAAATTTTCTCTTTTCTTTGCCATCTTTTAGGAAAAAAGAAAAATCTCATAGTTGATGCAACCCTAATAATTAACTACCAATTTCCCCTCAAGTTGTAAATTATGATTAACTTATCTACCATATTATTGGAAATTATGATTAACTTGTCCACCATATTATTGGAAATTATGATTAACTTGTCCACCATATTATTTGAAATTATGATTAACTTGTCCACCATATTATTGGAAATTATGATTAACTTGTCCACCATATTATTGGAAATTATGATTAACTTGTCCACCATATTATTGGAAATTAACTAATATAAAACATATATTATAACAACAATAGCAAAGTTATATTGTACTATTACTAATATTTAATCATACAACTAGCAAATTCAAAGTACTCCATAACAAATCATTAGTTTACATGCAAAGGGAAGTTGTATAGTGCCTAAGAATTATAAGTAGTAGAATATAATTATAAGAAGTATAAATATTGTACCTGTTATGTCAAGTAAACTCATATCCTCTGGATATATCAATTGGGTTAGAAAGTTCATAGAGTTGTGACTTGCTGAACAAACAATAATCATATCGCTCCAACACATAGCATAACTAAGGTCAGGACATCGAAAAGTGATAAATTAAAATATCGATATATCAGAGATGGATTGGCGATATTTTTCACTGATATTGTCATATACGTTACATCGGAAACATCGATACTTCAAGGAAATATATTTACAATTGAAATATAAAGAAACTATAATTGTTTTGTTATATTTTTATGTTAAAACCACTTATAAAAATCATAGCACACCGAGGAGTTTAATTTCAGAATTTTTGATCATGTAAAAATTTGTTACCGATCGGTTTAACCTTGATTTCTACAAGTATAATGAACATAAATACAACTGAAAATGGCAACATAAATATTGTAATAAAGCGTTATGCGCCTGTTATATTCTTATAAAATATATTGAAAATAAAATAAATTAAGTATAGCAAGAACATGTTTCATGTATCATACTTAAGTATGTAAGATAGAAGTCACCCTTACTGGACGCCACACAGCGGAGAGGGGTTTTGACTTTCAAGATGAGTCAACATGAAAGAGTTGATGGGGCACGGATAGCCAATTAGACCTTAGAGGTCTTGTCTAGGGGACAATTCATTCAAGATTTGGAAGGATACTTCACAGCCAATTTCGTCCCTACATCAATTGGTTGGAAAATATCTATCAGTTGTTGAAACATCCGTTCCAGCAGAAAGGCTCTTCTTGAAAACTGGCGATGTTTTATCAACAGAAAGGAGCAGAGTAAAACCAAATCATGGAAATAAGCTGAAAATTTTGGGCTCTCTGGGAAGAGAATTTTGGGGAAAATAATTTTCACTTTATAAAGAAAAAAATGTATATTTTGAATAAATTTTTTTTATATCTCTTCACTTAGTTACTGATTTTAATTTCCTTTTTAACATTACATTTCCCTTTATTATAAATGAGAAATATTTTTTATTATTTTGTACCGATTGGTTTTATTTTATATTGATATTCACTGGTAGTTTAATTGATAATATCGAACATGGATATTTTCTTTTTGATTAATCCTTTAACTTGATTAATGTTAAATGATTAATTAAGATTCACCGAACCTAATACACTACAAAATTCAAGAGTTTTTTTTGATGTCCCAACCCTAACCATAACATACCTGTTGTGTTAAGCAAACATGTTATCTGGATGTATCAGTTGGGTTAGAAAGTTTATAGAGATGTGACTGGGCCAACAAACATTAATCATATTGCTCTAACTTATACCATAACATAGCTGTTGTGTTAAGCAAACATGTTATCAGGATGTATCACTTGGGTTAGAAGGTTTATAGCGATATGACTGGGCCAACAAACATTAATCATATTGCTCTAACTTATACCATAACATACCTGTTGTGTTAAGTGAACATGTTCTCTGGATATATCACTTGGGTTAGAAAGTTCGTAGAGATGTGATTTGCCCAATAAACAGTAAACATACCGCTCCAACACATACCATAACATTTCTGTGAAGAATGGATATCTAAACTTTTGAGGTACCTATACATAAATCAAATTAATTATCAAGTTCCTGTATAAAGTAAAGACGGAAAAAATTAACATAATGCAATATTTTAAAATTAAAAGCTACAGAGTGTTTGAAAAAAGGAAACACTGAATATTGAGCTAAGGCACTAAAAATCAATTTGATCTTAGTGCGAAAAGATGTTAACCCAATTGCTTTCATATTATAGGATATGCTGTATATTTTTGCTGAAAGCTCATTACATGTTATCTCGTATTTACAACTTTCAACCTCTGTATCCTACTGAAGATAAAAAACCCATTACAGCACCTTGGTAAACTGACACCTACATTGCATAGATCATATTCAGCAACGTTCTTTTTGTAAGCAGTTTGTTATCGCAGCAACGGGCAGCCTCTACAAAGTCTGTACATTTGACAAGAATTCTCTAAATCAATTAAACACTTGATATCACCTGAGCATGATGTGACTTTGTTTTTTGAATCTTTATGTTTTGTTATCTGTTGAGTTTTTACATTCGTTTCATAGTTGTTACGATTATAAAACTGCGTATCTAACCCCACATTATAACTAGACAAATGCTTCCAAATTTATAACACCGAAAAAATATTTTGAATCACTTTAGACTGTAATAAATATGCAAACAATTGAAAATATGTTTAATTTTTTTCATCTTTAAATACACATAAAAATCTTAATAGAGCTTTAAAAAAATGTTGTTTACACACAATTAGCTAGTGCTAAATTGTTTATTTCATACGCAGTTGACTAAGGGTTATTATATTTTTCATATGAAATACACAGATGCCTTTTAAATACAGTAAACTCCCGATTATCCGTGGAATAGGGTGGCCCGGCAACGCTGGATAACCGAAATCCCCGGATAATCCGCTATGAACAGAAAATACGCAAAACGATCGATAATCGATTATTATACCATGAGTTACACATATAATGACCCCGGTTAATGCAATTCACAAATAACCTTCAGAAGACAAAATAAATACAGAAAATAATTTAAAATGTCGACGTATTTGACGGATTATAACATGTACATTTATATGTCTAACTATTTACAATACGTACATAAGTAAATGTCAAAAGTAAGTATGTATGTACATATGTAATTTCCTTTACACATAATATAAAAAAATCTGTCACTTTCGTCTGTTTTTTTGTGAGCATTGATTTAGCTTTAATGTGCGATCTAAGTTTCTTGAGAACCATTTTGTCGCACAGTGTCTACTTGTGTCACAAAGCCATAAAGATCGATAATGTATATGACAGACATAGATAATGCATATGTCACGTCCTAGACTATTTATAGCCGAGATTAGCTGACATTTGTTTACAATCTTATGATACACATTAGGTTTTCGGGCGTCCAAGCATTTTGTCATTGTCTCTTATATACAGTAGTCTGCTCGCCCCTTTTATTTCGCTGGCCCGCGTCGGGATGCTTCCCTTTCAATGTAAAAACTAGTACGTACATATTTACATATCTATTTCCTTCATCTTAACTTCTATTAAGCCTTATATGTATTTACGCCGTAATTCACCGTTTGGAAATTCAAACACATGAATCTGATTGGAATAAAAATTGGATATTTGTAAAACAATGGCAGACCCAAACAGTAATCCGCAAACTGGTTAAACCGCCCACGGATAATCGGGAGTTTACTGTATACATTATTATCTCATATTTCAATTTTTCTTAAACCCTCATTGGGCTTTATTTACTGTACATACACATAAATGTATTAGGCAACAAAAATTTAGAGTACAAAAATGTCGTTCTAAGTATTTAATTACAAACTCTTAGTTGTTGCACAATGCACAGAAACTAAATAGCAAGGCAATTACCAAAGTGATGGAATATAATCAAGGAAGTGATTTCTAAATAAAATATATGACAGAAAAACAGTTACAATAAAGATATTGATATGAGATAGTTATATGTTCTCAGGTCATGATTAAAATTACTCATTGTACCTTTTTACAAAATAACTTTCATTTTTAATTTTTGTTTTATAAACTCAACATTTTTAACATGAATGGACACCATTAGAACAGACTTCGTTTAGGGATTATCAACCTAAGGGACCACCCCAATAGGTTGATCCTATAGGCCAATAGGGGGTAATATAAAACTAAGGGCCAAGTATGTAAAGAAAAGGTTTATTAGGATTTAATTTTTATTTAATTTAGTAAATGATAATCTATAAAATACATTCTGACATAACAATGAAATTCATGTTTTCACTGATATAACACTTCAATAAATAGGATTGTATGAGTACTGCACAATGTATTTCTACAGTAAACTTATCAATATTAAATTAAAAACAATGTGAGGGATTATTACTAATTCCATTGGGCCTGCCTTGCGGAGCCA
The DNA here is from genome assembly GCA_036971475.1 of Prosapia bicincta. Taxonomy (NCBI): domain Eukaryota; kingdom Metazoa; phylum Arthropoda; class Insecta; order Hemiptera; family Cercopidae; genus Prosapia; species Prosapia bicincta. The sequence goes on from JBAIZL010000003.1 coordinate 34,169,569, forward strand.
AGTTTTGCAAAATTAAAGTTAGTATTATGTGAGATCTATGATTTGTTTTCAAATCAACCGACCCAGAATCTGGTTTCAGAAGAGTAAAATATTAAAAATCATTTCAGATAGCAAATAATGTAAATACTGTTGTTTTGGCTTCTGTAGTAGTTCTTCTATTACTGACCGAACATCACAAAATCAAACAAGGGCAAATAAATGAGCATTATTATGGCTTTGTCTCAAAAAGAGTTGAAAACAATTACAACATATCTTCTCTAGAAGCTGATGCTATACATCTCCACCTCTATCATCTATTCGACAAAAACAGTATCATTTAATAAATTATGGACTCCCAATTGTTTTGCAAAACTATAACAAAACCTATTTTCTACAATTTCAATTGCAGCTGGCAGAATAAGTTCTTCACCATGTCGTAAGATTTTCAGTGAGATCTTAAACAAATGTATTTTTTACACATTATTTGCAAGAAAATTTGTCAAAATAACTGTATTGTATAAAATCATTTAAATGGTAAGACTGTCATGGTGCAAGTGTATAAGACTATCATAAGGTTACTGATCTTTTATGTATAAATGAATAGCTACTGAACACTGAGATACCACAGACCGTAGCCCATTATCAGTTTCCTTAAAATTATTGAGGGTTTATAGAGCTTACAGAATTTGTAGAAGCTCTTTTCATCTTATTGTAGTAAAAATCATTTTCAAAAACCTAAAATATAAATGATTCATACACAACTGAGACGTTCTGTAAAACTTACATGAGTTGTATCTTCTACTTGTGCAATACGTAGTTGTTTATCAATGCCGTAAGAGTGGAGAAAATTTCCGCCAAATACCAACGAGTCTTTAGGCGTATATACAGCATGAATCCAACCAGTAGGAATAAAAAATGTATTTCCTTCAGTCAGAGTAACACGACTACATCTCTCAACTGTATCCCCAAAAAATACATCTGCTTGTTTCCCAGATAATACCCATTGTTCGTATAACTGAATGTTGTGTTCAGAAGGTGGGATAAGCCAAAACACCTAAACAAAAAAAATAAATCTTATGAACTATATAGAACCTAAAATTATTGCTATTATAGCAGAACCTCTCTAATTCATCACGTTCGGGAACGAGGGAGTGATGAATTCGAGAAGATGAATTACAAAAATTGTAAAATTTACATGTAATTGTGGGTAAACATAGAACTTAAATACGTAAATAGGTATGTAATGTAATTAATGTTGTACTTACATTATTTGTATTGACCATAAAACTCAACAACACTATAAAACACTATTAGCCTGCAGTATAGTTCGTAATTACAAATACACTATGTTATTATATTTTCTTAAAAGACAAAAAATATATTATAGTGCCTCGTAAGAGCAATAACGTTACAAGGAAAAATAAGGTGGGTAAATCTATTTATGTTTAAAAACGCTGTCATTTTATTTTGTACTAGAGAATTCTTTTCTGGTGGCTCTTATACTACATTAAAGTGCAGACGATTATTTATTACTCTGACGAATTACAGAAAGTGACAAATTATAGAGGTTCTACTGTAATTCAACATATAATTGAATAATTAAAGAATAAAAATATGGTACAACTCACAAATATAAAAATTTTTATTTCATACACGTTTCAACGACTAATTTGTCGTCATCCTCAGTGAAGATACACAAATCAAATTAACTAAAAAAATATTAAACATAACCTATAAAGTTTTTCTTTAATTATAACTTTCACTCACAAGCCAGCTCGAATATTATTTATATAATTGAATGTTACATAACAAGATTTTTTATAACTTGTAATGGTAAACAACAGTCTAGATGTTATGTCATTATTTCTTCCCCCAGTATTTTACTAAAAATAAATTATCTTTAATTCTAGAATGGTGTAAATGTCATTTATTCAAACAATATAGCGTTAGTAAAACTTCAGATCCAACTTATACATAGGATAATTTCTGTTAGAAGTTAAGTTAGAACTTCCTCATGAGGATTTTTTACTGTTATAATGTTTGATTGAGTTTCGATAGTACAGGTTTAGGTTATGGGCGTATTGAATTGAGGTGTTTTACAAATATATGTGTGTTGGCGATCTTTTTCTTTCTAATTAGTGATAAATTCATCTATATATATGTACCAGTATATGATGTCTAAATAATTATGGCTGTGTAAAGTATAATTTTGTTAAATATGGTGAATACTAAAATGTTTGCAATGGAAGAATCCATAGGTGAAACAAATTTTTCACATAGTGAAAATAACACACATATTCGCCACATACTCACCACTATTTAATAAAATATAAATTGGCAAAAAACAAAAAATATATGTCATATTATCATAATATGCAGCATCATAATATGTCGGTAACTAAAGTATGCAAACACAGCGTAGTTAATAAGCAATGTGAGTTTTGAGGGTAAACTATAAATCTCTAAGAATATGCATTTTGAAGAAACAGTTACTGTGCAGAAACAAAAATGTCTATTAAAAGTAGTAGTTCAAAAAATATTTGATATCACTCCTCTAGCAAGTAAAAGCTAAAAAAAAGACCTGTAGATTTGATAGATAAATAAATCTAAATAATCATTGCTCCATTTGCCCTTGACAATGAGTATTTTGTCCTTCAAAAACCTTCTAGAAAAACTAAAAATAGTTTCTAAAACATGACAATTTAAAATGTTCATTTATAGACTCTATGTGGCATACTCTAATTTGTTAAATATTAAGTATAAAAACTATCAATTCAATAATAGATATTGTTTTCAATGAACTCAATATTATTATCTGTAAGTGCAGCAATAATTTAATCATAGTACATGGTTTATTTTGTGCATGGTTAAATCATATTTTTATAAAGTAAGCATAAAAGAAATCTTTGCATTCTCAACTTTTTAATAAACCATTTTAAATATTTAAAAACGAAATAAGATTTTAATCATAAGGAAGAGCTATTTTAAAATAAGAAATAAATTGTTAATGGCATTAAAACTTTAATTTGTTGAACTAAATTATATAGATTTCATTTAAACAAAGTTCCAAAAATGTTTTACTAAAAAATAAACAAAACAAAAGTCAAGATTTATGAAATCATTAAAAGATTAAATAGTATTCTATATCTATGTTATAAAAGAATGAAGAAGTAAAGTAGATTGTTGTTATGACAAATTTAATTTCAAATATTGTTTTGAATAGGAAATTCCTTTTTAGTAAATGATATAAATTAACTCAATTTATTTATTGAAAATAATATTTTGAATAAAATAAATATACAATATTTTCTTCAGGTTTAATTTGAAAGAAGGCCAAGTTTATGAGAGGTTTTACAAATAACAGATAAAAATATTAATTTGATAAAAGTTAACCTTCGAGAGGGCGCATTCAGAGTTTTTCTCCGCACGTATCATTATTTGTTAAGAAATTGTCTTTCTAATTGTCAGAAGTTTATCTCCGGCTCGTTACTCCACAACCTGTATTCTAGGAAACGGCCCAACCTATTTTTGTTCATTTTTTCCTCGTAGCTTTAGTGTGAATTTGATATTTGTCACACACGGTCAGATTGCGGAGGTTTAATCGGTAAGCGCTCTTTTGTGTAAGTTATTTGTGCGGTGTTCCTTGTGCAGTTATTTTCATTACAATAGACTTTGTGGAGTTAAACTATTACTGTTTTTGTTGTTATTATTGTTTTAGTGTTGTATGTCTTTTAAGTATCTAAGTTTCACATTTTACTGTTGTTCCATTTGAAGAGGAAAGAATTCGTAAAATGCTATGTGGTGTCGGAAAAGAAGAAAACCAGTAAGTACTTTCTACCGGAAATTTTGTTAGACAGCTCTTTGATGATCCTTATGAAAATGAGTCTCTTTGCCAGATGATAAACCTGACGAAGAAGTCAATTAAACTGTAAATGAAACAAATAAGACATAATAGGTGAGTCTGAAAATGACCAATTTGTTGAAATGTTGTTAGATTTTGATGTTATAGAGAAAATCCTACTAAAACACCGCCAGGAAGCTGTTACAGTGCAGTTTTACAATAGAAGAAAATATTTTTTTAGTAAAACACGAAAAATGCTGTGGTATACTGAACCAGGAAGGCAAGGGAGAACAGCAAAAAGAAACATAATTCTCACGAGAGTGGGTCATGTTCACGCTACACTAGTGGTGACTTGTAAGCTTAGAAATGAACAGTTATGAATAGTTTTTTTCAACAAAGACTGTAAGATTCTGCTAAAACCTGTTGTGTTATAAAGCCAATATTTTTTTTCATCCACTAATTTTTAGGGTTATATATTTGAATAAAAATATTCCTTATTTTCAGTATATATTATAATTAATTTCATATTCTTATATGTAGGGCCTACCATCACAATAAAATATTTTGTATCTTTAGACACTGAATTACTTTATTACAGAAAGATAACCCGCAAACACCTCTCCCATAATGAAAACAGTGGACTAGTATATATTGCTTAAACGTTTTAGAAACTAAAAAAATATTTTTAACAATATGACGTTTAGAAAATTAAAATTGTACAATTATGATGTCTGAAATTATTTACAATGCATTTATATAGTATTTAATTGTGAAGACACCCAATTATAAAACCGTAAACCGTTTAAATGTTAAAGGGTATTTGTGCAGAGTAAACCCCCACAAGCGCCCTCTCCTGTTTGAAATTTTATGCGCCCTCTCGAAAGTTAAATGATATGATTTTAATTTTAGTTAAACAAATGAAGATAGATAAAACAAATCATAAATAGTTGCTCCATCATTAAATTTGTACAAAAATATCAATATATTTGCTGGATATGCTATGTAATTATGTTAGTCTTAAGGTATATGAACTACAAAATTATTTCAGGATGTTTAATCATTTTTATTTTATATTAGTAAGTGTGGCTTTTAAATATATGATATGTAAAGATTATTTGTTAGATAAAATGTTTAACAGTAGTTTTAAGAAAAATTTAAAGATTTAATTTTGAAAAATGTAAAAATGTAATGAAGGACATAATATAATTTATATAGGAATGTTGAGTATAAAAATGTATAAATAGTTGTCAGAAAAATAAAGACTTGTATTTACCAAAAAGTGCTCAATCACTTGAGTGAATGAATTAAGATAAGATTGACCAAAATTAACCTGTAATTTATAGCACAAGTGATTAAAGCCGCACAAATAAATGAAAAATTTCAGTTTCTAATTACCACTTATTAGTTTTTTATTTAAGTAACCACACATAGTTAAACTGTTCTATTTTTAAAAGGTCTCAACTGTTTAACACACCAAAAATGTGTCGATCTACTCGCAAGTATTTCCTAGCTGAGGCAATAATTTGCTAATTATTTTTTTTCAATTGAATGTAGGAATATATTACTCGAAGATCTAAATTGGGGATTTAAAAGTTTCCACTTATTGGTCAGCTTCCAGATTTAAACGATGATCTCAACGGATGCCGTTGGTAAGATTAGGGGTTAGGGTGATATACTGGAGTTGTGAAGGTATGAGATTTAAAAGCTTCATTTTAATTGAAGTTGTTAAATAAAAAAAAGCTATCCTAAATTAGAGTAGATGTTGTGAGATAAAAGAGCTATCCGAAATTGGAGCAGATGTTGTGAGATAAAGAGGCTATCCTAAAATAGCATACGAAATATTAAACGAAAGGAACTATCCTAAAATACAACTGCAAAATTAGTCATTCACCAACAAAAAGGGAAAATAAACACAAAATAAAGAATGAAAGAAATAGATAAAATAACGATACAAATAAATTACACCAAAACTAAAATAGGTTATAGGAAGATAAATGTAAATCTTGCAGAGTGTGAGTGTGAGTGTGAGTGTTAGTGTGTGTGTGTGTGTGTGTGTGTGTGTGTGTGTATGTGTGTGAGTGTGAGTGTGTGTGTGTCTGTGTGTGTGTGTGTGTGTGTGTGTGTGTGTGTGTGTGTGTGTGTGTGTGTGTGTGTGTATGTGTGTGAGTGTGAGTGTGTGTGTGTGTCTGTGAGTGTGTGTGTGTGTGTGTGTGTGTGTGTGTGTGTGTGTGCATGCATTCTCAGTTTATCAAAAGTATTTACTTTACTCCCGCGAAGTATATGATACCATACTGATGTTCCTCCAAAATCAATATGAAAATCTGTATAACATCCCCGGACAGACATCAGACAATATTTTTGCACTTTAGGGTACATCATGTCGTCAATGGCATTTGTTGATTCTGTCTGTGCTTCTTTGAGGTGCCGAGGCCATACACAATCCACCCAATCAAGCTGTCGAACCTAGAAGAAAACACCAATATTAGAGTATCTTAAAAAAATAATTTATTTCTGAATTTTATTGAGAAATCTAGTAAGAAAAACAATTTAATTAAGAAAACAATACTATGTCATTGGACACTTATTGTACTATAATATGTTTCTCAGTTGTTTTTCTATTGTAACTGAGTTGAAATATTTGTTTAAATAATTAATATTAGGAATGGTTGGTTAACTTTGGTGGCCATTAAAATACCTGTTGTCCTTTTAGATGCTTTTATCTTCTCTGATTTTGAAGACGGTAGACGGTGCCAAATTTAATAACATTTGCCCTGTGTCAACTTTACCCTCCCTTGCCTTTTTTTTCTCTGATTGACAAAGACCACTGTGTGGTTGAAATATATCATTGGTTAAGTGCTTTTATGTGTACTATTTCAAGACTACAGAGTGGACTCTTACCAAGGTAAGTCTGTCAATCTCCTAGTCCAAAAAATCTATCTATATATATAATAATTAAAGTTTATTTTTTATAGTGGCTTTAATATATAAAGAGTTATTAAACACATAAAATAATAAACTCTTTATACTACAACTAACCAACCCTATATTTAAATTGATTTCATTTTTATAATAAGACATCTTTTATAAAACATGGTAGGAAATAAAAGAAAAAAGTGGTTGTTAACAATGAAAAGATAAAATATTGGAAGAGATTCATGAATCAGGCAAATCTTGTTCTATGATAAGCAAATTGTTGAGTATAAAAAAAGATGATGTGCCTCATTTGTTTAATCAGAAAACAGCTACAGATTCAGTTATAAGGAATAATCTTCAAAACAATAACCAAAGTTTTGAAGTTAATGAAGTTTTGCTTGCTGTTCAAACACAATATATAACCAGGCTGTAATTCACAAATAAAATACAATTAACAACTCTACTATTAGAAAACCTATGGTGAATTATTCTGGAATAATTAATACAAAATCCATATCAAAGGATATCAAAATTTACATGTAAATGAAATTTCAACTCCCCGCACAGACTAAGTATCTAACAAAATGAAAATTAACAGTGAAAGCAATATTAGAAACTCTAACATTAAAAAACTCCAATGAGTTTTTCTTTTGTATTTGAGAACCAAACACCATTAGCATTAGAATTTTTGCATAAAATACTTTTCCATCACCTTTTGCAGCAATTTGCACTCCTACTGAAGCTTCATGAGAATGGTGTATATCATTTTTCTTTTCTATAATCTAATGCCTTTTTTAAAAGTTATTTCCATTTGCATACAATAATTCAATACATTACTTTAAAAGACCAAATGAAAACCAGTCTATCAATTTTGTTCTCATCCTCCTTTTCAACAACAGGAACAGAAATGACTTTGCGTGAATGACGCTGTCATGATACAGATCCATTTCTGTATCTTTTCACAGAAAAAAACACATTTAATGTCAAAATGAATAATGTCCTATCCTTTGATAGACAACGGTTATCCTACAATGCAGCAAATAAAAAATTGAATCGTATCATTTGTTTGGTCTATAGCAGGATAAGTTCTAGTTTGTGTACAGGACTTGAAGATTATAAACATGTTCATAGGACAATTCAACATCATAAGGAAACCTCTCAATAACATTCTGATTGTGTAATTTTATTCCTAGCAGCAAAGCAAAAGAGATGAACTTGTGGTATACTTTTTAATAATCAGTTACAAAATAACAAATAAGTAGTATTGGAAAGATGATGTCTTGTGCACATAATGAGGTATGTTTTGAAATTTGTAAGTAAAACCTTCCTTTCAAAGCATCTATAGAACAAGCTAACACATTCAAACATAAAAACACAAATTGCATTAAGTGTTTAGAAATTAGTTAAATGAATACTTTCTGGTTAGCAAGTAAATTTCAAAATTATTTGTTATCAGTTAATAAGAAATTTACAGAATCTCTAGCAACAAGAAACTATAACTACAATAATTAAAAACATTATAGAAGAAATGAAAAAAATAACAGTGAGTATAAAAGAAGCATTACATGACTCGATAATGGTTGATACAACAATAGATGTTTCTGGTATTAATCAATGTGCATTTGCTGCTAGATATGTCCATAAACATGAAGTAGTTGAACGATCAATAGCTTTACACCCGATGCTATGTTAAATCTTTAAGTAATACTTTGCCAGAAGCTGGAATTAATAAAGAAAATTGGATTGCAAAAGCTTTCGATGGTGCATCAAACATGAACAATAGTTCTGATATCAAATTAACAGAGGTAGTACTAAACTACAACCACGCCTGGGGCTGTGCATATGCTCTTTGGTACTACTAGACACTGCACAAATCTTGCCACTGACTATATAATTTTTTGGCTTACATCCAGACTTGCACGCTGTCCAGGAATCTTTCAAGAAACAACAAAAGTATACCGAGGAACATTCAGCTGCAAGCTGAGAGCAATTGGTGCTACGAGTTGGCACAACAGTCAAAGTATCACTCAGCAATATTTGGTGAATCCTCAACAGGATCAGTAATGACCAGCTAAATACATGTTTTATGAGCCAACTGCGGTGCTGTACAAAATGTCATCTTGAAATGAATTTAATAGCAAATTTATAAATGAGGTATCAAGATTTCTTAGAAAATTCCTCATTCTTTAAACAATAAAACAACTATAACAATTTCTTAAGTCTTCAAAATTACAACATCACTGTCTGATTATCATCAAACTACAAACTTGGACTATGCACAAGGATGTATAGGAGGTTGGTAGAGTCATTGATATCTAGATTTAAAACAGTGCAACAGAAATTCAATGAAACTTTGGCAGCAGCAAAAAATTTGTTTCTAATTGATTTTGCTGCAGAAAAAATCAAAGTATTTTCAGGCATTCTTAAAAATAAATAAATTGAAACAGTTAAAAAAAAATTGTATCAGAAAAATCAAGGAAGATGCCAGAGGAACAATGTGATGATGAAAAATTACAATCATCTTCTGAGGAATCCTATAGATTCTGCATTTAGAGATATTGTGTTTGGTTGCATCACAGATAAAGTTATTAGAACAATGGAAAATATATTTTAAAAAAACAAAATATCTTTACTTGGACTTGGGTTTGTTTAATCAGTAAACGCTCTCAAATGTAAAACTAAAAAACTTCCATAAAATTCTTTAGACTAACCTCCTGAATTGATATCTTCATTACACAAAGATAAACTTAGAGAAGAAATGATATCCCATATCAATGTTTGGCCGAGAATGAGTAGAGAAATATTAGAACAAGACTAAAAATGAAGCATCTTTTAAACATTAAAACAAATATTAAAATAGTATTTTTTGAGGGATATCATTCTTTTATTCAACTTTATATATTTTGAAATCAGTAAATTAGAGTATATTTTATAAAAGTATGAAAATAACTATAGTTATAAGATATTACTCACCTTTTGAGTGATTTTATTTACGATTAAATGTTACTAGTTTATTAGATCTTATACAAATTAGGTTTATAAATTAGTATTTGGCAAAAGAGTGAGTAATTTATTTTCCTGTTTATTTCTACATTTTAAAACTAATATTGAGTTAAAGCAAGTAAACTTGTTTTTCTAGTATTCTTAGATGGAAATGTGATGTATTCTATTATTCACAAAATGAATACATAATTTATAGTTAATAATTACAGATGAACTATTATCTTTCTTTATTTTCATTATTCTGATATAATGAATATACATCAGTTAGACTCCGTTAACTCGAATCTCCGAATTACCCAGAATGATTTTAAAGTAGAATAAAAATACAGAAAATAAGATATAACTACAGTTCATACATAAAAACTCTAACATAACAATAAAATCCTCGAAAACCTACAGATAAACAAAATGAACGTAATGTTTTATACGTCATACGCTGAAAAGACTACAGGATCGCACAGGATGAGATGGGCTCACAAAATTAAATAGCCACAATTACCAGATTTGTTTGGCAGGAAATAAATTGTATTCTTTTTCCTGGCGTAAAACCAAATACGATTATGACCGCCTAAACAAATAATAAACTTACTACTTACTTCTTATTACGAGCTTCCAAGGTTGGCCTCGATGGCTCGATGTATCCTATATACACACTCTGCTAATGGCCAGAAACAACTTTCTTTCAAGATAATGTCCAGGGTAATGTCCCGTCCTAGATGTTTTATCAAGGGACTCCTTGTTGCTGCTGTTACAGGACATTTCAAAAGCATGTGCTCTAATGTTTCCTCTTCTTGCCTGCACACTCCACAGGTAGAGTAGTAATATGGAACCTTTTCAAATATTTATTGGTGACAATGTGTCCCATACGAGCTTGTGCCGCAAAAGATGCCACTGAACGTGATAATGACTTGAAGACCTTTGGATCATTAGATTGTTTCTGTAATGAATAATATTTGCGCCCAGTATTGCATTCTCTCCATTTCTTACTCCAACAGATGTGAGATTCGTTTTCAACTGCCTCTTTGCAATTAGTTAAGGAGTAACAACTTTCAGGAGATGGAAACAAGTTGCAAGCTTCCTTGGCAGATCTGTCAGCTTCCTCATTCCCAGGAAGACCACAATGACTAGGGATCCATTGAAATACAATATTTTTCTGTTCTAAGCTTTTTAACAGTTTATTTATTTCAGATGTTCGAAAATGGTCGTCTGTAGTGTGCTGTACTTGAAGGGCCAACCTGGAATCGGTGAGAATGCAGATGTTCTGTGCATCAATAGTATTGCTAAAAACTAAAGTAGCATTTAAGGCCATCAATTCAGCATTCATGCTTGAAGAGGAATCGCAGAGCACATAGTAATCCTCGTTTAATTCTGGACAATGAAAAGCTGCACCTCCCCTATGGTTCTCTTTATCAACGGAACCATCTGTGTAGATTTTTACAAAGTTGTTATATGTAGAGTTTATCAATTCCATAGTGACAGATTTTAGTAGGTGAGGTAAATCTTCTTTTGTGAGTGAACCAGGAGTTTCAAGATTGGTTTGTATTGGGATTCGAAGCCAGGGTTGTTGTTCCAAAACAACTGGAATTTTTTCTGATTCTATTGTGTTTAATGATTCGCAGGGTATGTTGTGATGGTAGAACAGTGACTGCCGGATGTTAGTTACCAATGCAATGTTAGAAAGAGTGTTAAGCGAAATTGCTTTCATCTGAAAATGTTTCTTCCACATTCTGTTTTTTATATATAAGTCAAAGGGCATGACTGACAGTTCAATTTCCATAGACTCTATACTTGTGGTTTTTGGACAACCCCCACAAATCCTCAGAGATGAGTTCTGTAATATTTGTAATTTTTTAATATGAGTTTCAGCTGTTCCACCCCAAACTTCACAACAATACATGATTTTTGATCTTACAAAGGACAAATAAAATTGCCTTAATATATATGTATCTGCTCCCCATGTCCTGCTGGCTATAACTTTCAACGCTTTTATTCTATTTGCACATGTGTCTGCTATGAAATTGACATGTTCTTTCCACAGTAGTTTTGGATCCAGTTTAATACCCAGAAGTACAGGATTTGAGTTATGCCGCAGTACGTTTCCATTTAAGTTTATAACTGGTTTATAGTTTTTGTGCAAGTATCGCCTGGAGAAGAAGCATACTTCAGTTTTTTATAGTGAAATGGTTAGTTCCCATTTTTCAGACCACTCAGAGATTTTGTTAAGTGCCTTTTGTAGTTGGTGAGTAGAAGCAGTTGGGTCTTTATCAGTGGCCCAGATAGTGAAATCATCTGCAAAAATAGCCATGCCGATGCCTGGAAGGTCTATATTCCCTAAATCTTGCATCGTTATGTTAAAAAGAGTAGGACTAATAACCAACCCCTGTGGTATTCCGTTTAGAGTATATTCTTCTTCACAGTAGGTATCAATGATCTTAGTTTTAATTTTTCTATCCTTAAGGAAGTCTACAATGTATTTCAATATCCTCCCTTTTAAATCAATTTCCATACACTGCGAAATAATAGATATGCGTGAGACCTTATCAAAGGCTGCTTCGAAATCGAGGAACACCGCTAATGTACACATTTTGTTTGAGAATCCGCTATATATAATTTCTGTAAAGTTTAGTAAAGCATCACAGGTGCTTCATTTAGGTCTGAACCCGAAAAGACAATAACTCAGCAGATTATAATTTTCAAGCCTCCAAGTTAAGCGGTTATTAACCAGTCTCTCCAAAAGTTTACCGAGACATGATGTGAAGGCTATAGGCCTGTAAGAAGAAGCAAGTTCAGGAGATTTTCCTGGTTTTACAAGTGGAATAATTATAGCCTGTTTCCATTTTTGTGGTATGTTACCTGTTTCCCAGATTTGTGTAAAATTGCATCTTATTTCTTCTATAAATGACTCAGAACAATGCTGTAACATTAAATTATGAACGTTATCTTCTCCTGCAGTAGATGACTTCAATTGTGCTACTGCAGCCTTCATTTCAGTTTCTGTGTAAGGTTTATCACAGATATCTGTTTGGGAAATTACTTCATTCAAAGTTGTAAGAAAGCTATTTTTCTCATTCTTCAGATGAGTTCTAGTTTATTATTAAACAAATAATAAAGCAGTGGATTTTAGCCGAATATACAATGTGTACATTCATATACTGGAAATAATACTCTTTGTTTGATAAATTTAAAGGAGTTTTTCTGTAAGTACAATGTTTCCTTTAATTTTTTCTTAGTGTCCGGCTCACCCGGATTGGCCACAATCCCAGTTATTACATATATATATATATATATATATATATATATATATATATATATATATATATATATATATATATATAAATATATATATGAAGTTGATAAATTACTATTGTAAATACTTTAAATCAGGATTCGACAATGGTCAAGTGACCGAAAGGTGCCTTATCACAACAAGGTAAAATTATTGCACTTAGTGGTGGATAAAAGTATTTACAATAGTAATTTATCAACTTCATAAAGTCAGTGCAACGGAAAAATAATGAACAACGCAAAATATCAATATATATATATATATATAATTAGAGCATGTAATTAATAGTTCGCAAAAATCACTCACAAATATACCAAGTAAGAATCTTGTTTTAAAGTGTAAGTGATTAGTGAATACAAGAAAACAGTGATGCTAAGTAATATTTATATATATATATATATATTACACTTACACTTTAATGTGCTTAAGCAAGAATCTTACTTGATATATGCAAGTCGTCTCGAAGCTTTAATTACTTTAATTAAATTAAGTTTAATTAGTTTTACATTTTAATATCTATTTCAACACATAACTCGAATCAATTAGAGTAGTTTCAAAGCTTTAAATCTAGTAATTGTAATGGCATATAGTTACAATATGAAAGCGACTATTCTCTGCTCTTTCGAACAGTTTGATCTAAATGTCAGTTTAGAAACAAAATATATACTTACAATTGATGGAGTCTGGATAAAATTTTCTAGCTTAGTGTGGCTGAACTCTAATGATATAACATTTAATAATCTGTCTTTATTTTGATCTTCATAATAACGCTGCCATTCCTTCATTGACATTTCACAATTTTTCTGTGTATTTACATCCATCACATCCAACTGCCGCCGTGAACCTATAGTGGCAATTAATTAATTTGCATTCATTACTATCACACTGATCTAGAAACAAATTATCATTCAAACAATATATTTGTGTGTGTGTGTGTGTGTTTCTGTTTGTTTGTGTGTGTGTGTGTGTGTGTGTGTGTGTGTGTGTGTGTGTGTGTGTGTGTGTGTGTGTGTGTGTGTGTGTGTGTGTGCGTGGGTGTGTGTGTGTGTGTGTGTGTGTGTATGTGTGTGTGTGTTTGTGTGTGTGTGTGTGTGTGTGTGTGTGTGTGTGTGTGTGTGTGTGTGTGTGTGTGTGTGTGTGTGTGTGTGTGTGTGTGTGTGTGTGTGAGCTGCTCCCAACACACTTCCCCTATGTTCACTTGTACAGTCAACTCAACTTAAAATGTAAATGTTGACTGGACTGGACTGGAAATACTGACAGATTGTATCATGTCGGCTGATGGTAGAAGAGGTGTATGCTTATGTGTCAATAAGTCTTGGTATATACTAGTAATGAGTGTAAGGCATATAAGTTTATATTTGAATGGAAATCAGATAAGAAAATATGTATTATAGTAGTTGTGAAGTATTACAGTATAACATTAATTTATTTTAGTGAAAATTCCAATAGATCCTTGGATTGTTTCAAGAAATTAATTGTGTGAGTATTGATTGGTTCTTATTTTTAGTTTGGAAATTTATTTTTTGCAAAGAAAAGTATTGAATTAACTTCCTTTTGAGTGTTGTTTTAACTTTGAACATATTAAAAGCGTTTTGGTTTAATTTTTCATTTTTTGGACAAATTATAGTTCCAAGTAAGGTGTGAAAGATTTTGAATTTGTATTTTAATCACAGATAATTGTTAATTATTTTAATGTGCTTTGAAAAAAATTATTATGTGAGGAAAATATAGTTTATTTAAGAAAAAGCACTAACTAACCTAATTAAAACAGAAATTATTGCTATTTTTACAGATGATTGTTGTCAAGTATTAATTTATGTCCGTAGCAATATAAGGACTTTACAGAAGGGTGCAAACTCTGAATACTTTTTTCAAGAGCTATGCTAAGAGAAATTTAACAATTAAAAAATTTAACATTGACTTTAATAATTATAAAATAGTAAAATTAACCAAAACTAAAATGAATTATACTTAATGTAAACCAATAGCACATTAAGTGTAATTTGAACAATTACCTGGAAAAGTTTACTGACAAACCTTCAAATTTTTCTGAAATTATACTCTTAAATTATATAATTTGCAGTATACACAACCTGTTCTGCAATAACCTCGACTAATAAAAAGACAGGAAAACTAAAAAACTCATAAACAAAATTCAAATTATAGTTTCATGTGTGCAGATGTATTCCTCCAGCTGATGATAGCATCTATTGGGATCTATTAGCATCTATTGGGATGATTTACTGCTAGAAATCATGAAATATGTATTATTTCTGCTTGTTGATAAGCAGAAGTTATTAATCTGATATGGTCCATCAATCTTAGACTTGACTTTATTAGTTTGAGTGACAAAACCACTGCTGTTTTCACTCTATATGTTTACATACTTCAGAAGTAAATGTAGTTTAAACAATTGTTATTTAAAGTTTTTACCTTCTACATATGTTAAAGTACTGCATATTGAAGTGTAAATAAAAAAACTTATTTATGGGAAATGAAGTATAAGGAAATAAAGCAATTTATAAATAAAATTTAAACAGTTCTTATGATAGATCAATACTTTTAATTATATTAAAACTGAAACTTACCCACACACATTCGTACGTCATTTACAGAAAAGTTACTACTGGGAACTTGAAGGCCGAGACCTGTCTTTTCTTTAAACAGGAGAGGGATATGAAAACCATGCCTTTGTAAATATGTAAAGTTGAAATCTGTAAATAATGCATCAAAACAAAAGTTTTATACATGATAAACATACAAAATCATTCAATTTACACATCACCAAAATTCCAATCTAGTATTTCCCAGACTTTACTCAAATGTATTTATAAGTGGCCTTCATAAGCTTACAAATTTGTATTTGTAAATATGCCACTAGCAATAAAAATGTTTTGTTCTTTACAGTTATTTATAGGTTTGTATATTATGTAGCAAGATGTAGACTCTAAAATATCATATAATTTTAAATGTACCATTTTCATACTGCCAGAGATTTTGAAGAATGAACTAATAAACCAGTTCAGTATTTGGTTGTTTACAAACAAGTGCAGGCAATTAAATTTGAAGCAAACTTTAATTGGTTTAAAAACATACAGTTATGAACTAGATATTATTCAGGAGCTGAGAACTTATAACATATATTCATTATATTACCTTTTAGATAACAATAAATAAATTCACATACTTAATAGGCAACACAAAGTCACTGGCATTACATCCAGAAATAAAAACTAGAATGTCATAAAATTTAATGTAAATATGTTGCTTTTAAACACGCGGTTTTATGTGGTGCTATTTGAAAGGTGATATATGTAATAAATAAATTTTTAGCCAATGAAACGAATTCTCATTTAGAGTTGAAATGGGAACCACTGTTTTAAAACTAATTAAAAGTTGTTTCAAATTTTAACTGTCACTAATTTGTTGTAATTACAAATACTGTATAGTATAGATCAATGAATCCCAACCTTTTTCATTTCACGTACACCTAGAAACGTTTTTCCAGTGAAAAGTTGCCCCTATTCCTCGACGTGGGGGAATTACTATTGGTATTTATTACTATTAGTTTTATCAGATTTTCGACCAGTTGTCCATTTTAACACAATATTGTTCACTCCGTCATTGAGTTCGTATTTACTAAAACAAAATAAGCAACACGACAGTAACGGAGAAGCTAACTGTAATAACTAGATAAGATGTCTATCACTTGCTTCAAACCAAACGACTTGCTGAAGTAGAAAGAATGTTATTCGAGTAAAACTTTGATGAAAACAAAGATTTTCCGCGTACGGTACTTTAGTGAGGTCAAGACAAAGAGTCCAAATTTGAAGGTTTGCATAACACTCAGAAATCGTGCTACATTCATTTCACTTTAACATCCTAAAATACCAACTTATACAAAACAATTTATAAGAGACCGTACCATAAACATCCTGGATATTTTTAAGGCCATCACAAAGCAAAAATATTTGACCTTCAACTCTAAATTCTAACTCCAACCAGCTGGCCCAATGAGAAGATCATTTCACAGTAACTTTATTGACATATTTCTAAAGAAGATTAATAACAGATATTCATAAATAACACATAAAATTATGTATTCCCACATATTTGTACCTCGACAACATCATGCCATTCTACAAGCGAATCATTCATCTATTTAAGAAATTCTTATCTCATATAAACAAAATAAACATAAAACTGCAATTTTGTTATAGAAAACTGTACTAGATAGCAGTGGCAGATTTAAGAAGAGGATGGGTCAAGTCCCCAAAAATATGAAAAAATTTTAAAAATGAGAAATTTTAAACTACAATTTTAAACTAAATCCAAACATAATATCCAGTTTTTGTGTTTACCCCTGATTTAAATCTACTAATTAATTAGCAGAGAATGTTTACAAACCCATATTAATCACTATAATACCATACTAATCATTCTTTGTTCACACCCACCCATGATCTAATTATAATTAGTAGGTTGTTTTCATTGCAAATACAGTAATACCTCAACTTATGCTACCCTGTCTTACATGATTCTCAAGTTACGCGGTTTTAA
Organism: Prosapia bicincta; assembly: GCA_036971475.1. Classification (NCBI taxonomy): domain Eukaryota; kingdom Metazoa; phylum Arthropoda; class Insecta; order Hemiptera; family Cercopidae; genus Prosapia; species Prosapia bicincta. Next base: position 34,187,151 of record JBAIZL010000003.1, read on the forward strand.
ATCATGCTGTCTGAGTTACGCAGAAACTGGCATGTTCTGGAGAGAATACCTAAAAGAACTTTTATAGCGCATGAAGAGAAAATATTTCCAGGTTTTAAGGCTGCCAAAGAGCGATTGACAGTGATGGTTGGTGCAAATACAGCTGATGATAGTTGTGCTCATAGTTTCTTTTAGTTTATCGCTCATAATTTCCTAAGGCATTAGAAAATATTTCTAAAGCTATCTTCATCATGATTTTAAAAGTCGAATTAGAAGGTTTGGATGACAGCATCCCTTTTTGAAGACTGTTTTGGTCATCATTTCATACCTCAAATCGAACATTATTGTCGGTCTAAACAAATTTGTTTTAAAGTAATTCCTATTAATTGACAATGCACCTTGCCATCCGCCTACTACTTTAAATAATTTTGACACACTCATGAAAGTGATATTTTTTTTGTAAGGCTTACAAATTTTGGTAAACATAGACTCCAACGATGAGAGTTTTTCTGCCACAAAACAAAAAAAAATAGCGAGTTACGAGGAAATTCTGCGTGAGAAGAAAAAATCTTCAATTCATCAAACAAATTCATTTGATTTTATGAAGCCTTCTATGTCAAAATTACTTCTTTTGACTTACTTCTTTGCAATATTTCTGTATACAATATAATTTTTTGTTGTATTATGTATTTAAGATAGTAATACATACACATTTTTCTTCTAAATTATTAGTTTATTTAGTCTTTGGTCCCAATTAAACATGATTCCTATGTGATTGTATGTAAAATTATACACCGATTTATGCAAATTCGACTTACACGGCTATTGCTCGGTCCCACCTATCGTGTAAGTAAGGGGTATTACTGTATATGGTAAACTAGGGGCTTGTAGGGGGCAAGTGCCCCCATTTATATTGAAACAAATTTTAAACTTTTGTACAGTTATTTTATTTTTAATTGCAATATATTTCTTATGGAGATTTTTGGTAACTTTAAGTTCCTCAAAACCCTAAATATGTTGTAATGTTAAAATATTTGTTTGTTTACAGATCATAATCATCTGTTTTTCATTGCAATGTATACCACATAACCTGCTTTCATACTGATAAAGTATTTGTATATTTACAAATTATACTCAGCTGTTTTTCACTGCAATGTATTTCTTATGGAGATTTTTTGTAACTTCAAGTTCCACAAAACCATATAAATGTTGTAGATTGAGAAAACCTATATTTTTCCACTCTTCTTCATGTCAGTACCTTTAGTTTGAGCCATCTCCCAGCTCAGTATGACCTTCCAAGCTCCCACAATTTTTCTCTCAAAATTCGGCTTATAAAATTATATACATGGACTAGCGGCTTGTAGGAGCAAATGCCCCTATTCATATTGAAACAAATTTTGAACTTTTGTATAATAATTTTTTTTTTAATAGAAATTAATTTAATATAATTCAAATTCATCATAATAAAATCTTCTCATAAACTATATATTTTTGTGAATATGTTTTCAATTTGTTTTTTCAAATTTGACCAATCGTTTTATAGATATGTATCTTTATTGCATCTTGAGATTTTACTGGACCTAGTGCAACATAAAGTTGATCATGTGTAAAAACAGGTTTGGTCAATTGAGCCCTTACTTATATTCTAGTTATTGAAAATGTATGTCTTGGTTTCTTTTTGTTGGAAATGACATGCTAGGATCTGTTGATATTAATTTAATTATTGTTAGAAATATGATGTTTTCTTTTCCAGAACCAGTGACTATTTCTAATTTAATACACTTGTCAAACATATCTAGTACAATAAGACATACTCTCTTCTAAACCTGATCCCAAGTTCATATGTCTAATAATTAACCTTTAATACTGTTAACATACTTGTACTCAGCTGTTTTTAATATAATATTTGTGCAGCTGTTTCTCAGCTGAAATATTTGAAAAATCATACTCAGCTGATATTCATTGCAATGTATTTCTTATGACAATTTTTGGTAATTCCAAGTTCCTTAAAACCCTATAGATGTTGTAAATTAAGAAAAACCTAAATTTTCCCCACTCCTTCATGTCAATACCTTTAATTTGAGCCATCTCCCAGCTCTGTACGACCTTCCAAGCTCCCACAATTTTTCTCTCAAAATTCGGCTTATAGAATTATATATATATGGAAGATGAGGCTAATTAATTATTGCATAATGTCACAGAATATGCCTATAATTATTTCCCCCAGTTAGATGGCCCTTAGAGTTTACACTATAGCTACCATATTTCCTAAATATTTCTTGGGCACAGAGGAACTTCTACTCTGCCCACTCACCAGGCCCTCTAAAGTATTTTTCTGGACCCGCCAGTGCTAGACAGAATTTAAAAATGAACAAACCCAACAAAAATCTCATATAATCTTTAACCACAACATTGTACACTGCCTTTAAAACCTGTGCTGCCAACCTCACTCTGGCGGACAACCTAGACAATGACAGGAAAAAACATTTTGTTTTGTTGGAATTTTAAGTTTGTTGCAGTTATTTCATTACTAAGTTTCACATTAATGTTTCGCTAAATGCCATGAACAGTCTAAACCTGAAAAGACAATGTGAATCTCTATCACCAGTTTATTGAATTCTACGTGGAATATGTGGTAAATATCACAAGATTATAAATTGAAGCACTTGAATATCAATTAGTTGAGACAGGCAAAGCAAAAATGTTCAAACTGTAAGTAAATTCTAAAACACAGGCAATGCAATCCAAGACTTACATAAAAATAATGTAAGTAACCTAAATATTGGTAATTCTAATTTGGAAGTGGTTAATGAATTTAACTAACAAGTTTCAGAACTAACTAATAATAATAATAATAATAATAATCTAAAAGCTGGCGGATGCAGTATACACAGATGAATTATAGCAGAAATATGTTCTATAATACACTAGATTCAATAAGAAACTGGTCTTGCCAAAGGCAATAATGAAAACAATATAAATGTACACAAGACAGTTCTAAGTTCTAAGAATACATAGTAAAAAAAATTAAGAGGAAAGGAAATAGTTTAGGGATTTTTAAACAAGGAGGTCTTTGGCAGTACATGATGAAAAGAAGCAAGCAAGGAGAATATGCAATTTTATAATTAATCATATGGTGTGATATAGCAAAAATGAATAATTAATTAAACTGCTAAACACTTTTAAATGTTTTAAACTTGCCTATAGTAGCACATACTTTGCTTGTTAAGGACGGCCGTCATCAACAAGCAAAGTAAGTGCTACTATAGGCAAGTTTAAAACATTTAAAAGTATTTAGTGATTACTAGTAGCTTACGCGAAGATGGAATCAACAAATGGTAATTAAATTGGTAGATCAAGTAGACCAATATGAATAAAGAAAGGATTTTTTGTAGTTGAGTACATCAGGCAATATGACTTTTATCACCTACGAAGTATAAGATAGGATTGTAAATATAGGTAGGATTAAGTTGGAGGTATAAAAATTCCTAATGCAGGATATATGGAGGATATGCGGCACATTTGCAGGGTTACATATTTGAAATAGACTTAATCTCATCCAGGTTGAAGAGAGTTGTTTACTTTTTGCACGGATGTGGTTAAAGAAAGCAAAGCCTGATGAATAAGGTAAAACAGAGGTAAAGAAACCAATGTCTTAAACGAACCAAAAGGCCAAAGTAGCATGTATAAACACAAACACAAACACAAACACACACACACACACACACACACACACACACACATGTGTGTGTGTGTGTGTGGACTCGCTAACATACGATTATAAAATGCAGCAGTATCTTTCATTAATCTCTGTCTCGTGAGCACCGGATGTACTTGTTACTAAAGCCCAAGACCGACGCTGATATCAGGGAAACAAAAACGTGTTGGGTACAATATCTACAAAATCCATGCTTATTAAATGCAGCAGCATCTTTCATTAATCTCTGTCTCGTGAGCACCGGATGTACTTATTACTAAAGCCCAAGACCGGCGCTGATATCAGGGAAACAAAAACATGTTGGGTACAATATCTACAAAATCCATGCTTATTAAATACAGCAGCATCTTTCATTAATCTCTGTCTCGTGAGCACCGGATATACTTATTACTAAAGCCCAAGACCGGCGCTGATATCAGGGAAACAAAAACATGTTGGGTACAATATCTACAAAATCCATGCTTATTAAATGCAGCAGCATCTTTCATTAATCTCTGTCTCGTGAGCACCGGATGTACTTATTACTAAAGCCCAAGACCGGCGCTGATATCAGGGAAAGATAAACGTGTTGGCTACAATATCTACAAAATCCATGCTTATTAAATGCAGCATCATCTTTCATTAATCTCTGTCTCGTGAGCACCGGATGTACTTGTTACTAAAGCCCAAGACCGGCACTGATATCAGGGAAACAAAAACGTGTTGGCTACAATATCTACAAAATCCATGCTTATTATATGCAACAGCATCTTTCATTAATCTCTGCCTCGTGAGCACCGGATGTACTTATTACTAGAGCCCAAGACTGGCGCTGATATCAGGGAAACAAAAACATGCTGGGTACAATATCTACAAAATCTATGCTTAATAAATGGAGCATCATCGTTCATTACTCTATGTTTCTTGAACATCGGATTTGCTTAGTGCTTAAGACGGGGTATGTCGCTGACATCAGGGAAAAAAACATGCTGGGTACAATATCTACAAAATCTATGCTTAATAAATGGAGCATCATCGTTCATTACTCTATGTTTCTTGAACATCGGATTTGCTTAGTGCTAAAGACGGGGTATGTCGCTGACATCAGGGAAAAAAACATGCTGGGTACAATATCTACAAAATCTATGCTTAATAAATGGAGCATCATCGTTCATTACTCTATGTTTCTTGAACATCGGATTTGCTTAGTGCTAAAGACGGGGTATGTCGCTGACATCAGGGAAAAAAACATGCTGGGTACAATATCTACAAAATCTATGCTTAATAAATGGAGCATCATCGTTCATTATTCAATGTCTCTTGAACATTGGATGTGCTTATTGCTAAAGACGGGGTATGTTGTTGTTATCAGGGAAACGAAAATGTGCTGAGCCATTATCTAAAAAATCTATGCTTAATAAATGGAGCTTCATATTTCTTTGTTCTTTGTCTCGTGAGGTTGTCCTCACTGCTAAAGCCCAACGCCGGCGATGATATCAATGAAAACGAAAATGTGTTAGCCCAAAATCTACAAAGTTCATGCTTATTATAGTTGAATTAAAATTGTAATAGAACTGGAGCTTCGCCTGCCACAGCGGATGGTGTAGGACTCGTCCTTGGTTCTTCACCAATCGGTGATGAGCGCATAACACATTGTTGCTAAATGTGCCTCCTGTCCGTTTGTCAGCCTGTGCTGTCAAACACTGTCGATCAGTCTTAGGTTGCCTCCTTACCATTGCAATTTAAATTGCATCGAGTTGATTTGGGCACTAGTTAAGGGTTACATGGCCAGGAATAACAAGCATTTTAACATGACAGCATCAACCAACCTAACAAACAAAGCTATTGAATTAGTCAATTACAGTATTGGAAAGAAGTTAAATCACATACGAAGAAATTATTTTAGAAGCCTGAAAAATGAAGTTTACATACGATTAGAATAATTTGAAGATTTTTACTTCATCCCATAAACACTATGTGTATACAGAGAATGTATTGTAATTGTTGAAAGCCCAATATTGATGATATTATCCGTTTAAACACTAAAATGACAAACCCGATTTAACTCAGAATGTTTTTTTATTCTTGTATGATGTGTTCCACAACGCGATAGAGATCGATAATGTAAACGCAGACATAGATGAGGCTCTATGTTACATCTCAGACTATTTATAGCCTTGATTAGCTGACAATTGTTTACAATGTTACGATGACACACTACATTTTCGGGCATTCAAGCATTTTGTAATTGACTCTATTTTCAGTAGTCGGTTCATGTGGGAGACTTGACATGTGATGTTAGAAGGGACTGAAGTGAACTCGGCAGCAGGATGTCGTCGACTGACGAGTGTTACAGAAAATTGTCTACCCCGAACGTGGTGGCACTTTCTCCTGGGCGTTCAACCACCAATTTTTTATTTTTTATTCCAATTTAATTTCTACCATAAATGGAGCGTCATCTATCTTTAATCTCTGTCTCGTGAGCACCGGATGTGCTTATTACTAAAGCCTAAAGCTACCATTCGGATCCTGGCAGGCGCTGCTCGGCAGTCGCTGCCCGACAGCGCGACCCAGTAGTGCCGACGTGCCACAACCATTCGGATTCAGGCTATGCTGCCCGGCAGCGACTGTCACGTGAATGTGACAAGTAGTCAATGTCCAAGTAGTCAATAAGGAGCCAGTGCGAACAGTTGTGCATTCCGGTCGTGTCTTGAATATTAAAGTTAGCAGTTTTTTTAAGTTAGTGCTTTGAATATCAAGACTATGGCTGACAACATATAAACGATCAATTAAAACAAATAACAGAACAGTTTTGGAATAGGTAGAATTGTTCTAATTGCTTTCGAGCAATTGATGACAAGCACGTACGCATTAAGTCTCCGCAAAACAAAGAAATATTTATTGCTGTTGATGTGGGTTCGTTTGGGAAGGAAAGACACAGCGATATATTAAAAAGTCAGTTTTAGGAAAAAAAATTATTAGCAGTCAATCTAATATGCGATAAAAAATAAAAGTATAGTAGGTACTTAGGTACTTGTTTTATTGAGTTTCCTTCCCATATGCTCCCATATATTATCTCAAACGACATTGTCCTTATAGGTTTTGAGCCGAGAATCGTAAGGCGGCGGATTTGTAGCTATTGATTCTACTAGAAACCCGTAAATTTCAACGGTAAAGGATTCCATTATGACAAGAACAAAATCAGGCTGGTAGCGCGACCCGGCAGCTTGATACTGCTTCTAGAGCGGCTCGGCGGCGCTGCACAGTAGCATGCATCTCAAAGTGTTACATTCTAATACAACACAGCATCATCTTTAACCTGTTAAAGATATATCTTGTGAGTTCCAGATGTGCTCAATGCTAAAGCCTTAGGCCGGCGCTGATATCAGGGAAACAAAAACGTGTTGAGCCATTATCTGAAAACAAAAACGTGTTGAGCCATTATCTACAATATCCGCGCTAATTAAACAGAGCATCATCTTTAACCTCTTAAATATATATATCGTGTGAGCTCTAGATGTGCTCAATGCTAAAGCCTTGGGCCGACGCTGATTTCAGAGAAAAAAAGTGTTGAGCCATTAACTACAAAATCCGTACTTATTAAACAGAGCATCATCTTTAACCTCTTAAATATATATTTTGTGAGCTCTGGATGTGCTCAATGCTAAAGCCTTAGGCCGGCGCTGATATCAGGAAAGAATCGTGTTGAGCCATTATCTACAAAATCCATGCTTATTAAACAAGACATAAACTTTAATCTCATAAAGATCTGTCTTGTGAGCAACGGATGTGCTCAATACCAAAGCCTTAGGCCGGCGCTGATATCAGGGAAACAAAAACGTGTTGGGACATTATCTACAAAATCCGTGCTTATTAAACAGGACATCATCTTAAATCTCTTAATGATCTGTCTCGTGAGCAACGGATGTGCTCAATGCCAAATCCTTAGGCCGGCGTTGATATCAGGGAAACAAAAACGTGTTGAGCCATTATCTGAAAACAAAAACGTGTTGAGCCATTATCTACAATATCCGCGCTAATTAAACAGAGCATCATCTTTAACCTCTTAAATATATATATCGTGTGAGCTCTAGATGTGCTCAATGCTAAAGCCTTGGGCCGACGCTGATTTCAGAGAAAAAAAGTGTTGAGCCATTAACTACAAAATCCGTACTTATTAAACAGAGCATCATCTTTAACCTCTTAAATATATATTTTGTGAGCTCTGGATGTGCTCAATGCTAAAGCCTTAGGCCGGCGCTGATATCAGGAAAGAATCGTGTTGAGCCATTATCTACAAAATCCATGCTTATTAAACAAGACATAAACTTTAATCTCATAAAGATCTGTCTTGTGAGCAACGGATGTGCTCAATACCAAAGCCTTAGGCCGGCGCTGATATCAGGGAAACAAAAACGTGTTGGGACATTATCTACAAAATCCGTGCTTATTAAACAGGACATCATCTTAAATCTCTTAATGATCTGTCTCGTGAGCAACGGATGTGCTCAATGCCAAATCCTTAGGCCGGCGTTGATATCAGGGAAACAAAAACGTGTTGGGACATTATCTACAAAATCCGTGCTTATTAAACAGAGCATCATCTTTAATCTCTTAATGATCTGTCTCGTGAGCAACGGATGTGCTCAATGCCAAATCCTTAGGCCGGCGTTGATATCAGGGAAACAAATACGTGTTGGGACATTATCTACAAAATCCGTGCTTATTAAACAGAGCATCATCTTTAATCTCTTAAATATCTGTCTCGTGAGCAACGGATGTGCTCAATACCAAAGCCTTAGGCCGGCGCTGATATCAGGAAAACAAAACGTGTTGAGCCATTATCTACAAAATCCGCGATAATTAAACAGAGCATCATCTTTAACCTCTTAAATATCTGTCTCGTGAGCAACGGATGTGCTCAATAGCAAAGCCTTAGGCCGGCGTTGATATCAGGGAAACAAAACGTGTTGGGACATTATCTACAAAATCCATGCTTATTAAACACGACATCAGCTTTAATCTCTTAAATATCTGTCACGTGAGCAACGGATGTGCTCAATACCAAAGCCTTAGGCCGGCGCTGATATCAGGGAAACAAAAACGTGTTGGGACATTATCTACAAAATCCGTGCTTATTAAACAGAGCATCATCTTTAATCTCTTAAATATCTGTCTCGTGAGCAACGGATGTGCTCAATACCAAAGCCTTAGGCCGGCGTTGATATCAGGGAAACAAAACGTGTTGGGACATTATCTACAAAATCCATGCTTATTAAACAGGACATCATCTTTAATCTCTTAAAGATCTGTCTCGTGAGCAACGGATGTGCTCAATGCCAAATCCTTAGGCCGGCGCTGATATCAGGAAAACAAATACGTGTTGGGACATTATCTACAAAATCCCTGCTTATTAAACAGAGCATCATCTTTAATCTCTTAAATATCTGTCTCGTGAGCAACGGATGTGCTCAATACCAAAGATTTAGGCCGGCATTGATATCAGAGAAACAAAACGTGTTGAGCCATTATCTACAAAATCTGCGCTAATTAAACAGAGCATCATCTTTAACCTCTTAAATATATATATATATCTTGTGAGCTCTAGATGTGCTCAATGCTAAAGCCTTAGGCCGGCGCTGATATCAGGAAAGAAACGAGTTGAGCCATTATCTACAAAACCGGTACTTATTAAACAGAGCATCTTCTTTAATCTCTTAAAGATGTCTCGTGAGCAACGGATTTGCTCAATACCAAAGCCTTAGGCCGGCGTTGATATTAGAAAACGTGTTGAGCCATTATCTACAAAATCCGTACTTATTAAACAGAGCATCATCTTTAATCTCTTAAATATCTGTCTCGTGAGCAACGGATGTGCTCAATACCAAAGCCTTAGGCCGGCGTTGATATCAGGGAAACAAAAACATGTTGAGACATTATCTACAAAATCCGTGCTTATTAAACAGAGCATCATCTTTAATCTCTTAAAGTCCTGTCTCGTGAGCAACGGATGTGCTCAATACCACAGCCTTAGGCCGGCGTTGATATCAGGGAAACAAAACGTGTTGGGACATTATCTACAAAATCCATGCTTATTAAAAACGACATCAACTTTAATCTCTTAAATATCTGTCACGTGAGCAACGGATGTGCTCAATACCAAAGCCTTAAGCCGGCGCTGATATCAGGGAAACAAAAACGTGTTGGGACATTATCTACAAAATCCGTGCTTTTAAACAGAGCATCATCTTTAATCTCTTAAAGATCTGTCTCGTGAGCAACGGATGTGCTCAATACCAAAGCCTTAGGCCGGCGTTGATATCAGGGATACAAAACGTGTTGGGACATTATCTACAAAATCCATGCTTATTAAACACGACATCAACTTTAATCTCTTAAAGATCTGTCTCGTGAGCAACGGATGTGCTCAATACCAAAGCCTTAGGCCGGCGTTGATATCAGGGAAACAAAACGTGTTGGGACATTATCTACAAAATCCGTGCTTGTTAAACACGACATCAACTTTAATCTCTTAAATATCTGTCTCGTGAGCAACGGATGTGCTCAATACCAAAGCCTTAGGCCGGCGTTGATATCAGGGAAACAAAACGTGTTGGGACATTATCTACAAAATCCATGCTTATTAAACACGACATCAACTTTAATCTCTTAAAGATCTGTCTCGTGAGCAACGGATGTGCTCAATACCAAAGCCTTAGGCCGGCGTTGATATCAGGGAAACAAAACGTGTTGGGACATTATCTACAAAATCCGTGCTTATTAAGCAGAGCATCATCTTTAATCTCTTAAAGATCTGTTTCGTGAGCAACGGATGTGCTCAATACCAAAGCCTTAGGCCGGCGTTGATATCAGGGAAACAAAACGTGTTGGGACATTATCTACAAAATCCGTGCTTATTAAGCAGAGCATCATCTTTAATCTCTTAAAGATCTGTTTCGTGAGCAACGGATGTGCTCAATACCAAAGCCTTAGGCCGGCGTTGATATCAGGGATACAAAACGTGTTGGGACATTATCTACAAAATCCGTGCTTATTAAACACGACATCAACTTTAATCTCTTAAAGATCTGTCTCGTGAGGTCCGGCCTAATGGATCTTGTAGTAGGCAGTTCATGTTCATGTTGAGCCAAATGGAGGCCCAAGTCTCACCGAGCTAAAGCAGGTACTGGAACAAGGCCGGAACCTGGCATCATCTTGTTGTACACGCTAGCGTTTATCGTCTACGTATAAATGTGTCTATAAATCAATCTACGGACGATTATCACTGGTCTTGAATGTAATCTCTTGTTCATTGTATCACTTTCTTCATTTCACAGCTTCCATTTTTTCTCGTACATATTTTTGACGTAACGCCAATCAGTCAGGTCAGTAGATTTCGAATAACCCTCCAAAATATTTGTATATAAGAGTCTTTATTTAGAATAAAATTGCATCAATAGTGTTGTACGATAAAATAATGTACTTTTCCGTAGTGAAAAGAAATCGTCGTTTTCTGCCTATGACCTTTAATGACAAAATGACCATCTCTGTCAAAATGCCTTTGACAATCTCTCAATAACAATATAATTATAAAACAATTCAAACATTATTTGTTTCTATCCCAACGTCAGACGCGGTGGCCTATGTTTTTTTCCATTTACATGTTCATTGTATACTTAAATATTAACATTTAGTGTATGCTTATGGCCTGCACATACAATATGTGCTACAATGTTATAATACAGTAAGAATATACAGTAAGTTCAACCAAAAAGTCGCAGCCTTAAACCATTTTTTTTTAACAACAAAAAAAAAGAAATCGAGGAAAAAGAAAAATCGAAGAAGATGAATAACGCGAACAATAACGAGAAACAAATAAGCTAAACTTTTAGGCACTTAAAATGGAATCTATGAGAATTTAAGTAGTATGGCAAATGCTGCTGATACTAAAGTATACTAAGTGCACTCTGAGTGGTATGGCCCACACCTACTCTGAGTGTAAGTATACTTGTAAGTAGGTAAATGCTCTGAGTGTAAGCATACTTGTAAGTACTCTGAGTGTAAGTATGTAAGTATACTCTGAGTGGTATGTCTACTTACCCTGAGTGTAAGTATACTTGGAAGTACTCTGAGTGTAGGTATGTAAGTATACTCTGAGTGATATGTCTACTTACCCTGAGTGTAAGTTACTTGTAAGTAGGTAAGTACTCTGAGTGTAAGTATACTTGTAAGTACTCTGAGTGTAAGTATGTAAGTATACTCTGAGTGGTATGTCTACTTACCCTGAGTGTAAGTATACTTGTAAGTACTCTGAGTGTAAGTATACTCTGAGTGGTATGTCTACTTACCCTGAGTGTAAGTATACTTGTAAGTACTCTGAGTGTAAGTATGTAAGTATACTCTGAGTGGTATATCTACTTACCCTGAGTGTAAGTTACTTGTAAGTAGGTAAGTACTCTGAGTGTAAGTATACTTGTAAGTACTCTGAGTGTAAGTATGTAAGTATACTCTGAGTGTAAGTATGTAAGTATACTCTGAGTGGTATGTCTACTTACCCTGAGTGTAAGTTACTTGTAAGAAGGTAAGTACTCTGAGTGTAAGTATGTAAGTATACTCTGAGTGTAAGTATACTTTTAAGTATGTAAGTACGATGAGTTTGTAAGTATGTAAGTATACTCTGAGTGTAAGTATACTTTTAAGTATGTAGGTACGATGAGTTTGTAAGTATGTAAGTATACTCTGAGTGTAAGTATACTTTTAAGTATGTAAGTACTATGAGTTTGTAAGTATGTAAGTATACTCTGAGTGTAAGTATACTTTTAAGTATGTAAGTACTATGAGTTTGTATGTATGTAAGTATACTCTGAGTGGCATGTCTACTTACTCTGAGTCTGCAGGAAAACAATTAAAATGGAGAACTTCACAAAAAACAGTAGAACAGACACACTTACGATGTATAGAGTGATGACAATGTCAAACTCATTAAGACTAGAAACAAACTATAGATCATAAAGTAAGGTAGAAACAATTTTAAAATGGCAAGTATTCCTACACCTAGGATCTTCACATATCTGATTAGGAACAAAAGCAATACACTGTCTATACTCCTGGTCAGGCTGAATAGTTACCTCTAAGACAACTAGTCGCCTTTTTTAAATGAACAAAAACCTATCAGAAAATATGCCTCTAATTCAGAAAATAAACCTTTGTTTAAGTTAACAAAAAAATGTTACATAATCTTCTTGGTTGTGGTGTTTTGGAATTCTAGAAGTATGAGCTCTTTCAGACACATTAATCAGAACATATAGGTACACATATTTACAAAAATCCTGAAGATTGTGAAAGGAACAGCCTTCAATCAATGTAGTTTTTAGAGGAGGTATAATAAATTAAAAGAGAACGTGCATATAGAAGTAAATGCAATCTTTTGACTAAATTTTAAAAATTGAAAAAATGTATTTAGCATCTAAATGATACACCAGTTAAAATAAATGGCTGTGAAATTTCTAATGACACCATGCTACTATGGCGAAAGACATCATGACTAATGAAATTATCAGTCATTTACAAAATGCAACAGACAAGTTAAGAAATTAAATCTAGAAATGAATCAATTTGAAAGAAGCAAAATTCAAAGTCATCAATCATCAAATATATCTACACAAATACAGTGCAAAGTATGTTGCCATAATATTTAGAAGAATGTAATGACTCCAGTTGACTGGAAATCATTGTTAATCTCCATGCATAATAAACTCTGTATATTAAACAAGTGCTTAACCCAGAGCAAACATACATATGTGGTTGTGGGTTGTGTTGAAGAAATAATAATGTAAGGAGCAACTGTATTTTAATAATTACAAGATTAGATTAAAATACTATGGCAGAAAAATAAGATTGATATAAAAAAGTGATTACAATACATCTGATAACTGATGATATTAAAAAGAATTTCATCATCGGTGTACTTAGGTCAGTATATATTGGTAATATCGGTCTAACAATGTTCCACACCACTGTAAAATCATTGAAGGTACAGTCTACTCCCAATGATATCATGCTCTAGTGATGCCCTGGAGTATATTGAAGATTGTACATCGGACAATCATGAATTATGTATAATAGATGGTGTGGTGAATAATCTTTGCCCAATTTCAATTATTAAAAAAATAAATTCATGCTTATAACACCCTACCGAAGGTTGTCATGATTAGCTGTTAACTGCTTTCAAATGGCAAGAAAAACATCTTACCTGGTCCTTGCATCTCTTTAGCAAAACATTGAGAAAATTTGTCTGTTTCTAACTTTTCATGCAAGCTAAAAGCTCGCCTTCCTTCAATTTCTTCATCTCCAAGAGCCCAGTCATCAGAATAGAGTTTACGTTCTTTTCTATCCCTCTGAAAATTTATGTTTGATTAGAAATTAAGTTTACTGAAACTGGAATAAAATTACGTACTGAAGTGCAAGTACAGGCATCTTCATGTAGTAATACATAAACCATATGAATGTGAAAAATAACATAATATACGTATATATTTATTGTAATTAGTCGAAGATAGTTTATTTGCGTCATCAGGACGTCAGTTGCAGGTAGGGTGAAAGAGAATATATAACTCTTCTGCTGCGTGGTGTAGGAAGAATTATGACATATATTCAAGGTTACATCCCTGAGGTAGACCTGCTCTCTATCGGGACCATAGTGAGGTGTCTACCATCTATACCCCTGTGTAAGGATAGGAATCAGGATAAATGGAATAAGGATATAAAACTCTATCGGTACTAGGAGCGAAGAGAGCCATGACTTCAGTACTCAAGGCCACATCTGCCCTTACAAGGAATATAGAAACAAGTTTCACTAACAATACAACACTTATACAAACACATTCACTTACTTTACACATTTGCATGTACTGTATTTACATCTGTTAAGCTAAACAACTTGAAGTGGTATGTATATCAAACCAAAGATACAATATATCCATTTAACCATTCATAGTTTGTTACCTATTTTATTTTTTATCCTCCTTAAACAACGTTTTTACCAGTTACTGGTCCTATTATAATAATTATGGAAAAAGGAGTTTACATGACATCTTTTCCTTCATATTTCAGGTGATGACATTACAAACATGTTATTTAATGCTTTTCACTTTAAAATAGAAAAAAGCAGTAACATAAACAAAGCAAGGAACATAAAAAGTATTGTTTTTTATTATTTCAACAAACTATTTTCTAAAATATAATGACATAAGTTTAAACATTAGCAGTTATGTCAAAGGAATAAAATAATTAACCAACTGATAGTCTGTTGACAAACAAAGGTAAACAATGAAAGCTTTTTTTACAAAAAAAAAATTATGGTGTGCCCGGATACTAAGAGGGTTATAGAAAAGTACCTGCAATAATTTATAACAACATGTTACCTCTTATTAATTAGAGTGCATAAAGTAAAAGTAAAATACATGCAAATTAAAATAAAAAAACAGTTTAGATGTCATCTAGCACAAAATAACATAGAATACATTAAACAATATCAAAAGCACAGTGGTACAATATATTGCAATAAAAATATTGGAAAAACCTCAATACAACAAAAATAACTAATAATAAAGGTTACCTAAGATTAAACCCTTATGTACATTTCGATAACCATGAATGTCATCATCAACATAGGGTCTTATTACAAAATTACAATCTGTAATACAATAAATTACAAACTAAGCTGACCTAAATTGTAACTTTGTAATAAAACCCTCTCATGATGATGACATACATGGTTATTGAAATGTACATAACGGTTTAATCTTAGGTAACTTGTATTATTAGTTATTTTTGATTATTTTTGTTGTATTGAGGTTTTTCCTGATATTTTTATTGTAACATTAAATATAATATCAGTCTAAAGAAGCAACATTTAAAACATCAATAATTCAATTAAATTATCAACTTATCGTATGTCAAAATATTAATTAATGTCGATTATCTATTATAAGGTTGAAAACACCAGTACAGCAACACCTCAACATCACGTCTGAACATTTTCACTGCTTTTTGAAAATTGCAAAGATGCACTGAAAATCATCAAACCTCTTCTTTAAAAATAATCTTAGTACTCATGAACATATAAGAATCTGAAATAAATTAAGAGATGTTTAGATAAAACAACATTAAATATCTTACTAAGAATAATCTATCCAAGAATAATTTAATTTAATTTTTAAAATATCTTCAGCACTATTAATTGTGTCTACACTAGCAGAGATTATTGTTTGATAGTCAGGTACAACTATTTATTTAAACAGGCTATGTTATCCTCATCAGGCCTACAATACATAAGCCTACCTACAATACAACTTGTAGCCTACCTACAATACAACCTTCAGTAGGTTGTTTTGCAATGTTAATTTGATTTAATTAGGGTGTTTCAACTGTAAATGTTTTTATTCTTTGACTTGCAAGTGATTGTAACTATAACAGTGGTTAAGGTATTTTCATGTTTTTGTTACAATTAAATATGTAATAGGTTGTAATGTTTGATGTTACCCATTTTAGTGGTTTTTCTAATATTATAAAAAATTTCATTGCAGCTATTTTTAATTGTGCAATATTGTAATTAAAACTGGTAATTTTAATTGTATATTTGTGTATTGTACGCCTGATTGAGGATAACATAGCAGTTATTGAAACATTGCCTGTTTAAATAAATAGTTGTAACAGACTCTCAAATCAACTGCAATAATTAAAACAATATTTTCAGCACTTTCTCACCACACTCAATACTCATTATGTATGAAAAGGGATGAAATAATTCTTGTACTTACTCATGAAATTCTTTGATTTTCCTCTTTGAGGATGAAAAAAATTAGATGCTTGCCTATTGTGCACTCTTCAACCTTTCTTCGATGAAGATGAAATAAATGATGGGCTTTCCCATTGTGCACACTTCCAGTTTCTTCTCTGATGATGAAATAAATGATGGGCTTACCTATCAAATTTATTACAGTTTGATTGTTTATTGTATGATCTTCAATTCTCCTCTCTGAGGATGGAATAATGTATATGTTTACTCACTATGGAACTCTTAAACTCTCGTCTCTGAAGTGGAAATAATTCATGGCCTTATACACTGTGAGACTAAATCCTTGTGTCTCCAGTCCTGGACAATTATTCACTCTATTTATTTTGAAATGCTCAAAACCTAAGTTCCTCTGTGATAGGGATAATCATGATTCAAGGTTTTACATATATAGAGGTGCTTAAAAATGAAAATTGGTGTTTTAAAGTTTTGTAGCAATTATTCCATTGACTTAAAATTATAATTTATACCTCAGAGAATTTTATGTCTGTTACATTTGAGCGCTACACTGTTTTCCTCATCTTCCATTAGAAAGAAATAGTAGCTGTGAAGGTATATGCATTGCATAATAACCTCTGTTATAAGCCTCAAAGTGGTAATAACATTCGTAGATGGTGTAACCAATTTCAACAAATGGACTGTCTTTAGGCAAGAGAACGGGGCAGCCAAGATCACCTAAAGAAATGGTTGGCAAAAGAAAGATTCTGACGCACATTGTGTCAAAAAAATTCCTTCAGAAAGCTATTTGTAAATTAGTAATTCTGGTGACATCTATATAGAAAGTTATACAGCCTCTTTAAATGCAACATCACAAACAAAATGTTGCTTCATGACAATCCAGAGTTTCATGTTCCTGTCACAATCAGTGATAACATTTCACTTAAGTGTAAATGTGAACACTTATAAAGTGTGCATTTAGGGCAAGTAAATCCCCATGAGGTTTTAAAGATGCTATATGACTCTCAAAATTGAATGTGTTTTTTGTGTCTAATCCTAGTTAAATGTTTACGAGCCATTATTTTTTGGTGAAACAACTGTAACTGGAGTTTCTGATTTAAATGCAGAAAAACTACAGTTTTCTTTAATTGGAAGAAGATGAGGCAGAGATTTTAGTGTTTAAAAACAATTTGGTGCACCACCTCAATAACATAACAAAATACAAAATTAGTTAAATGACATTACATCCAACTGCTGGATTGGCCACCATTGCAGTTGAAGATATATTTTTTTAGCTTTAAGACTTCATAAAAGACCATGTGTATATTCCTCTGCTATCAGCTGAGCAACCTGACTTACAGAACAAGATTAAAACAATTGTTGCAACAATTACTGCAGAAACTCTGATCAAGTTTTAGGACGAACTTGCACAATCACAGAAAGTGTGTTGTGTGAAGGATGGGACTCATATATTGGAAATAAATCTGTTAGAGTTGTTTCATTTGATGTATAATTAATAATTATAAGTAAAATATAATAAGAGCTGTAAAGCCTTACAAGACAAACATTATGGTATATTATATACATATCTATATGTATATATAGAAGAGTGAAATGCTTTTAAATACAGGAATATTTTTTTAAAGAAATAACAAATGTTTAACCCGGCAGAGGTCGCGTGAAAAATAAAACGCGAGGGGTCGTGCACGGTGGATTCGACCAGGTCATATTAATATTACAAAACAAATTACTGAACAATATTTTATTTTAAAAATACAAACATCGTAATTAAGTATAATGTATTTACTTAAGCTCTATTGGTTTTAATTGTAACATTATTGTATAAAATAATTCTAAATAATATTTTAAGATTTACCAAATTTATTATTTTTTTTAAATACAAAACTTTAGATAAGTTGTCATAACATAAGGACTCCTTTACAAAGACTTATGTTTATTGATATATTCTGAAAGAAAACTAATTTCTGAATAAGAAAATGTACTGGATGTTTATAATAGCTGTAATGTAAAAGAACCAATTTTGAATCAAAATATGTTGAATGTTTAAGTAAATTTATCATCATATTACAATTATAGTGATGAAATGAAACCGTAAAAATTTATGATTTGAAACAAAAAATTATATACAATATGTCTAAGCACCTGATGGTTGTTGCAATGAAATTCCTTACAGTTCCTCATTCGATTGATGCCCTTGGGTAGTGCAGTTTTGAGAAGAATGTACAATGTGTTACTTGCAGATGAATGTACGACAGCTGTTGCACCGAGTTTTTTATTTACTGTTTTGTCTCTAGTTTCATGAACCGGATCGTCATTCACATGCATCTTCTGCAATATTTTGCCCCACCGACTGTAGGTCCAACATCTCTCCAATGTTTCTTTTCACGAAAAAGTTGTGTTCTAACACTACCAGGGTTTCCAATCCTTTCTTCCTCACGCCTTTCTTCCCTTTCTGCGTTATCTAACACTCTAGCAAAACTTTCTTCCTCTGCTCGATTCATATTGCGTAGTAACACAATAAATATAACGCACAACGCACTAAACGATCAATAACACAAAAGTGAAATTAAAAATTATGTCACACTTTAGCACATGCGAGGGGTCGCGCACTGTGGTTTCCATACTGGCTTTTTTAGGCTGCTACACTAAGACATTCGTTGGTGATAGTGAAAATACAAACGCAGCATTCGCCAGTGGACGAGTCTATTTGAAGGTACTGAGGGGGTGGAAGCTTACAAAAATCTGCAGTTCGACATATTAAGAAAATGGTGAAGGCCCGGTGGAAAAGACCATGACGCGACCTCTGCCGGGTTAAAGACTTTTGCAAACTGACAGCATTAGTATTATCTAAAACAATACTGAACATTAACACATAGAAAACTTACCTAACACACTGTCGACTGCTATACTGTTGGCATATTTACTGCAACATTGTCGTATCATCAATAACCCTGTATATATTATTATACTTTAGCTGAACTTGTACTTGTTTGAATAACTGCGAGTGTGTTTGTGAGTGTGTGTGTGTTTTGTGTGTGTGTGTGTGTGTGTGTGTGTGTGTGTGTGTGTGTCTGTGTGTGTGTGTGTGTGTGTGTGTGTGTGCGCGCGCGCAGTTGGTGTGTGTGTGCGCGCAGTTGGTGTGTGTGTGTGTGTGTGTGTGTGTGTGTGTGTGTGTGTATGTGTGTGTGTGTGTGTGTGTGTGTGTGTGTGTGTGTGTGTGCGTGCGTGTGTGCATGTGTACGTGTGTGTGTGTGTGTGTGTGTGTGTGTGTGTGTGTGTGTGTCTGTCTGTCTGTGTGTGTGTGTGTGTTCAAGTTCTTGTGTGTACACATTTGTGGGTAGGAGCATGATTTCTTTATAGTTTAAAAATTATTCTGACCACATAAAAATGTAGAGGCATTATTTTAAATTTTAGTGCTTTCATATTTCAAAATGAATCTAAATATAGCATAATTGGTACCAGCACTGTTATCCTGCAGCTGCAATTAAACATTTACACTTAATATACATACACTGATGATTTACAAATACTAGCAAAGCATCTTACTTAGTTTTTTATGGTGATATGGCTTCCAGAGATGTGTCCATAGCTTCATTTTCAAGTGAACTAAGGTTTGACACAAAGTAAATTATTTTTAGGGTTGAAGATTCAAGCAGAGTTTTTTGTTTTCATTGCACATGCTCTGTATTTAGAGTTTAATTATCTACTAAATTAAAATAATTTATTATTTTATGATTGTTAGTTGATTGCTTTATATTTATAAATTTGAAAACGTTCCTATGTTAATGTTTTTAGATCTTTTCATACCTTTTTTATGGTATATTTCCTATTATGGTGAACCAAATGACATTCTTAATGGCATATGTGACAATGTTTGAATTATTTATTTCTAATTTAAAATATTTATTATGCTCAACAAGAAGAAAGTAATTATTCCTCAAAATTATAAAATCAATGCAATTGGAATATATTTATTTACAAACTATTTCACATCAAGAAATAATCATATTAAACCAAGTTTAAATGTTTTCAAATAAAATATGGAAAACAGCCTTAAAGTACCTGTGATGGTTAGTGGAAGCATTTTAAGTTTGAATATTTATTTCTTGATAGAATTTGTTTTAGGTCACGAGTGTGCATGCATGGACACACACACACACACACACACAAAATTCACTTGATTTAAATTCACTTTAGTTTTAGCAATGAGTTATAACATGGTTTTTTTCATTATTTCATAGAACACTTCATTACCACAAACCCATTTTCTTGCTTTTAATAATTCTAGCAGATGATTATTTGTATTTTAATTTCATTCGCCACTTTATTCTCTTTATCATCACATTGTTTACCTTTTACTCTCTATCCACTATTTCTGACTTAAATTCATCTCTCATTTGAATACAATCGATTCATTCACAAAAATTAATTTTACACACTTCCTGTGAATCTTCTCCAATGCATCACAATGCCATAAACACGTTGGTGATAAAACACATGTCACCCATCACCCATGTTTTACTTTTTTTAACATTTCTTCTTACTATGGATTCACAGATTTTTGGCCGAAACAGTAATTTCATTACCTACTCTCGTTCCTGTACTTGTCGATCCAAAATGCTCCCCAAAAACGTATTCCTAAACTCATCATCATACTACTCATCATATTTTCGTAACATATATTAATTTTTTTATTTTCCAACACCAGAGAAATAAAATACAATTAAGAAAAAATAGAGATCAAGAGAATCTCTTTACAAATTGGTAGCTTTGATTTCATTTAAACACGCAGAAAATAAATTCTTTCTAAGCATTTTTGATAATTTGTATTCACAATATAATTTCATCAGTTAATACATTTTTTTAAAAAACAACAAAATTATTGAATTATTGCTTTACTTCTGAGCATATGTTATGTTTAAATTAAAGTAAAAGAGGTTTCACGCTTGCTCTGCCAAAGTAGCCTGGTTTGCCCAAGTGGTTTGCACTTTCCTTTTCGAAGGATACAAGGTTGCCATGGTTCTCCACTACCCTGCTGTTGTGTTCATCTCCCATGAACATCTCTCGGTTAAATGTGATAGTTGTACTATATTTCGCGGAGTTCTAGTGATTTTTAAAATGTATGGTGATAGTAGATGCCAGGCTTAGAATTACTTAGTAAATAACATGTGTAGAGATTAATGTGGTAAATGTTTGTATACTTGTACCATAACCTAGAAATCCTACATATCAACAAAAAAGGACCACATCTCAACACACTAGAACAAAATGAAATTTACAGACACACAAAAAACACAAAGTACAAACATATTAAACGAACAAACACAATACAAATCACACAAACTCTTTGATACTATCGAAAACCTGCCTTTAAAACTGTTACCGCTATCCCCACATCTCCAAGCAGAAGACACCGATGAAGATCCCCACATAGCGATCAAAAACATACTGTCTCAGTACGTTTTAACAAATTTACAAAATTTAAAGTTCAGATAGTCATATAACCATTGTTTAAGTGATTAATTAAGATTCATCGAACATAATGGACTACAAAATTTTAAAAATCTCAACGATGACATATTGAATTGGCTGGTGAGAAGGGTGAATTGGCTTCCATCACTCTCAGTTTCCCCATTTTAAGTATAATTTCCAATACTTTTACTTTTAAATCAAGTATAATTATCTACAAAGGACTCAGACTACTAGCTTCAACTAATCAATTGATAATTGCTTGATGACCTTTGCAGTACTCTGGGCAAATGGTTTTGAAAATTTATTACTTTTCCAACTATTACTTAGTATTTTGTAAACTATTACGCTTCCATTGCCATAATTCTGAAACACAAAACACACTACACACAAACAATGGGCGCAAATTCAACTTTGCACTCATTATGCTGTAACCTACATGTTTTTTTTCGCATAAAAGTACAACAAATTAAATGTATAGTTAAAACAATATTTAGCTTAGTAAATTATTATACCTATAATAATTTCTAAGTAGATTTTAGTGTCTTACTATATTCAACATAAAATATGTTGCAACCAAAAGTTTTAATTCATAACAAATAAATTAACCTGCTATATTTAACTAAAACAAACAACGATATGGTAATAAATATTTAAAAGTTGCAGTGTTTGTGTTGTATATCTCTAGTGCGAAACGCTTCTGCGGAATAAATCAGTAAGTAGTGGTTTTTTTGCCAAGTTAATACAAAAAAGTGTAAAATATTTAATATTCAGAAATCACTATGCAAAACTATAAATTAAAGTTATATTAAGACAGGATTTTATTTCTTGTCTTGGTCAGTTTAGCCTTTTCAAATTATATTAAAAATTGTAAAGAGATTTAATCTTTCAGCTGCATCCAGTTTGTTGTGAGATTTGTAAAGGCTAACTCTTTGCCAATGAAAATCTTTACTAACGTTTGCTGTAAATAAATAATGTTAAAAAAAAGATGATTTCTTTATCACAAAAGTTACATATTTCACTTTAAGAATAACCCAGAAACCAACTTTACTAATATCTCTTGAAAAATAAATAGTTTTAACTCTATAAAACTATTTCTCTATGTGATAACAGCATGGTTTTGAAAATTCCCTCTTGAAAGTAACTCAAACCCCATTGTTACTTCAAATCAGGAAACCCGTCATTTGACTTCATTTTATAAAATAATCAAGCCTAGTCTTAGATAAAGCTATCATGGTGCCTACCTCAAAAACTTATCAATTGTTCGTTGCGACACACTATTGCAGAAATCTGAACTTTTATGATATTTTGAATTTTGTCAGATCCTTTTAAAACCAAATTAAGTTCTTTAATCCTACACATATTTTGCTAAAAAAACCAGGAAAGTGCCTACAAAGCTGGATCTGTTCACATAGCTATAAGTTCAGTAAAGAAAGAATTTTGTTTACAACCTCATGGGTATAGTTTCTCATAGCTTCCATGTTTAATGGGTCAAAGATGTGGGTTAGTTACACTTTATCTACTCACATGTGAATGGACAGCAGGGTCAACATTTTTCTATGATCAACAAATTGACAACAAACACATTGATCACCTTTTGCATTACCAGAGGGGTTTGTTTCCACATCCAACTAAAATTTATTCACCTGAGCCCTCTTTCACCATTTTCAGGCAGTGATGACTTCACAGCTTTGAACAAAGAATTTGTTGCATTAATTTAAAACTTTTACAGATTTATTGAGTCCGAATATCTCTTTCAACAAATATAGTGAAACTTGAATGACAAACCTTACCGTGAATTCAGAAATGATTACTTACTGTATTTCAAGTCACTTCTTTGATGCTTCTTTAATAACTCAATTTCCTAATATTTTGTTGAGACTTATTAGATTTTATTTGCCATAACACTTTTGGGGAATTTTTAATGAAATGGTTAAACCAGGACATTAGATCATTAAATGATTCTTCAGAAGCATCCTATACCACATCCGTTTTATCAGGAATTATCATTTTGTTTTGTTAGGGCTGTTCTGGACTTTATTAATTAATAATAGCAGATGGTTAATATTTGTTAAATTTAGATGGTTTTGTTACTAACAAAATAATTATACAAAAAAAAATTTTCTACATAGGCTATATCTACAAATATGATAACAAACTTATATTTGTATAAAGTAATAGAAATTTATACCTTTCTAACATGTTCTTCTAGACCATTAAATATAGATTACTCCTTGACATGGATAAAAGTACAGGAACATGCGAGGGCAGCTCCAAGGAGGGGCTGTAGAGGCAATTGCCCCTGGGGAATTTGGCTACATTTTTTTTTTAGAAATATATTTTTATATTCGGAACATATTTAAATTTATCCCAGTTTATTTATAAAAGTGAATATTTCATTTGATTTTTATTTTAAAGTAATGTATATTGTTTTTAGATTTTTGTAATGTTAGGTGTAGATATTCATCTGATAACAATGGTAGTTCTTCCCAGCATAAGCATCACAGGCATGTTACAAGTCGCACACTAGTTCCATACCTGCTCGGCTATACTACTCCGTGTATTAAGATTCTGCGTTGCCCTTGTCAGACCAAGCCATTTGATGAAACGATAAAATGTTATGTTGAGGTAAAATGTAGGTTTTGATAGAAAAAAATTTATAATTTCCTTTATTTTTAAGTACAAGAATAGCTTCAAATTTCATTTCTAGGCCTTTATTTTTCTAGACCCCCCCCCCCCAGTCCATCCTGGAGCCGCCCTTGGAAACACGTCGGTCTTATATACAGGTATTAATTTCTGTCTAGATTAATAACTTATACATTAGTATAGTACATTTAAGAATAAATACAGTTTAAATGTAATGTAGAATTTTGTGAGAGTGGGTAAAATTACATTTTTACCTGCTATCCTGACCCCTTGACGATGCACCGAAACATATCTTTCCTGCACATTAATGTGTAAACTCTCCTGAGTTACTTGGGTGTACATCAATATGGATAATTATATGTAATGGCAAAGTAGTTTAACCTAAGATTATAATTCGTTTGAATGGTACATAAAATTATCTTTATAATTGTGTAATCACTGGAGAAGCACATTTTAACTGAAATAAACGAATAGTTTCATCCACTAATACTGTATATTTATATAGTGTTCTCCAGCATCCACTCACTTTTTGTCAAGCAATTTTACTTGTATACTGATGTTTTGTGCTTCTCTCACGCTAACAAAAAAAACTAATCATTTACATTATTACTTTATTGTCTTTGTGACACCATTTGTCTACAGTATTCTCCAAATAAGATTTACTTTATATTGACTTACATTCAGCAACGAAGAGCACAAAACAGTATCCACTTAAACTCTTTTTAAAACATTGAAGTTGAATTTTTAAATAATACAATCAATTTAGGCTTCTAAATCGAGTGTAAACCCACTCCAAGTTAACCAGCACAAAACAGTATCCACTTAAACTCTTTTTAAAACATTGAAGTTGAATTTTTAAATAATACAATCAATTTAGGCATCTAAATCGAGTGTAAACCCACTCCAAGTTAACCATAAGAAAATCATTAATTTTCTAACTAAAAACTAGAGTACAATTGAAGTTTTGAAAATGTAGTTTATCTGAAACGCGTCAACAGAAGAGAATTTTGAAAAGTTAGGAATGGCAGAACAATGTTACTAAAACCTATAAAAACCTACTGTAAATAACCATGGGATCTTAATAATTTCTTTAGTGTGATAATTTGTTTAACAAAATAAAGCAATGAAACTGAATTTTTTCATTTTGAAACAATCACATACCTATGTATTTAGTATGTAATACTGTATAATCTATAATGAAATTTGCTTACTAATTCCATGGAAATGGAATATACCAGTTTAAAACCTCTGTCATAAATATTTTCAGACTTTTCCCTCTTGAAGCCCAACACAACTGTTTATGTTCTGAATACATTGCAGTACATTCAGTAACTAGTTATTAGAATCTATGCTAGGGTTGTCATCAGTTAACACAACTAATGTATGATGTTTGCAATCAGCTTTTAGCTTGAACTATGTGTTTAGATCTAGGAATTACTACAGCGAAACTGTTTAGCCATCAGCTATGATACTTCTCCAGTAGGAGAGTTTAATTATGGAAGCAACATAGCACCTGGTGAGATAATATAATGTGTCATGTAAAAATGTTCCTTCTAAGTGAGTGCTGGTGTAAAATGTTGTTTTACGAATCTTGGAAGATGAAAATTTACCCAAACAAAATATTAGATATGGTGCAACCACTTACCATTTTTCAATATAGTAATGTACCATTTTTTAATATAGTAATGTACCATTTTTCAATATAGTAATGTAATATTTTTCAATATAGTAATGTACCATTTTTCAATATAGTAATGTAATATTTTTCAATATAGTAATGTACCATTTTTCAATATAGTAATGTACCATTTTTCAATATAGTAATATACCCTTTTTCAATACATAATTGTACCATTTTTCAATATAGTAATGTATCATTTTTCAATATACTAATGTATAATTTTCAGTACAGTAATGTACCATTTTTCAATATAGTAATGTACCATTTTCAATATAGTAATGCAGCATTTTTCAATATACTAATGTACCATTTTTCAATACAGTAATGTACCATTTTTCAATATAGTAATATACCCTTTTTCAATAGATTAATGTACCATTTTTCAATATAGTAATGTATCATTTTTCAATATAGAAATGTATCATTTTTCAACATAGTAATGTACCATTTTTCAATATACTAATGTACCATTTTTCAATACAGTAATGTACCATTTTTCAATATAGTAATGTACCCTTTTTCAATACAGTAATGTACCATTTTTCAATATACTAATGTACCATTTTTTAATATAGTAATGTACCATTTTTCAATATAGTAATGTACCATTTTTCAATATAGTAATGTAGCATTTTTCAATATAGTAATGTAGCATTTTTCAATATAGTAATGTACTAGTACTAGAACTTGATAGTCCTTACTAGTACTTGACCGATTTCGAAAAAAAGGTACCAGTGAATTTAGAATGACTCATAAGCAAATGGGTTTCTGAAAAAATAAAGTTTCACGAGAATAGAATGTCTGACAATTGTGATCAAGTTATATAGAAAGCATAAAATTTCCAATTTCTGAATTTTCTTGAGTGAAGACAGCTTTATAGAATGAAATATCTAATGTACATATGTAGTCAAATTTAAAAGCACACAATTCTCAATTCTTATCAAGATTAATCTATAAGAGCTCTTGAGAAAATGTTTTAAAGAACGGAATAAATAATTTAATCATGTGGTGAAATTAGTTGGGGAGCAAAACACTAAATTCTCAATTCTCATCAAGATAATTCTGAGGTCACTTGAGAAATGAGAGTTTTAAAGAACATGACGGTTTAATAGATGTATGTGGCTAAACCAATTAGAAAAGAAAAAAACACAATTCTCTGGTCTCATCAATATAAATCTATGAGGTTATTTTAGAGAAAAACGTTTTAAAGAATCAAATGTCTAATGGAGATAAGTGGTGAATTTAATTAGATGAAAACACACAATTCTCAATTGTTATAGATAAATCAACGAGGTTTCTGTTTTAACGAATGAAGTCTAATGGGCACATGCAGGCAAGTTAAAGAAGAACGCATAGAACTTCAATTTTTATCAAGATAAATCACTGAGGAGAATATTTTTCATGAGGTTAGGGAATACCTATAAAAACAACTGAGTCTGCATGACTTAGCTGTCAACCGCTTCTAACTCCATCAGTCCTGGATGGTGGTAAAGTTGCCATGCTGTATTTATCATAAAATCAACTGGATTTTCATTTAAAAATTGGGAGTAATATAGACCCAAACGCGGAAAAACTGTAATTTTTGTAAACACTCAATAGACCCAAGCATTGCTTGTATTATTATCTTCAGATACTTTTCAAATACACGTCAATGTGAACTTTTCCTGGACATCACATATGCTAGTGCCATTATATAGGATATTTGACTATATGAGCTTTGTGCATACACATGTCTTTATTTTACGCCATTTTTCTTTCTTTACCTTTTCCCGTTTAGCAGCCTTTTCTCACATCTTTTGGTTTGCCATCTGTAAACAAAAATGAAACTTTGTTGGTGGTGTTCCAAATATCGCCTCAGGCGATATTAGCCTTATTGGGCTCTTCGCCTTAAAAAATAATAAAATATCGCCTGATAGACGATATTGGAAACAATAAGAGGGTGATATTAGGAACAACACGGGCAATTGTAACATGACAGCTTTGACATTATTCCATGGGTGAGTGTATGATGTGAGTTTGGTTTTACACTAATCATTTACTTAGTGACTTGTATAAATATAAAACGCCAATCTTAAATCTAGGTTACATTCATATATTGACAGAATAATTTAACACGTCACTTATGAGCGTAATAAATTGCAGTACTTTTTTTAATACAACTTTGAAACAATCTGCTGAGCCAGCAACAATACTCATAGACACTACAGCCTAAACGGTGAGGCATCAGTCTGTAATAAATAGTCCAGTGGCGTAGCCAGAGCACGTGCCCCTTAAAGCAATTATTTTCAGCAAAACATATTAACATATAAAACAGCGCTATTGTTTTAGCAAAACATCTTCCCGATGACCCAACAACGACTTTAAGTGGAAAAATAGCATAAAATAGATTTCTAGACTTAAAAATGTTCAAACTTTCCCCAGGGAGGTTCCATCCTGACCCCCGCCGCTCGTGCCACCCCCCCCCCAAACCATCGTCCTAGCTACGCCCCTGAAATAATCTGTAACAAATAATCAGTTTGTGAGGCATGGTTCATTAGTCAATAAAAAAAAACAAATTTCTGGCTATAGGCTGCCCATTTTTATTTCTTATAGAACTGAAGATTATATCAGTTATCAAAACTTGTACAAAGGTAGTAGCACGGTGCTGAGGAGCTTATGAGCTTGGTACATGGGCAATCAATCCCGTTTTCTTCACTCGCGGTAGGGATACTAACACCATGCGCATGTGAGGCGGAGGTAGCTCTCTAGAGGTTGGCTGCCACGAGGGCTGGGCGGGTTCGGGGGCCCTGACCCGGGTAATAAGAAATAAAAGGAAGGTAATACACCTCCTTATTACTTAACATAAGGTGATCCAAGCCCCCAGGGCTCCTGCGTGATCTGTCACGGGATTTTTCCTGGCAGAGTTTCTTTCTTGCCAGGTGTTTTCATCCCGCTCTTAGCGCACACTTACCGCAATGTTTCATTTCACTATCTCCTGATTCTCCATGGAAAGAGCTTATGAGCTTGGTACATGGGTAATTAATGCCGCTTCCTCCTCTCGCAGTAAAAATACTAACCGCATGCGCATGTGAGACGGACTTAGCTCGTAAGAGGTTGGCTGCCACGAGAGCTGGGCGGGTTTTGGGGGTCCTGACCCGGGTTAGGAAAAAAGGGTGGGCCACACTATTATGTATTGTATTTTTTTTTTAGAAGCGCTAAGTTGGGGAGGAGTTCCTTTCATATATCGTGCCGAAATTAGAACTACCAAAAGATTTGTTTGCTCTACCACGATTTCACAAATTTATTTTTTCTGTGCAATAACGTAAGCAACAAATACGGGATCTGTGACGTCACAACGTCCATAGTTTGGTTTGTGAAAGATTGTTTGCGTTACAAGGTCAGTAGCAAACAGGCAAGCAACCCTTCACACGTCATATCTTGCCCATGTCCCTCCTTGCAACTGCTCACCACCTCGCAACTCAGCCTGGTTCTCAACCCTTTTAACCATTTACAGGTCAATCTTTTGATCATCTATTGACAAGAAAATTTACAGTATCTTCTTTTATTGTTTACTGTTTCATTAGCATTTTAATTAATCTCTTTTACATTATTAAGTTTCACCGAACGTAATGGACTACAAAATTCAAAAGTTTTAATGTTTTTTTGCAATGTTCACAAAATTAAGAGGAAAAGGAATCTAAACACAATGTCGTTATGTAAAGAAATAAAGTCAATAAAAGAATAAAGTATTTAAACGTATTATTATTTACTTTATTTGTAAAATACCAGCCAATGGAGTTGTTGCGGGTCATTAGCCTATAGCCTATGTCAAACCAAAAAGTACCATCTCTGATTTCATTGAAACTTCGGTTATTTGTCTTTACAATATCCTAAATCCAAATTTAATTTTAAAAAATTCTTTCATTTACGTTTTTATGAATTTTTGAAAACCGCGGTCTTTACCCTGAATTATAAAATGCTCTAATTCTAGTTCTTTTGGTCCTAGAGACCTGTATGATAGCTCATTTTAAAGAAGATTTAATAAGCTTTAACTTGATGCTAATCGTAAACACCTTCAAGTCATTTGTGTTTCTTAATTTTCAACTCAAAAAAGTGTTAAACGGCTTTTTAATTATGAAAAAAATATATCTTATATATTTATTATAGTGACATTAGCATAAGATTGTGCTATAGACATTTCAGAGTGGGATCAGCAGTTATGATAAAAAAATGTGTGAGAACGATCAGTATTTTCACGCATGTTTGCAGATAAGCGCTTGCCTTAAGATTGCTTATGATTAAAATGAGTAAAACTTTGTGTTGAATAGATGGCAAAATTAGGTAGAATAAAATATACATTGGTTGTTTACACATTATGTTTTAGAGAATATGTTTCTGCCAATCAAGCATTTAATTACATTATATAATGTTGACAACCGATTGGCAATTATATAATGTTAACATTTTCGAAGCATACCACTTGATAAAACACGTATAAATAAAACAGTCAATGGTATAGACGTATAGAGTATGGAGCAATAAAGCTAAGAGATTGGTTTTCCAGACTTGGGATCAGGCGAAGACATGCATTTTTCTTTAAAAAGATTTTTAGCTTTTCGAGCAATAAAGTTTGTCACCCCAAATTCCTTTTTATCAGTTTCAGGGTCTAGCTTTTTGGGAGAGTGGTTAAAATTTGCATTTGCAAACTTTTGTTATCTGCATTGTTGGATTTTTGTTTTAGTAGCTCAATTATTTCACTGTCATTGTTATTGGACTGAAGCAAGTATTTTTATCCTAAAGGCATCTGAGACCTGCTTCATTTTCTCTCAGGATAATTCTTTTCACGAAGACGATTTTTTTTACAGTAGTTTCATATGTCAGACAGAGACTTGTGTTCAAAGTTTCAATTACTCCAGTTTTTTCTGGAGTTGAAAGTCTTCTCTTTCATCTACACTGTCTCTTGGTTCTTCTTCTGGCCCTAAACTAAGTTCAGCTTGAAAACAGATTTACGGCAACCATCACATAATTTGTCACCTTGCCAATTTCTGAATGACGTTTTACGATATTATCATTTACAGCTCATAAATTTTTATATGGTACGCATGTTCTCGCCGTTTAAGTAACAGTAAACAAAATTATTAATTTTTGAAGTACCGTATACGCCAAAATAAACAGTACTGAATCTGAATCAACTGTAGTTGCCTTCTCGATTAGCTGTGCCGACTCGACTTTTCATTGTTGCCATGTATTCGTGTTGACGTATTTCATTTGAGGTTAATTACTGACATGGTGCTAACTACTGCAGAGAAAACTATCTAAATGAAATCTTACAACTGTTTCAGTAGGCCTACTGTTTATTTTGGCGCATACGGTACTTGCTTCGTCCATAATTGTTAGTTTAGTACGTAAACTTAGAGTTCCATTTTACAAAATATACAAAAAGACGATTTAAAGTAACTATACAGTAGTTAGTTTAATAATACGGGCCAGTGGTTCCCAACCTGTGTTACGCGTCCCACAGGAGTACTCAGAAGCCTACGGGGGTGGTATGGGGAAATAATACCAGTAATGGCGGATATCAAATTTCACACTTTAGATTTGAAACAAACACAAAGTTACACTAGTAGTTGACAATATAGTTGCGTTGTTGATCGGAAATTGCGTGGATCTTGTATGTTTGTGTGCGACTGAAAACACAGCATAGAATAGCGATGGGAAACATTTATTCAAGATTTAGGTGCATAGTAACTGATCCCAGAAGGCGAAGCAATGTAAGGTAAATACTGTCTTTTGATTGGTCTGTAGCTCCTCCCACTCCACCACCAACAACTGTCAATATTGTGAATCGTTGAAACATTGTGAAACCTGGGACTCAGGTTTGGGTTGAATGAAATACAAAACCACCTAGTTTTTATCTTTAATAAATCTGGATGATTTTTTAAAAGGTTTTAGGTACCTATATATTATATTGTATATAGGTATGTATATATATTTTATTTATTTATTTATTTTTGTAATGGCGTGGAGTCAAGTTTTATTATTTTAGAAAAAAGTGGTAATTTTTGTATTTGTTAATGAAAAACATATTATATGTTTCACATTATATTATAATATGTCATAGGTACCTATATTACAGGCATAACAGTTATTGTTTAATTACTTAGTTCAATTATAAGATCTTAATTACCAAAGTAATTTATAAAATACCTACCCTGTCAGCTAAATATTAATAACTCTACCAAATGATACAGTTGAAATCATAAACATTTGATGTTTACGTACAAGTAGCCCTACATATATTTTGGCGTCAATTAAATGCTCCAATTTTTTTACTGTAATAACATAAACATTTCATTTATTTGAGGCCCATGTAATTTATTTTGAGGCTTGCATGTCTGAGGCCGAAATAATTTTGTCTAAAGGCTCTACGAATTTGACAGTTGGTGGTAGAGTGGGAGAAACTACAGACCAATCATAAAGGCAGCAATTGCCTTACATTGCTTCGCCTTCTGGGACCAGCTAATATACGATTTAGGTGAACAATATAAATGCGGGAATGTGTCTACGATTTGATGGTAGGAAACTTTCAAGAAACCGTCTATCGTGTTGCCCACACAAAAATATCGTATACACACCTGTTGCCCCCGCTCTACCCTGACATAAGGCAATCAGGCAACCACTTTTTGTCATAACCGCACATAAGTACCGTACGCGGACACTCTTCCGCTTTCTTTGTTTCCATGAAAGTTTTACTTGAAAAACATTCTTTCTACTTCAGCGTGTCGGTTGCTTTGAAGCAAGTGATAGACATCTTATCTAGTTATTAGAGTTAGCTTCTCCCTTACTGTCGTGTTGCTTATCTTGTTGTCTTAGTAAATACGATCTCAATGATGGAGTGAACAGTATTGTGTTAAAATGGACAAGTGGTCAAAAATCTGATAAAACTATTGGTAATAAATACCAATAGTAATTCCCCCACGTCGAGGAATAGGGGAAGCTTTTCACTGGAAAAAGCTTTATTAGGGGGCGCGTGAAATGAAAACTGTTTGATACCATTGATATAGGCTAATATGAAAGTATAAACTAACAAGATCACATCGGATATGCTGTTATTTAATCACTAAAGTATACATGAAGACTGAAGCAGTGGCGTAGTGAGTCACAGGCACTAGATCATTGGTTCACAGACTGGGGGAACGCCCCCCTTGGGGGTTGTGAAGGCAAGTCAGGGAGGCGGGAGACCAGTTGGAAAATAGTCAGATAAATTCTCATTTAGTTTAAATTTAAGCACACAATTTATCAAAATTAAAAACTAAATTTACGCCTCAGATTTTTTTACATAGGTAATTTTATTGACCATGATGTTCAGAAAATTTAAATGAAATGTATGCACTTATAAAATAAATATAGGTAGAGGTTGTACAAATTTTGTAAACTTGAAATCAAATCAACATGAAAATAATAATGGTACAAAAGTATCGCGAAACGAATGTTTGCCGTTCAATGTGGCAACAGCGCACCAATGGATATATCTTCATTTTGGATAAAACACTTAAAAGTGTATCACAGGCAGCTCGTCGATTATACTTGCCTATTTCTAGGAGTTACTTGTGCGAAAAAACATTTTCAGCACTTGTTCCAATAAAAACAAAATATAGGAACAAACTTGATGATGCTAATGACTTGCGTTGTGCCCTTGCTAAAATACAACCTCAAATAGGCATGTAAGTGAAAAAATACAAGCTAATCCATCTCACTAACGGATTTTACTCTTATCAGTTAAAATTTAGGTTGGGAATTAAAACTTGAAATGTTATATCATGTGTCTTGAAAAGTATGTATAAACAAATAAATTGTTTTCAATGTGTGTGTGTGTGTGTGTGTGTGTGTGTGTGTGTGTGTGTGTGTGTGTGTGTGTGTGTGTGTGTGTGCGTGCGTGCGTGCGTGTGTGTGCGTGCGCGCGTTTGTGTGTGTGCGTGTGTAATATTTGTTTCTTTTTCATATGACTATAACATTTAATTATAGTATAAAGTGAAAGGGGCGTGGGAGACTTTCATTTCTAGAAGAGGGGGCGTGGTATCAAAAAGTTTGGGAGCCCCTGCACTAGATCAACTTGTGGCATGTATCCACAAGTACAGATAAACACAGATTAGACGTTTCTGTTGTTATCAGTAGTCAGTATTGTTACACAATTAGCCAGTGGGTTAGGCTGTGATGTTATCTGTTGTATTTACAGGCTTTAAATTAATTTTAATAAAATACACTTTTTAATAGTAAGCTTAAATAAAAGAAGAACTTAATAAAAATAAAACTGCATTTATATATTCATACTACTACTGTTTATGATCCCATTGTAAAACTAATATGCTTGCCTACACTCAATAAGGCAATATAATAAATATAAATTAATTTCATGATTTTCAACTGCAAAACAATATGTTTTGCATATTTAAATCATAAACTTTCATTGAACAATAACCCATACATACAAAAATGAGTGAAAATACTGGGCATGGCGACACATGTTTCATTATAGCTGCTAATCCCATTAGCCCACTCTGAAATGTTTATGGTAAACTCAAAACATCAATATAATATATATATATATATATATATATATATATATATATATATATATATACTTTTTTCATGATTTTAAAAAACACTAACTAAAAAAAAACATTTAAATTTTGTTTGAGTTTAAAATTTTAAAACACAAATCCCTAAAAGGTGTTTAAGATATCTCTGGGACTAATAGAACTAGAATTAGGGTATTTTGTAATCCTGAGCGCAATGTAAGAAACCGTGATTTATAAGATTTTAAAAACTTTATAAGAAAAAATTCGTAAAAAATAGAATATTAAAAAAATATATATCAATTTAGGATTTTGTAAAGGACAAATAACCAGTTTCAATGAAAACTAGATGGTCATTTTCAAAACTATTTATTTTTTATTGATTTCATATGAAATGACCCTTGCATACAAATAATATAATTGTTCATAAACCATTGACTGCATCTTAATTATATTGTGTTTGTATTCATTTTCTTTGTAACTTTATGTTCATTGCAAAAATAACATTAAAATGCTGATGAACATGAAATGAATATAATAATGATGACTTTTTAACCCATGTTGCATGGTGCAAGAAGGATCGTAAGATATTCAAACAACGTTTAGTCAAGATTTTTTACCCGTGCACTTGTCCTTGAGAGATCGCAATAGAAACACGGGGAGGTGGAGGGTTGCGTTTAGTCATTATAAATACTTTCCTACAATCATAAGAACTGTTAAAACACTAAAGTGCATGAGACGGTCGATATTAGATAAATTCGATGATAAACTAACTTCAGTATAAAATAGCAGCAATCTTGAAAAATGTGTAGACATATCGGTTGCAGAAGCTGTTGATGCATAGAACACTTTTAAATGTAACATGTTTTTCGAAGTGCTAGTACACAAGAAAGCGAGAGTGAGAAAGTGCACGGTTAGCTGGACCGTACTACAATGTAGCATCACCACGCTTCAACTGTTCATTATTACTTAGGCGTGACCTTGAGTACTCATTTTTACACGCTGAGTCTGCCTGAGGACTGAAAACTCATAACAACGCTACTTATTAATCGAACGGAGAAAATTTAATTTCATAATCGAAGTACACAATATCAAGACCACAGTGGTACAATATATTACAATGAAAATATTGAAAGAACCCCAATACCACAAAAATAATAAAAAATAACAAATAAAACAAGTTACTTGAGATTAAACCCTTATGTACATTTCGATGACCATGTCATCATCATCAGAGGGTCTTATTACAAAATTACAATCTAGCAAACAAGAAGTTACAAACTAGAGTGATGACTCTACTCACGACAAACTCATCACTCTAGTTTGAAATTTCTTGTTTGCTAGATTGTAATAAAACCCTCTGATGATGATGACATGGTCATTGAAATGTACATAAGGGTTTAATCTTAAGTAACTTGTTTTATTTGTTATTTTTGATTATTTTTGTGGTACTGAGGTTCTTTCCAATATTTTCATTGTATCATAATCGAAGGTTCAAAGTTATATTAACAACACAATATTAGCAATTTTTGGCTTAGTAGATAACTATCGTGGCTTGTAGATGGCCGAGTAAGAGATGAACCAAGCCCTGGGAAATGCCCTAATCTCCCAGCGACCACTTGCCTTCCCAATCATTGACGTTCTCCCCTAAATGCTAAACATTGCCATACTAACGTGATTGTTACCGTACCTAAACAGGACACGTCTATATTTTTTGCTTTTGTCAAAATATGCTGTGTCTGGTATCGTTCCTCTTATATTTTTACGTACCTTTCAAATATTCGATAAGATATTAGGCTAAGAAAGTTAATTTACCTAGTTGGCATGCTAGTAGATGACTCAATCACATTAACCGTTCAGTGGGCGCGGTGCGGCACTCCGTGCCGCAACCTCGAGTACATTTGAATCACTTTGACAAAAATCGCCTTGCGCAGGCATGTGGGGGTGTTGGGTGGGATTTGGCCACGTGCGAGGGAGAAGAGGAAGAGAAAGTTCTAAGTAGAAACGCTACTAGCCTGACTACATACTTTCGACTGAGTTGATTCATTTATGAACGTCAAGAGAAAGAGTCCGGGTACTACCCGGTTACCCCATTTCTTAAAGAAACTAAAAACATGTGCACTATAACACACAAACTATAACATAATACCTAAATCAAAACATAACCATAGCAAATGTTTTTGGAAAGGTACGTATAGATAACCACAGGCTGCTTTCACGACAAACTGAAGTGTCGCTCAGAGTTCTCGCCCCTAACGCGCATGCGCACTGGTGCCTCTAGGCACTGCGCATCCAAAACCCCGATTTTCACAAAGTGATTCGACTGTAATTCATAAACTGCTGACAAAGGGCTCTATGAATTATGCTATGATGTTGAGTATTCTCTGTTTCTTAATTTATCTACGTGATTCTATATTTGTTCTGTTTTCTCTTCAGTAGTTCATTTGCTATTGATCTACGAAAACGACCACTATAATGTGCAAAAAACTCAATTCCGCTGCGCGCCTGGATATGTTATTACGATTCTTTTCATCGTGATTAACCTTTGCCTTATAGTACTGTCTTTATGACACGTTTATTATTTAGTTTCATCACTTTTCTGTGATTTAGTATTATTATTTCTTCATAAATGCTACTTATTGTTCACATTTACTCTAATTCTCGTGAATTATGGTGTTTCATGAATCCAGTAGAATCCAGTAGAATCCTGGTGTCCTGTAGACCAGTCTACAGGGGAATATTTCCTAACAAGCCAGCTTTTGGAAGATCATTTGAGAGAAAGAGCTAAACTCAAATCTCTTCCAAAAGTTGTTCTATTTCCTGAAAAATTCCGATTGAGGAATGAAATGGTGGAACAAAATAATTCAAAAACTGGACCGTGGTTACCTTGTGAAAAAAACAAAAATAATTCAACTACATTTCTTTGTACTATTCTTGTAAAATATTTGTTTTTTAAATCGCATAGTGAACGACAAATTAGATGTTTCGATTGCACTAAGGAAACCAATATGGGCTAGTGAATAAAATATAGAATCATAATAATATAATATAATACGCGCCTGCTCTACAGTTACGGAAATGCTGCGGACGGCTTCGAGTGACGGGCTTACCCGAGCCAGCGCTGATAGCCGAGCGGTCCAAAAAACAGGTTACATCGTACAGGTAAGAATACTTTAAGTAGTGATTTTATTTCAGTTAATATATTTGCATGAGCCTCTTCTTTAAGTGACTCATCAATATTAAGGAAACAGCTGTGGGCACCTTCGAGTGACGGGCTTACCCGAGCCAGCGCTGATAGCCGAGCGGTCCAAAAAACAGGTTACATCGTACAGGTAAGAATACTTTAAGTAGTGATTTTATTTCAGTTAATATATTTGCATGAGCCTCTTCTTTAAGTGACTCATCAATATTAAGGAAACAGCTGTGGGCACCTTTCGAGTGACGAGCTTACCCGAGCACACGCAGGTAGCCGAGCGATCCAAAAGACAGGTTACATCGTACAGGTAAGAATACTTTAAGTAGTGATTTTATTTCAGTTAATATATTTGCATGAGCCTCTTCTTTAAGTGACTCATCAATATTAAGGAAACAGCTGTGGGCACCTTTCGAGTGACGAGCTTACCCGAGCACACGCAGGTAGCCGAGCGATCCAAAAGACAGGTTACATCGTACAGGTGGGAACACTTTAAGAGTTGTTTCTTTCCAGTTAATACATTTGCATGGGACACGTCTTTAGGTGATCCACTTTTCAAGCGAGATTTACCTCGTATAATGTATAGCCATACGCATTAAATTTAACGATAACATATGGTTTCATATGGCAGCGAGTTCTTTACTCGTAGGTGATGGTACCGTATTGTAGATTATAAATTTAAAATGTTGTATTAAATATTAACAGTTGATACAAATATTAATTTCTACTTTAATGAATCCTGCTACAACGAAGAAATATAATGATAGACGAATGATTTATTTTACAATACACTTTTGCAAGAAAACAAGTCCTTAGGCGAGTCTGATTGGTTTTTAAAAATATTTTGAGCAATGTGGACTAAATTTAACTAAATAAATAAAACTCACTAACCACAATACAAAAATCTTTAATTTACTAAAATTACTTTATGTATATTTCGATTACATGTAGGCCTATAATATCTTATGAAGTACTAAGCACTTGTGTACTTCACACGTACTAAGAAATCTACATAAAGTGATTGAAGTAAATTAAAGATTTTTGTATAGTGGTTAGTGACCCGGCAAGCTGGCCTGAGCAACCGGGCGGGTCCACAGGTGGCGGATAGTGGGACGGCCTACAGAAATGTAGGTTACCTGTGAATAAGGATTCCGGAAGGTTTCTGAATATGCAGGCCTGGACCAAGGCTATGGTTCAAAGGTGAGGAATTATCCCTCCTCGTCAGTCAACCGGTTGGGGGCGGTAGAAATAACTGCTCTGACTGAGGAGACTGGGGTAGTTGGGAATTAAGTCCTCACAATGCTACTCTCACCTCCCGGGTGAACCAAGGGCAATGCGACAGTGAAGTATGGGCGGGAAACTACCCTAACGACACAGTTGTAAAAAAGAGAGTAAAGCAGGCTGTTCGCTCCATGAGCAACAGTTAATAATGTCCTGAACTTGGGGTGTGCTTCAAGGTCAGTGACTGAATACCCAATCCAAGGTGGAAGGCATCGTGCCGAAGGATGAATGGCTGCAGGGTATAAAATGCAGTTGCACACGATCCCCTTGAGGAACCAGACAAAACCTCATTGTATGTTGTCTTGCCAGGGCAGTGGGGGCTCTGCTCTGGTCGACCGTTATTTCCCCCATGCTCGTGGGACGTTAATGGACCAAGTAAGTAAAAGAATTGATTTCGAGACTGCACAGACAGTGGGAGCCAATGAGACGGCAAACCGTGAGTCTGTAGCAGATGTGTCAACGGCAACCATCACTGGGGGTGCGGGGGCGGCTGTGAAGCTGCCGACTGCAGTAACCGGTGAAGTGGCTGTAGAGTTGAGCACGCTATCTAGTACTGGGGCTGCTCTGCGGACACAGGCGACTGCAAATTAAGCAGAACAATGGTCAAGATCCTCCAAGTGAACCTACAGCACAGCAGGGTGGTTAGTGTTGCCGTGTGTAGGATGCTGGACAGGGGAGAGGTGGACTTGGTTCTCATCCAGGAGCCATGGATTTCTGGAGG
Source organism: Prosapia bicincta (assembly GCA_036971475.1). Taxonomy (NCBI): domain Eukaryota; kingdom Metazoa; phylum Arthropoda; class Insecta; order Hemiptera; family Cercopidae; genus Prosapia; species Prosapia bicincta. The sequence continues at coordinate 34,227,187 of JBAIZL010000003.1, forward strand.
ACGAATATGCGGGCTGGCGACATCTGGAGGTAAGTTGTTGTACGATAAGGACTCCGGTGTTCCCAGGATGTGTATCCTGGTTAGGAGGGGGTTGAGTGATTTTGTACTAACGGACTTCTGCTGCAGGGACTTAATAGCAGTGACGGTGGAGCTGCGGGCGGAGGGGAGGATCAAGAGGCTGAACCTTGCCACGGCATATCTCCCCTTTGACTACGCGGGAGCTCTACCAACACAAGAGCTGAGGAGGCTGGTCGAGCACTGCGGGGCTGTGGATGAGGAGCTGCTGGTGGGGATGGATGCTAACTCCCATCACACTTCGTGGGGAAGTACAGGTACCAACACTAGAGGTGAGGAACATTTAGCTTATCTTAGCTCTAAGAATTTACTAGTCTTAAATCAGGGGGAAGAGCCGACGTTTGTCATTAGGGCCAGACAGGAGGTCCTGGACATTACGGTGGCATCGAACAAGACGGCTAGGTATGTACTAAACTGGCATGTGTCGGATGAACCATCTTCTTCTGACCACAGACATATTAGGTATGAGATCTCTCTAAATCCAGCCATGCTTCGGCCAACCAGGGATCCAAGAAGAACAGACTGGGACTCCTACAGGAGGGAGCTGGGAGTTCGGATTGAGAAGGCTGGATTGGAGTATGGTGGGAGGAGAGAGCTAGAAGACTCTGCCGCATTGGTTGGCGAGGCAATAGTAGAATCCTTTACTGATAACTGCCCTCTTAGTGAGGGGAGAAAAGTAGGGGATCCGTCATGGTGGAACAAGAAGCTAGCCAAACTTCGGAAGACCACCAGGAGACTCTTTAATAGAGCAAAAAAGAACGGGGAGTGGGACCAGTATAGGAAAACACTAACCGAATACAACAGGGCAATTAGAGAAGCACGCAGGAAGTCCTGGAAGGAGTTTTGTCAAGAGATTGACAAAACTCGGGAAGGGGCACGACTGCATAAAGTGCTCTCTAAGGACCCAGTTAACCCGGTGGGGATGCTAAGAACCCCACTGGGAAATATAACAAAAACTGCAGGGGAAACTGTGGAAGAATTAATCAGAACACATTTCCCTTCCAGTACCCTGAGGAAACTTGGGGGAGCAGACACTGAACCAGTTTCCAAACTCTCCACAAGACGTGGTAAGAGGGAGGACTGGGAAGTGGCAAGGAGGATAGTAACTCCACAAAGGGTAAGATGGGCTATTGGCACATTTAAACCCTACAAATCTCCAGGTCTAGATGGGATCTATACTGTGCTGCTGCAGCAGGGAATGGATTTGCTGGTACTGGTACTTACTAAATTATACAGGCTAAGCATTGCTTTAGGGCATGTGCCGGCAGCCTGGAAAGCTAGTAAGGTGGTCTTTATACCTACGCCCACCGGTAACCAATCGGAAGGGAAAGGATACAGACCTATTACACTCATGTCCTTTGTTCTTAAGGGACTTGAAAAACTGGTTGATAGGCATATTAGGGTGGGGGGGATTGCTTTGGCCATAAAACCACTGCATTGGAACCAGTATGCTTATCAACCGGGGAAATCCTGCGAGGGAGCTCTCCATCAAGTGGTTGGTAGGATTGAGCAAATGATCGCCAAGAAAGGTTATGCCATAGGTGCCTTCCTCGACATTGAAGGGGCTTTCAATAACCCCTCAGTGGAGACGATGGTAAGTGGAGCAAGACGTCATGGAGTGGATGCAACCACTTGTGGTTGGATAAGTTCCATGCTAACAAACAGAAGCATTTCTGTAGAGGTGGCAGGGGAGGTCAGAAGGGCGGAGACAAGTCTGGGCTGTGCACAGGGGGGGGGGTTCTCTCTCCTCTGTTGTGGTGCCTAGTGGTTGACAACCTTAATGAACTCCTGAATGAACAGGGGTACTTCTGTCTAGGATATGCGGACGACATAGTTGTTTTGATCCTGGGCAGATTCCCTGATACAGTCCTTGAGGTAATCAGAAATCCTCTACGACTGATTGAAGAGTGGTGTAAAAAGGAGAACCTTAGGGTAAATCCAAAAAAGACTGCTCTCATTAACTTCACCAGACAGCGAAAAGATCTGACGACCAGGATGCCCCGCCTGTTTGGTGAATACCTTGAGTTTGTGGGGGAGGTGAAGTACCTGGGAGTTACTCTGGACAGGAAACTCACCTGGAACCCACATCTTGAGAGGACAGTTAACAGGGCCAAAAGGGCACTGACGACTGTGAGAATAATGGTGGGTAAGAAATGTGGACTGAAGCCATCAATGATGCACTGGATGTATCTGAGGGTGATAAGACCTATGATTACCTATGGAGCTCTGGTGTGGTGGACAAAGGCCAACCAGTCACAGACAAGAGCTAAACTGAGCTCTATCCAGAGATTGGCCTGTCTGTGCACACTGGGAGCGATGTCAACTACACCAGGTGCAGCAATGGAAGTAATGCTTAACCTCCCTCCCCTTGAGCTTGTCCTTAGGGGAGAGGCGAGGCTGGCGGCATGGAGATTGCGCCACTCGAGCAACTGGGCTAACCTCCCAGATGTCTCGGGACATATGAGTATCGAGTTGTCAAGGAACCCGTCTTGGAAATGGGCAGCGACCACATTACTCGAATGTTTGCACCTGACCAGGTCCACCAAACTATGATGGAATGGTCAGGGACATTAACATCGGGAGCTCAGATCTGGTACACAGATGGCTCCAGGATGGACTTCGGCACTGGAGCGGGGGTGTATTGTAAAAACCCAAGGGTAGAACTAGTTTTTTCCTTGGGGAGGCATACCTCTGTCTTTCAAAAGTATATGCTATAAATGCCTGTCTGGGAGAGATAGCGAGAAGGGAAACACACGGGACCCGGATTGCTATTTTCTCCGACAGTCAGGCAGCAATTAAGGCACTAAACGGACACGTGGTCACCTTGGCCATAGTCAGGGAGTGCCTAATTAACCTACAAGCTCTGGCAAAGCACAATCAAATCATGGTAGGTTGGGTGCCAGGGCATAGGGGAATACTTGGAAATGAAGCCGCAGATGCGCTGGCCAATGAGGGGTCTTCGACTCCCCTGATTGGACCGGAGCCTGCGGTAGGTATTTCCAAATCCATGGGCAAGATGGCAGTGCGAAGGTGGATGGCTGAAAGACACTGTGAGCACTGGATCAGGGCTGAAGGGATGAGACACAGTAAGCTAACCCTTAGAAAACCTTCCTTGGGGCTGCAGAAGAGTCTCATCTATCTGTCTAGGCAGGAATTGAGGATAGCCACAGGTCTACTCACGGGACACTGTGGACTAAGGAAACATTTGCATAAAATGGGTATCTACAAAGATGAACCAGTGTGCAGATTATGCGGGCAGGAACTGGAGACTGCCACACACATTATTTATAGATGTGAAGCACTTGCCGAGAGGCGCTTCAACCTCTTTGGTGATGGGACAGCTCTGGTGGATGCTGAAGGTAAAACTCTAGTCAGGAAACTCCTAAACCTGGTAAGAGGGAAGGGGTTATTTGACTAGATCAGGGAGGTAAGTACAATATACCTTAAGGTAGCAGTGCTTCGGGCAATTCAAACCCGCTCCCAAGTAAAAAAAAAAAAAAAAAAAAAAAAAATAGTGGTTAGTGGGTTTTATTTATTATATATTTTTTAACTAACTTCAATGGAACTTGTTAGAATGGTCCGTACTATTTCCCTTTGATTTTTCAACTCCTTCTATAAGCTCACACTCTCCTAATTAATATACACATATCATGTATTGTTTTTCAATCGTTAATATAATACATATTTATCCAATCAAGCTGAAATACATTTTTTAACCTGTTGTAGATGACAATTGACAATACAAATTTTAAAAATATTTATTTATTTAATTTTAAAAAGGTGTTCTCTCGGTTTGATTTGAACTGAATGACTACATTTTGAAATCAAGACTGAGAACACTTTCCCACAGCTAGGAATGTGTTACTTAAAGACGTATATGAAATTATAAGAGAAAGGTTCTTTGCAATAATGAAGCTTTACAAAAAGAGATGGATGTAATGAGATATAGACCAAAATCAGCTTCATAAATTAGAAACGAAAAAAAGCGAATAAGTAGTAACAAACAAACATAGTCCAAATTCATATACTGTATACAGACGGAAATGGAAAGTTGAGAGGAATTTTGCTTTCTAATTTGCCACCTAATATTGTGGTTCTGTGATATATATAAATAAACACGCACACGCTCGCGCGCGCCAGCGCACGAACGCACGCAAACACACACACACGACACACAACACACACACACACACACACTCACAAACACACACACACATACTCTCTCACACACACATTCTCTCTCTCTCTCTCTCTCTCTCTCTTTCTCTCTCTCACGCACACAGACACACACACACGCACACAAACACACATATTTATGTTATTCGTAGTTATAAAATAAAAAAGTAACAGAAACGATTTTTTTTACCTTAGTAGGAATTACCTTTAAATTTGTATGTTTAATAATTATTTAGTAATTTACCTATTTTATTTTTAATGTATTTATTTTTGTGTCTCTAGAAACAACAAACATTAGAATAGTACTTGATAATTTTAAATTGAAAATGAAATAGAGTATACTTCTCTTTTCCACCGAAAATTTCCGAAGTACATTTTTCAAGTCTAAATCTTGACTATTTGTCGATGTGACTATTTTTATAGGTAAAATCGTCCTATAATAATAATATTTTCAACGGGAGCACTTTAGGAAACGAGAGGATGAAACACGACACTAGCCTCCCCTTTGTTTGCATTGTTGCTTCACACCACCCTAGTTTCTCCCTCCTCTGTTTCGATTACAATACTGTACTAAAGTTGGAGAGGAAGTGAGACTGTACCTATACTGCCCTACTCGCATGACGCATCGGTTTTTTAAGCTTGGAGTTATGTGGGCTGAGTTTAGGTATTTGAATACGGGCGATAGTTTGGTCGGCTTCCTAATCACTATGAAGAGGAATGCATATGCGCACATTACAGCAATTCAGTATCGGCCGATTAAAAAGTTTGTGTGCGTCCCGATTGCCTTTATGGCCCCCGCAGACTGTAGACTTTCTATCGGCTGATAGTTTGGTCGGCTTCCTAATCACTATGAAGAGGAATGCATATGCGCACATTACAGCGATTCAGTATTGACCGATAAAAAAGTTTGATGTGCGTCCCGATTGCCTTTATGGCCCCCGCAGACTGTAGACTTTCTATCGGCTGATAGTTTGGTCGGCTTCCTAATCACTATGAAGAGGAATGCATATGCGCACATTACAGCGATTCAGTATTGACCGATAAAAAAGTTTGATGTGCGTCCCGATTGCCTTTATGGCCCCCGCAGACTGTAGACTTTCTATCGGCTGATAGTTTGGTCGGCTTCCTAATCACTATGAAGAGGAATGCATATGCGCACATTACAGCGATTCAGTATTGACCGATAAAAAAGTTTGTGTGCGTCCCGATTGCCTTTAGGACACCAGCAGACTGTAGACTTTGTATCGATAGTTTGGTCGGCTTCCTAATAAGTATGAAGAGGAATGCATATGCGCACATTACAGCGATACAGTATAAAAAAGTTTGTGTGCGTCCCGATTGCCTTTAGGACACCAGCAGACTGTAGACTTTCTGTCGGCTGATAGTTTGGTCGGCTTCCTAATAAGTATGAAGAGGAATGCATATGCGCACATTACAGCGATACAGTATAAAAAAGTTTGTGTGCGTCCCGATTGCCTTTAGGACACCAGCAGACTGTAGACTTTCTGTCGGCCGATAGTTTGGTCGGCTTCCTAATAAGTATGAAGAGGAATGCATATGCGCACATTACAGCGATACAGTATAAAAAAGTTTGTGTGCGTCCCGATTGCCTTTAGGACCCCCGCAGACTGTAGACTTTCTATCGGCCGATAGTCTGGTCGTGTTGGGCTGCTAGTGCAATCATCGAACCAACTAAACATTTTGGTTGGTGAACGGTGCACAGACTAGCCAACAGCCGGCCGACTATTCTCGAACGATTTACTAATTTGTAATTGACTTTTGAAGTGAGCGTTCGCAGTGTGAAACTAAATACAATATTGTCCCGAAATATTATTGCTCTCATACAACGGAGAGGGAAAAAGAAGAAGAGATTCCATGAGTATTTTGTGCACTCCATTCTCAGTGATAGCTTAATTAGTAGGGAATTTTACACAATGCATTCCAAATTACTTGATTAACCGAAAAAAATAACCAGCTTCAAAGAACTTGTTAAGCTAATTGGACCAGCAATAGCAAGGTTTTATCTACTTGTCTAGCTAACTGGATACAAATGTAAGATTTCTTTACCTGTGGAGGAGAGAGTGTTACGATAGGATAAGACGAACCATAAATACTTGTACTATTTTTATTAGAATTAAAACTACGAAGCTCGGTATTTTAAGAAATAAAGTTGTTTAAAAGTCGTATATTTGCGAAACAACTGAAAATTTTGAATAGTAAGACTGGTATCATTAGGGTTAGCTGGTGATGAATGTTTGTCTGCGAGGGCTATTAAACTAATCTGTCGGTCAACTACCGGCCGACTGTTTAATCAGTATTGACTAACATTTACTAGCGCAAACATGACGATTGTTTAGACTACGGACTCAGCAATAGCTCAATTCGCTCCGAGCTTTGGCGTCGGACAGTCATGTCATGCGTATATTTTTTTATTTTATAATATATATTTTATATTATAATGGCATCACCAATTTACAATCTTGATTGTAGAAACGTCTAAAGAAAAGTTGATTGAAGAGCAAAGACCTGTGGATAACCAAAGTTCAAAATAGTGCCCCGACCAGAATGTAAAGAAAAAACTGAGGAAGGAAGTTTGTGAAGGAGTTGTTCTTTAGTGTAATCACCTTAGTGCCGTGGCCAAAACAAACAAATTTTGTGGATTCATGTGAATTTTTATTTATTTAAGTAGGTATAACTGAATAACTATTACATTCGTTATTACAAGAGACTTAAATATCTCTATTTTGAACAGTTATTATTTTTATTTCAATACAAGGAAAATCGACGTACTGATGTTAACCTGGAATAGGGCAATTCTCAATTAAATGATGATGATGATGAAGCTGGTCCCTCCACTTCCACTTCTATTCGTCAGAGAAAGAAGAGGCCTAATGTATCGAATCATACGGACAGGACGAAGCATTAAATGAGACTCATGATGATGAAGCTGGTCCCTCCACTTCCACCCCTATTCGTCAGAGAAAGAAGAGGCCTAATGTATCGAATAATACGGACAGGACGAAGCATTAAATGAGACTCATGATGATGAAGCTGGTCCCTCCACTTCCACCCCTATTCGTCAGAGAAAGAAGAGGCCTAATGTATCGATTCATACGGACAAGACGAAGCATTAAATGAGACTCATGATGATGAAGCTGGTCCCTCTATTCCCACCCCTATTCGTCAGAGAAAGAAGAGACCTAACGTATCGAATCATACGGACTTGCACGAAGCATTAAATGAGACTCATGATGATGAAGCTGGTCCCTCCACTTCCACCCCTATTCGTCAGAGAAAGAAGAGGCCTAATGTATCGATTCATACGGACAAGACGAAGCATTAAATGAGACTCATGATGATGAAGCTGGTCCCTCTATTCCCACCCCTATTCGTCAGAGAAAGAAGAGGCCTAATGTATCGATTCATACGGACAAGACGAAGCATTAAATGAGACTCATGATGATGAAGCTGGTCCCTCTATTCCCACTTCTATTCGTCAGAGAAAGAAGAGACCTAACGTATCGAATCATACGGACTTGCACGAAGCATTAAATGAGACTCATGATGATGAAGCTGGTCCCTCCACTTCCACCCCTATTCGTCAGAGAAAGAAGAGGCCTAACGTATCGAATCATACGGACTTGCACGAAGCATTAAATGAGACTCATGATGATGAAGCTGGTCCCTCCACTTCCACCCCTATTCGTCAGAGAAAGAAGAGGCCTAACGTATCGAATCATACGGACTTGCACGAAGCATTAAATGAGACTCATGATGATGAAGCTGGTCCCTCCACTTCCACCCCTATTCGTCAGAGAAAGAAGAGACCTAACGTATCGAATCATACGGACTTGCACGAAGCATTAAATGAGACTCATGATGATGAAGCTGGTCCCTCCACTTCCACCCCTATTCGTCAGAGAAAGAAGAGGCCTAACGTATCGAATCATACGGACTTGCACGAAGCATTAAATGAGACTCATGATGATGAAGCTGGTCCCTCCACTTCCACCCCTATTCGTCAGAGAAAGAAGAGGCCTAACGTATCGAATCATACGGACTTGCACGAAGCATTAAATGAGACTCATGATGATGAAGCTGGTCCCTCCACTTCCACCCATATTCGTCAGAGAAAGAAGAGGCCTAATGTATCGATTCATACGGACAAGACGAAGCATTAAATGAGACTCATGATGATGAAGCTGGTCCCTCTATTCCCACCCCTATTCGTCAGAGAAAGAAGAGGCCTAATGTATCGATTCATACGGACAAGACGAAGCATTAAATGAGACTCATGATGATGAAGCTGGTCCCTCTATTCCCACTTCTATTCGTCAGAGAAAGAAGAGACCTAATGTAGCGAAGCATACGGACTTGGATGAAGAATTATTGAAAGCATTAAATGAGAAACTTTGCTTTGTCTCTAGTCCCTTCACACCAAAATTTAACCACAAAAAAAATAATTTGATGCTAAAATTAGTATTATTGACGTTTTTAAACTGATAAGACTAGCTAGGTGTGTTGGCAATCTACTTCTCAGCCAACATATAGGTACAGCATAGTACTGTGAACCTTTGTCCTTTTTCATCGAGGGACTTACAACATGCCACCACAACAACAATTAAAGGTTACAACCAGGTCTTCACCATCGCCCAATTTCCTACCGACAACCATTCAGAACATTTCACCACCAGCTAACTCAAACTGTACAACCCAGTTTTAATAATAAAATTTTTCAGATGATTCGCATATATACAACGTATAAACAACTTAATTTCTTAAAATACCGAACGTTGTAATTTTATTTCTAATAAAAATAGTGGATAAGTATTTGTGGTTTAACGTACCTTATCGTAACGCTCTCTCCTCCACAGGTATAGAGTCTTAAATTTGTATCCTCCTTCGCTATTGATGGTCCAATTAGCTTAAGAAGCTCATTGAAGCTGATTATGCTCATACGATCAAAGTCAAATAATGTTTTCAGGTAATCGTAATTTGGAATGCTTTGTGTAAACTTTTCCTCTAACGAATCTATCATAGATAATGGGATGCACCCAATACTCACGTAATCTCTTCTTCATGTTCTCTTCCGTTGTATAAGAGCAATAATAACATTTCTGGAAAATATTGTATTTATTTTCATTACGCGACCGCTTACATCAACAGTCAGTTACAAACTAGTAAATCGTTCGAGAATAGTCGGCCGGCTGTTGGCTAGTCTGCGCCAAACAGTTTAACAAACTGTTTAGTTGGCTCTGTGCGCGCACTATTAGTCCAACCCGGCGAAACTATCGGCCAATAGAAAGTCTGCCTAAGGACCTTGAGTACAATAGCTGATTGTACCACAGGAGACTGAAAAATAAACACACAACACCCTCCCTAAAGAGAAGTAAAACTTATACTTTCCTGTCGCCTCGTACAACTACATTATATATTCAATTACCATTACCTCTAGACACTGAAGCTAGAACCTATGCCTGTGTTTTTTTTATGTAATTACATAAAACATTACATATTTATCATTTATGTATAGTTTGGATAGAAGTGATTTCTTGCTGCTTGTTCTTAAAAAATAGAGTTTATAGACTTTAACTAAGCAAAGCAAAATTATTTAACGGCATTACTTACACAATGCAATGGACATATACAGAGTTTACCTCATGGTTACAACAATGAAAAGAAATACGATTTCATGACACCGACAGCACGTCACTTCAACGGTAGCGATTAAGTAGCGTTTACACCAAAGTCTTCCAAAAAGGTTTCCCACAAGTTGCGGCAATTTGTTGCTTTTTCTATAAAGTAGAGCAACTTTTTCTGTCTTCCACTTGTGGAGAGACAAATCTTCCACTAAATTTTGGTTTCGATAAAGATCAAAGAAAGTTGACAACCAAAAGTAGAAGATTTGTTGCTGCGCGCTTTGCGTAAGCAGCTTGTAGTGAACTAGTGGAGAACTGTTCTCCCTCCACTGCTTTCCTGTAGTTTGTGTCACGTTTCTTGATTTTATGTCAGACCATTGAAATCAAATACTCAAAGTCACTACTGGTCATTCACAGAAAGTTTTTGACACTTCCATCGTACTTACTTCACCACTTAAGAGATCAACGTCATCTTCTCGGAGAACAGATATCATGTCACTGCCATTGTACCTATCTCTAGCCTTCAACGAGCGTCTTCCCCAATACCTTCGGAGACCTCCTGTACAGTGACTGGCTATGGTGACACAGGCAGCCGTGGCAATAATTGCGTATTCTTCATCCAACATCCTCGAACTACTGCCTAAACTTTCGCGCTAATTCTTTAGTAACAAGTTATCCACTTGATGCCCTAAATTAGAAAAGAGCAAATTTTAGTTTCCTACAAACAATCTGATGTCAACTTTTAGTGGTTGACTTTAGTGTAAACGCGCCTTTAGATACCATGCGCCCTTGTGAATTATAGCCACGATAAAGAGTACATCTACTTCAAATGAATTATGTTAGATTTACCGTATTTTCGAAAGGCTAAGTAAGGCGAGCATGAGACCACCCTGTGGTACTGCGAAAGGAAGGAATCACGGATGGAAGGTAGCCTAAGTAAACTAAGCTACTCTCTAACGAGGTCGTATCTGTTACAGTCAAGGGAGAATAAACACGGCTAAGAAGAATAAAGACAGGACTTAATAACACACATAAACTCTCCTGGTGATAAGAAAGGGAGGAGACACGGATCGAAGGTAGCCTAGAAGAAGTATGCTACTCTCTAACGAGGTCGTATCTGTTACAGTCAAAGGGAGAATAAACACGGCTAAGAAGAATAAAGACAGGACCTAATAACACACATAAACTCTCCTGGTACTAACAAAGGGAGGAAACGCGGATCGAAGGTAGCCTAGAAGAAGTATGCTACTCTCTAACGAGGTCGTATCTGTTACAGTCAAGGGAGAAAAAACAAGCATAAGAAGAATAAAGACAGGACTTAATAACACACATAAACTCTCCTGGTACTAACAAAGGGAGGAAACGCGGATCGAAGGTAGCCAAGGTGAAGTATGCTACTCTCTAACGAGGTCGTATCTGTTACAGTCAAGGGAGAATAATCACGGCTAAGAAGAATAAAGACAGGACTTAATAACACACATAACTCTCCTGGTACTAACAAAGGGAGGAAACGCGGATCAAAGGTAGCCTAGAAGAAGTATGCTACTCTCTAACGAGGTCGTATCTGTTACAGTCAAGGGAGAATAAACACGGCTAGAATCAAACCAGTGACTTGCAACATATTCCAGGAATATTTGGAGAATACTCCGACATTTAAACAGAACCACTTCTCGGACTTTAGTCTAGTCTTGTGACTACTATAACTTACTTGGCATTTTGTCTTTACTAGCGATATGTGCCCTATCTTACATAGTATGGTAAACACTTATACGAAGTGAAGGCCTAATCAAAAGTACCGTATTCATTATAGATTACACTTTACGATAGTTGAGGTGAGAACATTGCTCCATACATGCAGATTACAATAGCAAGTAGTAAAACGATGCAATAGTGAATGGGATTGTTTACTGCATCGATAAAGGTGTCGCTGTTCAGACTAATCGCGTAGGTTCATGTGAAGTCACATCACTGGTCCCCCAAAAGACTTATCTGTGTATGTCGACGTTTCTGCAATTAATCTCTGTACACAATCCGTAAATAGAAGAGTGTTCATTTAATTTCAACTCAACAACCGGCGCCATCTTTGTGACCTGACGATGACGGTCGTAAACTTCGGAAAACTACGCGCAATGATTTCGTGACGGTACAGGTCAAATTGTAAAAACTTTCTGTTGGGCCTCAAGTAGAAACTGTGCATTCGTTGTCTAGAAGACATCAGGCAATGTCAAACCACTTAGACCAGAGGCTCCCAACCGTTTTCAGATGGCGACCCACCTCTTGGCGGTTCAACGGTCCATGGTGAAATAAAAAACAATATTTGTGTTGTATCCCTTCTTTACATATATAATTTACCATCAAATATTGCATATATATATATATATATATATATATATATATATATATATATAAAATACGTTTTCTTGTTTAATAATTTAAAAAACCACAGGTTATTCAAATACAAGAATATTTATTATTTTATATCCACAGCTTTTCGTTGGCAAACAGTACCAACATCATCAGGAATGAAAATTGCAATAATGTAAGCTATAGGCCTAAAACATATGTTTATTTAGAAATAGAATTGTTGCTAAATTTATACAAATTGCCAAATTTATTTTGTTGCTGTAACATTATAGACATTGAATATAGTATCAAATTTAGAATGTATTTGTATTTGTTCTTTTATAATTTGTTATTATTATTGTGTTTATATATTTCGAATGCTTCATATATATTCATTCTTAATCCCTTATTAATTTCTTTTATAAGTCTCATATTTTCTATTTTTGGAAATTGGTGCTTATTATTAATACAATGATTAGCGAAATTTGATTTATATATTTCTGGATTAATGTAGGCATTTAAATGTTCTTTATATCTTTCTTTTAATTTTTTCTTTGTTTGACCTATATAAGCTTTATTACAATTTTTGCATTTTAATTTATAAACACCTCCTTTTTCATGCATATTAATTGTTTTATTATTGTTATTTATTATGTTTATTATTTTGTTATTAGTTTTGTATGCAATTTTCATATTTGTATTTTTAAATAATTTGGTGATATTTTTTATTTCATGGCCTATAAATAAAAATGAAGTCCATATTGTATTATTATTATTATTGCAAATTAAATTATTATTTTGTTTATTAAAAATATTATAATTAAGTTTGTCAACAGTTTTCTTTTTATAACCGTTTTCTAATGCAATTTGATAAATTATGTTTTTTTCTTTTATTTTATTTTCTTCATTCATGGGTATTTTATGCATTCTATATAATAAGTTATATAAAGCAGCCATTTTTTTATTATAAGGATGATTAGATTTATTTGGTATAATTTGGTTTGTCAAAGTTGGTTTACGGTATATCACATACTCAAATTTTTCATTTTTTCTTATTATTGTTAAATCTAGAAAATTTATTTTGTTATTTGTTTCAATTTCATAAGTAAATTTGATTTTATTAATTTTATTTATTTTATCCAAAATATTTGTTAAATTTATATTATTATTGTTTGATATATACATTCCATCATCTACATAGCGAAATTATTTTATTTTGGATATAAAATAATAAATATTCTTGTATTTGAATAACCTGTGTAGTTTTAAATTATTAAATAAGAAAATGTATTTTATATTTATATAAAATTAACCTTACAGGGTTATATAAAAAGTGTTGTGCAATCAATGTAAGTGTTATAATTGTAGGTTAGATTTGAGACTTGATTATTAATTCAAAAAAATTTTGATAACATATTTAATATTTAACATACTGATTAATCGATCAAATTTCTAGAATTGTGTGTATTATTACATATATTTGAAAAAGATATTATAAACAACTCAAGATATATAATTTTTATCATTTCTAAAGTAATTATACTGAACATTTTCATCTTTACAAGTTGATACTGGATCAAACAAATATTTTATAATATACAACTAGAAGCAAATATTTACAATATAATACAGCCTATTCTATACTAATATATTTTAAAATGATTTCTATTAATAATTGTAATGTTGCCTTAACAAAAGACATTAATTTATTTGAAAAACGTAAAATTCAACTAATAAATACTAACTGTAATATATACTTTAATAAACAATGTATTAAAAATAATATAATTCCCAAATACGCAAAAATTACAATAAAAAACAAAAATAATATAGCTCAAAAAACATGTAAACAAGCTGAAAAATTATGGGTTAAGAATGAAATTAAAAACTTGTATCAAAAGAAAAATACTTTAACAATTGAAATATATAAGCTACATATAAAATTAGCTTCTATAATGCATAACATAAAATGGGAAGAAAAATATAATAAAATCAATTTATTTATAAATAAAATTAGAAATATAAAAATAAATAGAATAAACAAAAAACTTAAAAATTTAAAGTTAGAAAAACAAATAAAAGATGTACCTGAAATTAAATATCATAATTTTCACCCTAATGTAGTTAATCTATCAAATACTGGATTTAATAATAATGAAATAAAACTACTTGAAAACAATAAAACCAATATAAAAACAGACATAAATAATAATATTAATAATATTATAGTAGATACAGAACTAGCTCTTAGTAAACGAAATACAAGCTTACAAGAAAATACCAGAATCGAAGCAGCTTATGAAATTAAAAAATTGATTTAAAAAAATACAGTTAATAAAACACATAAGAAACAATATTCAGAAATTAAAGATTTAAAACAAAAATTACAAAATAATAATCTTATTACAGTAAAGGCAGATAAAAGTAATGCTATTGTCATTATTGATAAAAATGAGCACATAACAAAAACAGAAAAATACATAAATGATAATCAATTTTGTCAAATATATAAAGATCCCACAAATAAATTTCAAAATAAAATTAAAAATATTATAAAATCTTCATATAAATTAATCAATAAAAATAAAATTAGCAACTACATAAATGATAATCCAAAAATTCGAATATTGAATGGACTTGTGAAATTACATAAAATAGATAAACCAATAAGACCATTAATAAATTTTATAAATGCTCCATCTTATAAAATATCAAAGGTTATGGTAAGTATTCTTAAAGAAATAATAGAACTAAATAATAATCATACTATAATAAATTCTATTAATCTTATTGAAAAACTAAATGCAAGTAAAATTAATGAAAATACAAAATTAATATCATTAGATATAAAAAAAATGTATACAAACATACCTATAAATTAAACTCTTGAAATTATAAAATCTAAATTGGAACACGAGAAAGATAAAAAATTAACATTAGAAATTTTAAATACACTCAAAATAATATTAAATCAAAATTATTTTTCATATAATGACAAAATTTATAAACAAGAAGATGGTCTTGCTATGGGCTCGCCATTATCAAATATATTATCTGAAATATTTTTACAACAATTAGATAATAAATTTAATGAAATTATAAATATATATGATAAAAATGGTTATTGGGTTCGCTATGCAGATGATGGAATGTATATAACAAACAATAATAATATAAATTTAACAAATATTTTGGTTAAAATAAATAAAATTAATAATAAAATCAAATTTACTTATGAAATTGAAACAAATAACAAAATAAATTTTCTAGAATTAACAATAACAAGAAAAAATGAAAAATTTGAGTATATGATATACCGTAAACCAACTTTGACAAACCAAATTATACCAAATAAATCTAATCATCCTTATAATAAAAAAATGGCTGATTTATATAACTTATTATATAGAATGCATAAAATACCCATGAATGAAGAAAATAAAATAAAAGAAAAAAACATAATTTATCAAATTGCATTAGAAAACGGTTATAAAAAGAAAACTGTTGACAAACTTAATTATAATATTTTTAATAAACAAAATAATAATTTAATTTGCAATAATAATAATAATACAATATGGACTTCATTTTTATTTATAGGCCATGAAATAAAAAATATCACCAAATTATTTAAAAATACAAATATGAAAATTGCATACAAAACTAATAACAAAATAATAAACATAATAAATAACAATAATAAAACAATTAATATGCATGAAAAAGGAGGTGTTTATAAATTAGAATGCAAAAATTGTAATACAGCTTATATAGGTCAAACAAAGAAAAAATTAAAAGAAAGACATAAAGATTATTTAAATGCCTACATTAATCCAGAAATATATAAATCAAATTTCGCTAATCATTGTATTAATAATAAGCACCAATTTCCAAATATAGAAAATATGAGACTTATAAAAGAAATTAATAAGGGATTAAGAATGAATATATATGAAGCATTCGAAATATATAAACACAATAATAATAACAAATTATAAAAGAACAAATACAAATACATTCTAAATTTGATACTATATTCAATGTCTATAATGTTACAGCAACAAAATAAATTTGGCAATTTGTATAAATTTAGCAACAATTCTATTTCTAAATAAACATATGTTTTAGGCCTATAGCTTACATTATTGTAATTTTCATTTCTGATGATGTTGGTACTGTTTGCCAACGAAAAGCTGTGGATATAAAATAATAAATATTCTTGTATTTGAATAACCTGTGTTGTTTTAATATATATATATATATATATATATATATATATATATATATATATATATATATATATATATATTATTTGTTGCCAGGTGATAATGTTTTAAATGTTTGTGGGTTTCATTTTTTATTGCTTTACGGAACTATGGATTAAGAATATGGTTAAAAGAACACGATTGAAATACAATTCGTTTCTTTCGATTTTCTTAACTTTTCTGGTTTATTTTTTTGTTTTTACAGGTTCATCTGCTTCAAATGGTAACAGAATTTAGGAGTCCCATTAGAGCAGTGCCATTTACGGCGTTAATAACTCGGTCGGTTATCAGCAATATGACTCACTGGATGTGCAAAGCCCAATGGCTACTGAATGGGAATTATTCCTACCCCCTCCTCTCGCCACTAGGGCCGGCTTAACTATGTGCCACGAGCTCCAACCTCTAGAACATTTTTATAAATATTTATGAGTACTACTTACATTTTATATTTTTAGGTTTTAAACATTATGTCCCGTAAATGGTGCTCTCCACTGTTAGCAAACTGATAAAACCTCTGGCGGACGTCTTCCATAGGGGGAGGTTATGTATGGAACAAAGACAGCATTATAAGATTATAAGAAGCTCAGAAATACGTAACAAGTTTAATATTTGACCAGATGCCTCTCGTTCTAGTTCTAATCCTACACGACGGCCAATTTAACGCGAACACACGCTACTAATGCCACACAGACGTAATGAGAAATATCTGAACCCTTAAAAACTATAAAAAGAAGTATATTTCATAATGCGTAAAGACGTTTACATATATACATCACTTATACTTTAACGTACTTTAACAAGAAGTCTTGATATTTTTGCGAGTCGATTTTCGACTCTTTAAATTCAACAAAACATTAATATAGCTCTCGAAAGTCGATTCTTACGACGTCGACGCTTTGGTTTCTTGGATCTATGTGTGGTTAATGGTTGGTTGCTGTATCGTAGGGAGACTGGCAAGATGATGTCTCTGAAAGAGTTTCGGATGAACATTGCAAACGTCCTGATGGCAGCCGGGAAGAGAAAGGTTGGAAGACCTTCTACAGATGAAGTTACACCCCCCAGGAAGAAAAAGGGAACTTACCAATGCCCAACCTTGGGTTGTGCACGAAATATACGTATACCAGGAATCTTGCGAAAGATGCTTACAGGATCAAATTTAATCAGATGGTGAGGGTAAGCTGTGACGTCAGAACATTGTGACATACGAAAAATGTGTACAACGTTTAGGCGTACACGGATCTTTTAAAATCATTGAGCTACATAAATGAGTTTACCTCTGAGCTAAACATAGGTGTCTCAGGACTGGAGAACCTTTAAAACTTTATCTATTAGCTCTAAACCTGGTTTCCCTTACAATTTTTCCAAGCTTTGGACTGGCAAAATGATATAGATATGTTGCGCTATCATTATGGCATGTTTAAAATCAGCGTGTAGCCTCTTTTTTTTGTTTTTTAAGTTTGTAATTGAAAATGTTTTTATAGAATTTTTTAATCAATATCTGTTATAACTTGAAAATTTTATTTGATCTTACCGCCTAATTTCTTTGGTCTAATCTAATTCATTTTTTGGATGTAGGAAAGAGAACTTAAACGAGACATAATGTCTCCAGTTTCTAGGGATTATTTTACTGTTTGTTTAATTCTTTTTCCGACTTAATACTATGTTTTTTTCTCTTTACTTTCAAGTGTACCTCCAGTCTCATGTGCATATGATTCGTAGTTTCAGTTTTTTGTCGGCCAATAAACGACGTATTTTCCTCTTGGCTTACGGTTCAGAAGTGCGTGGTAGATCTTGCGGTGCCAACCTTCTACAGCGTTTGTTGTTCGATGTCCTCTTTGATGGCACGACCACAAGTACTCTAGGATATCTGGGTTTTTCAACCATTGATCCACGAAAAAATAAAAGTTCAAGCTTTTCATTTTGAGGGGCTTGCAAATTAACCAAACAAAACCTTTCTCCTACGTTTTCTTGGTTCAAAAAGGCAAAGAAAACTCACATCTTATTTGAAAGTAGAATGTCCTCGTTCTTCCTGCATTCATTAGTCAAGCCAAGCTCTTGGAGCTTCCGTCACAAACATTTATTAAAGTGGATGTAACAGTAACTGATTTCCAAAACCTTGAAAGTTATTAGCAAATGGTTTAGGGGTAGATGACCTGGAGTGACAACTGGAGTCTGGTTTGTACGCTCTTATCCAATTTACCACATACCCTTGCCCATTGCTATTGTTTCTTTTTGTATGCACATATTTTTAATGCCACCCAACCATGGGTCCAAAGGACTATGCAGATATTGCCTTAGTGGTTATTCAACAATAAAGTGCACCAAATGGAATTTATTTCTCTCTTTTGTACCAAGCAGAAACTGTTTTAAAGCATTTCGTATAAAACAATAAACTTCAATATTATTTTCTTATATCAAGTTTATGCAACATGCCCTAATTTGAATAAATTATGCTAATAATTTTTTTTAGCTCTTCACACTCCTAGGAAGAGGTTATATACTCAACTTTCTAATGTATTCATTTGAAATTTCAACGCTTGCCAGGTAAAGGGTTAAATACATTAAAATGTAAATGATAAATGAATACAAGAAAATTATGTTGCTATACGCGTATATGTATTTACATTTGTATTGTTTCATTTGGAACCTGGTTTTCTTGCTCAGACTTTTAAATTAATACAATCAAAAATTAGTCCTGACGTGTTGTGTTGTGACGTGATGAATATGTCAGACCGTGTTGCAAAAGCCTTTGCGGGACTGAAAGAGCACGTATGTTTTAACATCAACGCTCCAACACATAGTCTACTAAACATGAAATATTGTGGTTCATAATCCGTTCATTAAAAACTTCTGTTACAAAAATACGAATGTAAATGATCAAAGGAACTAGATCAGAATAGACGGGTGAAAGCGTGTAAAACGGGTGGATAGTGATCTCGCTCTAGGCAAACCTAACCGCAGTACATAGCAATGTTCCAGTAATAAAATACTAAACCGGTTAGAACAGGGGTTCCCAAACTGTGGTGCGCGGGAAGATTTCACGTGGTACGCGTATGTGGCCTCATCAGGAAGCTCGCAAAATGAGTTGAACTTTAGGAAAAAATTAGCAGAAGATAGTTCCAAAGAGAAATTAATAGTATACTTCTGGATCGTGTGTAAATCCGATTATCAAATGCTCTTCCGGAAAGCTATGCTGTTGTTGATACATTTGTCACTAGTTATTTGTGTGAGCGGTTCTTCTGAACTGTTATATATAAAAAATTAATATAGAAACAAACTAACAAAAGTGTTGAATAGGACTTAAGGATAAAATTAAGTTTAATTACTCCTGCAATTGACTCTTTACTGACAGTCAAACATCAACCAGCTTCGCAAAAATTAAAGTACACAATCACCTTCATTGATCATTGATTTGTAGGTTTTTTTGGCTGTTTTTTGTACAAATCGTATATTATATTTTTGTATGGATATGAGCATTGATTAAACTTTAATAGTAGTTTAAATTATCTTTTATTGTCTTATCGTTATTCAATATAATGGAAAAGTGAATTAATAATTAATTAATTTTATTACTTATTTAATAAAAATAAAATACATAACGGACGTGTTTCTAAAGAAATTAGGATCAGGGGGTGCTTTCTTCAAATTTACACCCCTAGACCCCTAGAGAGGGTGGTACTCAGTATCTGTAACAGGGGTAGGGAGCCTCTGTCTTAGAAGAAAGCGCCAAGAATGAAAACTTGAAAGCCCCATTTCACAAGGCATTTCACTGCCTCATAAAAACTAAACAATATAGGATAGCCTATACAGTATCAAGAGCACACTGGTACAATATATTACAATAAAAATATTTGCCAAAACCCTAATACCCTAAAAATAACAAAAAATAATTAATATTACAACTTACCTAAGATTAAACCCGTATCATGTAGGCTTATATTTCGATGACAATGTCTTCATCATCAGAGTAATATAAAAATTAGATTGACCTAGTTTGCAAACTAGTTTGTAAATTATTGTATTCTAGATTGCAAATTTTTAATAGGATCCTCTGATGATGGTGATGATGACATCAAAATATACATAAGGTATTCTCTATTTGATATATTTACGTCTAATATCAGTTATTTTTTATTATTTTTGTGGTATTGAGGTTTTTTGCAAATATTTTTATTGTAATAAACAAAATAGGATAAAATTCAAAATTAACAATGATATAACAACGAAAAGATACCACCGTCAAAGATTTAAGACGGAGGCGGTTTATCTTACAATGTAAACCTTGACCAATAGTTTGTGACCGTCACTTCTGCGTCGTGACTCGTCCCGTCTGAAAAATAAGAACGTATTTTTTACATTAAGCCGGGATGAAAACGGGAGCCTACAGAATGCCTCATGATTATAAAAGTGTAGATTAATATCGCTGATATGGGTTTATCATCGAATTTTCCCTCATCTCTTTAATAAAAACATTAACAAGAATATGATTTATAAAAATAGAAAATAACATCGCTTAAAATAAACTTTAATAATGTAGTAATATCATTGTTAATATTACAATTAATAATCCCCAGACCACGATATAAGTTTTCTTTATAACTCCATTGTATTTATACCCTCTGATGATGACCTGTATATCGAAATGGGCATATGTGTTTTTAATCCTTGTGAATTAGTTATTATTTATTGAATACCTTGTATAAGGGTGACTAGAGCTCAAACATACACGAAAAAGCATCAGAGTACAGATCGTATGAATTGCTTTAGCATTTCTCCCACACTCGGTCGTAGGAAGGGTTGAATACTCGACCCGGCAGGGCCAATAAGATCGGACTTTCAGCAGCAGCATGTTGCCAAATTTCTGTAGGATAGTTGTGACAGCGTCCTTAGTGGCAGTGTCTCTAACTAGTGGATCTCGTTAGGAAACTACACTGTCTCCTCCCCCGCCACGCACCGAGTCTGTTTAAATCCTAAAGCAATTTGTAGACGGTAGTGGATTGGAATGAATTGGAATCGAATAAAAGTCAAACAATTCAAATAATTTGAGTCATATACAAAACGATGCTTTGAAATTGAAATATAAAAAATTAAGAACGGGAAAAACCCGTTATATTTCCCGTTTCACAATTAAAAATTGAATTAAGGGACAGGCGCGTATCCAAGGGAGGGCAATCGCCCCCCCCCCCAACCTTCAAGAACTTTGGGTTAAAAATCGACAATATATTATTAAATTAGGACTTTTTTTCGATGTAAATAAGGAATATACCATTTTTGAAGAAGTGAAGTTTATCAACTCGCAGAGGAATTAGACGTCGAAATTAAAATACCCAGAAAAGCAAAGAAACAAATTAATACAGAAAATTATCCTACAAACGAACCAGTTGACTACTTTAGACAGTCAATTTATATCCCAGCCCTGGAAAATGTCATTCAGAATATGAAATCACGTTATTCGAAGGAAACGCTAAATCTATATAATTTATCCATCCTATTTCCAGAAATGAAAAATGACGATGATTTTGAGCAATCACTAAGTCACATTTCCAAAAAGTATGCTTAATTCTTGAACGATTCAGAGGACATAATTAAAAAAAAGCTGGAATCAGAATTGGAATCTTGGTATTCCCAATGGGATCAGGCGCCAACAACTGGTGCTTTGTCAGCTCTGGATTTAATAAAAAAATGTGACCAAGAAGTCTATCCTATTATTTAATTTTTACTATGAATCTTAATCACCTTACCGATTTCTAACGCAAGCGTAGAAAGAACCTTTTCTAGTTTAAGAAGATTGAAAACATGGCTAAGATCAACCATGGAAGAGGATCGCTTGACAGGATTAGCATTGCTTAGTATCAATCGAGAAAAAAAATTGATATAGATTCTGCCATTGATCTCTACGCAAGAAAACGCAAACATCTACTAGAGTTTATTATTTAACTACGAACTATTAATTTTAGTATGAATTTAATTTTTATTTGATATTTGATTCTATTGTTAAATAAATAATACTTATAAAAATTAAAATCATTAAATATTTTCAAATTTTAAGCATTTTTGTTACATGTTTTTACATACACGCACACGCGCGTGCACACACACATATTATATATGTATATATATATATATATATATATATATATATATATATATATATATATATATAATGCATCGATCACCCCCCCCCCCTAAAGCAAATCGCTGGTTACGCGCCTGAGGGAGAATGTACAGATGGACTTGACAAAAAATTCGAATTATTCCAAAAAGTTGGAAAATACCCTTTCTGTCAAAAGTAGTCCAGTTTCCTTGAGTGTGTACAACAGTGAATATAGCATACCTGGATTAGCCTTTTGTTGGAATTATGTGATAAAAGTTCACATTTGCTTTAACCAACGCATTAAATAGTTTCGTTAGCTTACAGAAACTCCAATAGGGGGCATTATGGAGCGCACCAGAGAAAGAGAGAAAAGGAGATATGTAACTTCATCGTAATCAAAATTTAAACACTAGCTAACACATATAGTTTTACTTGACTCATTTTATTTGTTTTTAAAATGCATTTTGGAAAGGTAAAAAAATCTTAGTGGAATACACAAAATTCAAATTATCAAGTGGCTGATTTCATTGTAATTCTACCTGTCGACCTTAGTTTAAGCCCTTCTGCGTCGTATCCGCTTTAACATTATACTAACTTCACTAATCTCTTTTTCAAATTTTTAAAAAATCAAACAATAGATTCTCTTATTTTTTGGAGAGTAAAATTAAAAGATTGTTGTGTTGAGGATTTCTCCAAAAATAAGAACTGCGTTTACACATATTTTTTAAATAACACTAAATAGAGCAGACGGCGAAACGATTAAAATAGGCTGAAACTATTTCCACCTGGGAAATTATTAGTCTTTTTGAGAATCTGTATCTACTTTGTTATTTTTTAAATAAGTAAATATTTGACTTAACGTTAACTGATGGGCTTCTACAAATTCATTCAATTTTCAGTTCGTCTCCTAGCGCACAAAGCAGGTATGCCTCCAACATAACATTTGTTTGATTTTATGAAGGCCGTAAATACGATAAGGCAAATATGTTTCAGTTCTGAGAGAAAGTGTAAAGTTTCGTAAAGAAGCGAACAAATGATTGCCACTGGATTCTAAATATAGCAGGTTTGTTGTGAAGGAGAGAAGCGGCGCTTTGGCAAAGGCAATAGGACACGCGGTAAAACTGTTTACGTTTGTACATCACTATTGTAAGCCCACATACGAACCTCTCTTCTGCTTGGTAATATATATAAAGCAAATTTCTAAATTCAAAGTTATAATTCCAGAAACGTTCGTCAATTCAGTTAAGCTTTACGTTTGATTAGGTTGTTAGAAAAACAGTAACGGCCTTTTATAGAGTTGTAAGTTTGTTTAACACCTTTAAAGGACTGAACGGGCATCTATAAAGCTACTTGTATTATACGTTGCTTTAAAAAAATGCACGGCATTTTATAGAGCTATATGTTTGATTACGTCAATCTAAATAACAGAAAGGTATTTTATAAATCCCATTTGTGTTATTAGATTAAGCCAAATAAAAGTACGGCATTTTATAGAGCTTTATATGTTATTACGTAGCTTTGAATATCAGCACTCCATTTTATAGAGCTATATGTTTGATTACATTACTTTAAATAACAGCACGACTTTTTAAACAGCTATATTTTTTTTTTACTTTGCTTTAAATAAAAGTACTGACTTTTATAGGGCTATATTATTTTGATTACGTTGCTTTTAATAACAGCACGCCTTTTATAGAGACATATATTCGATTACTTTACCTCAAAATAACAACACGGTCTTTTATAAACCTATATTTATTATTACGTTACTTTAAATAACAACACGGCCTTATATAGAGCTATATTCTTTTGATTACGTTGCTTTAAATAAGATTACGACCTTTTATAAAGCCATATGTGTCAATAATTTGCTTTAAATAACATCACGGCCTTTTATAGAGCCATGTTCATTAGGTTGCTTTAAATAACGACACGGCCTTCTATAGAGACATATGTTCGATTACATTACCCCAAAATAACAGCATGCCCTTTTATAGAGCTACATTTTTTTAATTACGTTGCTTTAAATAACAGCACGACCTTTTATAGAGCTATATTCTTTTGATTGCGTTGCTTTAATTAAAATCACGACGTTTATAGAGCTATATTCTTTTGATTGCGTCGCTTTCAATAAGATTACGACCTTTTATAAAGCCATATGTGTCAATAATTTGCTTTAAATAACAGCACGGCGTTTTATAGAGACATATGTTCGATTACATTACCCCAAAATAACAGCATGCCCTTTTATAGAGCTACATTTTTTGAAATTACGTTGCTTTAAATAACAGCACGACCTTTTATAGAGCTATATTCTTTTGATTGCGTTGCTTTAAATAAAATCACGACCTTTTATAAAGCCATATGTGTCAATAATTTGCTTTAAATAACAGCACGGACTTTTATAGAGACATATGTTCGGTTACTATGCCTTAAATAACATCACGGCTTTTTATTGAGCTATATTCTTTTGATTAGGTTGCTTTAAATAATATCACGGACTTTTATAGAGCCATTTGTCATTAGCTTGTTTGAAATAACGGCACGGTATTTCATAGAGACATATGTTCGATTATGTTACCTCAAAATAACAGCATGGCTTTTTATAGAGCTGTATTTTTTTGATTACGTTGCTTAAAATAACATCACGCCGTTTATAGAGACATGTTCGATTACGTTACCTTAAATAACAGCACGGCCTTTTATAAGCTTTTTTTATTACGTTCCTTTAGCTAACAGCACAGCTTTTTACAGAGCCATATATTTCATTACATTGCTTTAAATAACGGCACGATATTTTATAGGGACTTATGTTCTATTACGTTACAATTAATAACAGCACGGCTCTTTATAGAGACATATGTTGATTACGCTGCTTTAAATAACAGCAAGGATATTCATAGAACCATATAAGTGAATGCGTTGCTTTAAATAACAGTACGGCGTTTTATAGAGTTACACATTTGATTACGTTCCATTTAATAAGAGCAGGTTTTTTTTAAATTTGATCAGGTCTAGTTAAATATTTCATATTTTATTTCGAAGCTGTACTAGATTACTTTCGAGTTAAATATTTGCAAGTTGTTTTTAAACCGTAATTGTGAATATGTGTTTATGCAATTAGGTGTACATATCATATTTTGTTTTTAATAGGATGACAGAATTGATTTTTTTCTGAAAGAGTAAGTTAGTTTACGTTGTTGCAAAATATTTGTTGATTAATTCATTACGTTATAGGCTACATGTCATAAACAGTTTCTGAAAATCTGTAGCCTAAGATATAGGCTACTGTTTTAAATCCAAGCGAAATGTTTTTTTAATCTTTAAATTTAATTAGAATTATGCTGAATATATTTGTTCATAATCGGTTCGTTATAATTACATAATTTCAAAACTGTTTAAATTAGAATGTAATGTTTATACGTTTATACTTAGATTGAAACTGTCGCATTTAACTCCATTGTATCAAATACTAATTATAATTTTAAACTTCATGCGAATTACATCATGCTCGACGCTAATATAATATAATCTCGCAGTATTGCGTAAAATTTTAGGGTAAACAGTCGAGGTTAGAAATTTGAATAATTACTTGTTACTTAGAACCTTTACACAAAAACACATTTTAAAGGTATGCTCATAGTTCACCTTAACCAAATACAATATGCATGATAATTACAGCAAGAAATTGTTAAAGAAGCCAATCTGATACTGAACAAATACAATGTCGCCAAACCAATTACACCTAACTCCATTGCCGGGTAAAATTCTCCCTTTAATGCATCTCCACTCCATATAACGGCGAATTGTTTTGAAGCAAACACTGAACTAACTTCTTACTCTGCTGTAAGTGAATGGGAAGGCACTTATTGCCAGGGTGGGTTTGTCACCAACAAGGTTTCGCTCATTACAGGGAGACAGGTTTCCAGATTGTCAGGGAGTCTTCCTCTATAGCTCGAATATTACATTCAAAACATACATTTTAATGTTAAAAGTAAAAATATGTTGAGAAATGTTTAATAACTATTATTCATACTATTAAATCCATAGGATTTTTTTATCTCGTAATCTTGAAGTTTTATGTTTAACAGCCACGGTGAAAACCATCGCATTAAAAAGATTATGTACTTACAAAAGATTAAAAGGTAGGTACTTAAGTGTACTTAGGTAGTGACATGTTTGGATAGTGACATTCCAAACAGGAATTCCTACTATTCTAATCTGCAGAATTATATCTTGAGACGTGGCCACAAACTAACCACGATTCATCTCCTACAAACGATAGGAAAGGACTGTTTATAGAGTCTTTAGGTAAGATTAAGGTCTGACGTGAAGATCCCAAACAGGAAGTACTATTCACGCTTGCAGAGTTATGCCTGGAGACGTGGCCACAAACTAACCACGATTCATCTCCTAAAAACGATAGGAAAGGACTGTTTATAGAGTCTATAGGTAAGATTAAGGTCTGACGTGAAGATCCCAAACAGGAAGTACTATTCACGCTTGCAGAGTTATGCCTGGAGACGTGACCACAAACTAACCACGATTTATTCTCTTACAAACGATAGGAAAGGACTGTTTATAGAGTCTATAGGTAAGATTAAGGTCTGACGTGAAGATCCCAAACAGGAAGTACTATTCACGCTTGCAGAGTTATGCCTGGAGACGTGACCACAAACTAACCACGATTTATTCTCTTACAAACGATAGGAAAGGACTGTTTATAGAGTCTATAGGTAAGATTAAGGTCTGACGTGAAGATCCCAAACAGGAAGTACTATTCACGCTTGCAGAGTTATGCCTGGAGACGTGACCACAAACTAACCACGATTTATTCTCTTACAAACGATAGGAAAGGACTGTTTATAGAGTCTATAGGTAAGATTAAGGTCTGACGTGAAGATCCCAAACAGGAAGTACTATTCACGCTTGCAGAGTTATGCCTGGAGACGTGACCACAAACTAACCACGATTTATTCTCCTACAAACGATAGGAAAGGACTATTTATAGAGTCTATAGGTAAGATTAAGGTCTGACGTGAAGATCCCAAACAGGAAGTACTATTCACGCTTGCAGAGTTATGCCTGGAGACGTGACCACAAACTAACCACGATTTATTCTCCTACAAACGATAGGAAAGGACTATTTATAGAGTCTATAGGTAAGATTAAGGTCTGACGTGAAGATCCCAAACAGGAAGTACTATTCACGCTTGCAGAGTTATGCCTGGAGACGTGACCACAAACTAACCACGATTTATTCTCTTACAAACGATAGGAAAGGACTGTTTATAGAGTCTATAGGTAAGATTAAGGTCTGACGTGAAGATCCCAAACAGGAAGTACTATTCACGCTTGCAGAGTTATGCCTGGAGACGTGACCACAAACTAACCACGATTTATTCTCCTACAAACGATAGGAAAGGACTATTTATAGAGTCTATAGGTAAGATTAAGGTCTGACGTGAAGATCCCAAACAGGAAGTACTATTCACGCTTGCAGAGTTATGCCTGGAGACGTGACCACAAACTAACCACGATTTATTCTCCTACAAACGATAGGAAAGGACTATTTATAGAGTCTATAGGTAAGATTAAGGTCTGACGTGAAGATCCCAAACAGGAAGTACTATTCACGCTTGCAGAGTTATGCCTGGAGACGTGACCACAAACTAACCACGATTTATTCTCTTACAAACGATAGGAAAGGACTATTTATAGAGTCTATAGGTAAGAATAAGGTCTGACGTGAAGATCCCAAACAGGAAGTACTATTCACGCTTGCAGAGTTATGCCTGGAGACGTGACCACAAACTAACCACGATTTATTCTCTTACAAACGATAGGAAAGGACTGTTTATAGAGTCTATAGGTAAGATTAAGGTCTGACGTGAAGATCCCAAACAGGAAGTACTATTCACGCTTGCAGAGTTATGCCTGGAGACGTGACCACAAACTAACCACGATTTATTCTCCTACAAACGATAGGAAAGGACTATTTATAGAGTCTATAGGTAAGATTAAGGTCTGACGTGAAGATCCCAAACAGGAAGTACTATTCACGCTTGCAGAGTTATGCCTGGAGACGTGACCACAAACTAACCACGATTTATTCTCCTACAAACGATAGGAAAGGACTATTTATAGAGTCTATAGGTAAGATTAAGGTCTGACGTGAAGATCCCAAACAGGAAGTACTATTCACGCTTGCAGAGTTATGCCTGGAGACGTGACCACAAACTAACCACGATTTATTCTCTTACAAACGATAGGAAAGGACTGTTTATAGAGTCTATAGGTAAGATTAAGGTCTGACGTGAAGATCCCAAACAGGAAGTACTATTCACGCTTGCAGAGTTATGCCTGGAGACGTGACCACAAACTAACCACGATTTATTCTCTTACAAACGATAGGAAAGGACTGTTTATAGAGTCTATAGGTAAGATTAAGGTCTGACGTGAAGATCCCAAACAGGAAGTACTATTCACGCTTGCAGAGTTATGCCTGGAGACGTGACCACAAACTAACCACGATTTATTCTCTTACAAACGATAGGAAAGGACTGTTTATAGAGTCTATAGGTAAGATTAAGGTCTGACGTGAAGATCCCAAACAGGAAGTACTATTCACGCTTGCAGAGTTATGCCTGGAGACGTGACCACAAACTAACCACGATTTATTCTCCTACAAACGATAGGAAAGGACTATTTATAGAGTCTATAGGTAAGATTAAGGTCTGACGTGAAGATCCCAAACAGGAAGTACTATTCACGCTTGCAGAGTTATGCCTGGAGACGTGACCACAAACTAACCACGATTTATTCTCTTACAAACGATAGGAAAGGACTGTTTATAGAGTCTATAGGTAAGATTAAGGTCTGACGTGAAGATCCCAAACAGGAAGTACTATTCACGCTTGCAGAGTTATGCCTGGAGACGTGACCACAAACTAACCACGATTTATTCTCCTACAAACGATAGGAAAGGACTATTTATAGAGTCTATAGGTAAGATTAAGGTCTGACGTGAAGATCCCAAACAGGAAGTACTATTCACGCTTGCAGAGTTATGCCTGGAGACGTGACCACAAACTAACCACGATTTATTCTCCTACAAACGATAGGAAAGGACTATTTATAGAGTCTATAGGTAAGATTAAGGTCTGACGTGAAGATCCCAAACAGGAAGTACTATTCACGCTTGCAGAGTTATGCCTGGAGACGTGACCACAAACTAACCACGATTTATTCTCTTACAAACGATAGGAAAGGACTGTTTATAGAGTCTATAGGTAAGATTAAGGTCTGACGTGAAGATCCCAAACAGGAAGTACTATTCACGCTTGCAGAGTTATGCCTGGAGACGTGACCACAAACTAACCACGATTTATTCTCTTACAAACGATAGGAAAGGACTGTTTATAGAGTCTATAGGTAAGATTAAGGTCTGACGTGAAGATCCCAAACAGGAAGTACTATTCACGCTTGCAGAGTTATGCCTGGAGACGTGACCACAAACTAACCACGATTTATTCTCTTACAAACGATAGGAAAGGACTGTTTATAGAGTCTATAGGTAAGATTAAGGTCTGACGTGAAGATCCCAAACAGGAAGTACTATTCACGCTTGCAGAGTTATGCCTGGAGACGTGACCACAAACTAACCACGATTCATCTCCTAAAAACGATAGGAAAGGACTGTTTATAGAGTCTATAGGTAAGATTAAGGTCTGACGTGAAGATCCCAAACAGGAAGTACTATTCACGCTTGCAGAGTTATGCCTGGAGACGTGACCACAAACTAACCACGATTTATTCTCTTACAAACGATAGGAAAGGACTGTTTATAGAGTCTATAGGTAAGATTAAGGTCTGACGTGAAGATCCCAAACAGGAAGTACTATTCACGCTTGCAGAGTTATGCCTGGAGACGTGGCCACAAACTAACCACGATTCATCTCCTACAAACGATAGGAAAGGACTGTTTATAGAGTCTATAGGTAAGATTAAGGTCTGACGTGAAGATCCCAAACAGGAAGTACTATTCACGCTTGCAGAGTTATGCCTGGAGACGTGACCACAAACTAACCACGATTTATTCTCTTACAAACGATAGGAAAGGACTGTTTATAGAGTCTATAGGTAAGATTAAGGTCTGACGTGAAGATCCCAAACAGGAAGTACTATTCACGCTTGCAGAGTTATGCCTGGAGACGTGACCACAAACTAACCACGATTTATTCTCTTACAAACGATAGGAAAGGACTGTTTATAGAGTCTATAGGTAAGATTAAGGTCTGACGTGAAGATCCCAAACAGGAAGTACTATTCACGCTTGCAGAGTTATGCCTGGAGACGTGACCACAAACTAACCACGATTTATTCTCTTACAAACGATAGGAAAGGACTGTTTATAGAGTCTATAGGTAAGATTAAGGTCTGACGTGAAGATCCCAAACAGGAAGTACTATTCACGCTTGCAGAGTTATGCCTGGAGACGTGACCACAAACTAACCACGATTTATTCTCTTACAAACGATAGGAAAGGACTGTTTATAGAGTCTATAGGTAAGATTAAGGTCTGACGTGAAGATCCCAAACAGGAAGTACTATTCACGCTTGCAGAGTTATGCCTGGAGACGTGACCACAAACTAACCACGATTTATTCTCTTACAAACGATAGGAAAGGACTGTTTATAGAGTCTATAGGTAAGATTAAGGTCTGACGTGAAGATCCCAAAC
Source organism: Prosapia bicincta (assembly GCA_036971475.1). NCBI lineage: Eukaryota > Metazoa > Arthropoda > Insecta > Hemiptera > Cercopidae > Prosapia > Prosapia bicincta. The sequence goes on from JBAIZL010000003.1 coordinate 34,258,522, forward strand.
AGGAAGTACTATTCACGCTTGCAGAGTTATGCCTGGAGACGTGACCACAAACTAACCACGATTTATTCTCTTACAAACGATAGGAAAGGACTGTTTATAGAGTCTATAGGTAAGATTAAGGTCTGACGTGAAGATCCCAAACAGGAAGTACTATTCACGCTTGCAGAGTTATGCCTGGAGACGTGACCACAAACTAACCACGATTCATCTCCTAAAAACGATAGGAAAGGACTGTTTATAGAGTCTATAGGTAAGATTAAGGTCTGACGTGAAGATCCCAAACAGGAAGTACTATTCACGCTTGCAGAGTTATGCCTGGAGACGTGACCACAAACTAACCACGATTTATTCTCTTACAAACGATAGGAAAGGACTGTTTATAGAGTCTATAGGTAAGATTAAGGTCTGACGTGAAGATCCCAAACAGGAAGTACTATTCACGCTTGCAGAGTTATGCCTGGAGACGTGGCCACAAACTAACCACGATTCATCTCCTACAAACGATAGGAAAGGACTGTTTATAGAGTCTATAGGTAAGATTAAGGTCTGACGTGAAGATCCCAAACAGGAAGTACTATTCACGCTTGCAGAGTTATGCCTGGAGACGTGACCACAAACTAACCACGATTTATTCTCTTACAAACGATAGGAAAGGACTGTTTATAGAGTCTATAGGTAAGATTAAGGTCTGACGTGAAGATCCCAAACAGGAAGTACTATTCACGCTTGCAGAGTTATGCCTGGAGACGTGACCACAAACTAACCACGATTTATTCTCTTACAAACGATAGGAAAGGACTGTTTATAGAGTCTATAGGTAAGATTAAGGTCTGACGTGAAGATCCCAAACAGGAAGTACTATTCACGCTTGCAGAGTTATGCCTGGAGACGTGACCACAAACTAACCACGATTTATTCTCCTACAAACGATAGGAAAGGACTATTTATAGAGTCTATAGGTAAGATTAAGGTCTGACGTGAAGATCCCAAACAGGAAGTACTATTCACGCTTGCAGAGTTATGCCTGGAGACGTGACCACAAACTAACCACGATTTATTCTCTTACAAACGATAGGAAAGGACTGTTTATAGAGTCTATAGGTAAGATTAAGGTCTGACGTGAAGATCCCAAACAGGAAGTACTATTCACGCTTGCAGAGTTATGCCTGGAGACGTGACCACAAACTAACCACGATTTATTCTCTTACAAACGATAGGAAAGGACTGTTTATAGAGTCTATAGGTAAGATTAAGGTCTGACGTGAAGATCCCAAACAGGAAGTACTATTCACGCTTGCAGAGTTATGCCTGGAGACGTGGCCACAAACTAACCACGATTCATCTCCTACAAACGATAGGAAAGGACTGTTTATAGAGTCTATAGGTAAGATTAAGGTCTGACGTGAAGATCCCAAACAGGAAGTACTATTCACGCTTGCAGAGTTATGCCTGGAGACGTGGCCACAAACTAACCACGATTCATCTCCTACAAACGATAGGAAAGGACTGTTTATAGAGTCTATAGGTAAGATTAAGGTCTGACGTGAAGATCCCAAACAGGAAGTACTATTCACGCTTGCAGAGTTATGCCTGGAGACGTGACCACAAACTAACCACGATTTATTCTCTTACAAACGATAGGAAAGGACTGTTTATAGAGTCTATAGGTAAGATTAAGGTCTGACGTGAAGATCCCAAACAGGAAGTACTATTCACGCTTGCAGAGTTATGCCTGGAGACGTGACCACAAACTAACCACGATTTATTCTCTTACAAACGATAGGAAAGGACTGTTTATAGAGTCTATAGGTAAGATTAAGGTCTGACGTGAAGATCCCAAACAGGAAGTACTATTCACGCTTGCAGAGTTATGCCTGGAGACGTGACCACAAACTAACCACGATTTATTCTCTTACAAACGATAGGAAAGGACTGTTTATAGAGTCTATAGGTAAGATTAAGGTCTGACGTGAAGATCCCAAACAGGAAGTACTATTCACGCTTGCAGAGTTATGCCTGGAGACGTGACCACAAACTAACCACGATTTATTCTCTTACAAACGATAGGAAAGGACTGTTTATAGAGTCTATAGGTAAGATTAAGGTCTGACGTGAAGATCCCAAACAGGAAGTACTATTCACGCTTGCAGAGTTATGCCTGGAGACGTGGCCACAAACTAACCACGATTCATCTCCTACAAACGATAGGAAAGGACTGTTTATAGAGTCTATAGGTAAGATTAAGGTCTGACGTGAAGATCCCAAACAGGAAGTACTATTCACGCTTGCAGAGTTATGCCTGGAGACGTGACCACAAACTAACCACGATTTATTCTCTTACAAACGATAGGAAAGGACTGTTTATAGAGTCTATAGGTAAGATTAAGGTCTGACGTGAAGATCCCAAACAGGAAGTACTATTCACGCTTGCAGAGTTATGCCTGGAGACGTGGCCACAAACTAACCACGATTCATCTCCTACAAACGATAGGAAAGGACTGTTTATAGAGTCTATAGGTAAGATTAAGGTCTGACGTGAAGATCCCAAACAGGAAGTACTATTCACGCTTGCAGAGTTATGCCTGGAGACGTGGCCACAAACTAACCACGATTCATCTCCTACAAACGATAGGAAAGGACTGTTTATAGAGTCTTTAGGTAAGATTAAGGTCTGACGTGAAGATCCCAAACAGGAAGTACTATTCACGCTTGCAGAGTTATGCCTGGAGACGTGACCACAAACTAACCACGATTTATTCTCTTACAAACGATAGGAAAGGACTGTTTATAGAGTCTATAGGTAAGATTAAGGTCTGACGTGAAGATCCCAAACAGGAAGTACTATTCACGCTTGCAGAGTTATGCCTGGAGACGTGACCACAAACTAACCACGATTTATTCTCTTACAAACGATAGGAAAGGACTGTTTATAGAGTCTATAGGTAAGATTAAGGTCTGACGTGAAGATCCCAAACAGGAAGTACTATTCACGCTTGCAGAGTTATGCCTGGAGACGTGACCACAAACTAACCACGATTTATTCTCTTACAAACGATAGGAAAGGACTGTTTATAGAGTCTATAGGTAAGATTAAGGTCTGACGTGAAGATCCCATACAGGAAGTACTATTCACGCTTGCAGAGTTATGCCTGGAGACGTGACCACAAACTAACCACGATTTATTCTCCTACAAACGATAGGAAAGGACTATTTATAGAGTCTATAGGTAAGATTAAGGTCTGACGTGAAGATCCCAAACAGGAAGTACTATTCACGCTTGCAGAGTTATGCCTGGAGACGTGACCACAAACTAACCACGATTTATTCTCTTACAAACGATAGGAAAGGACTGTTTATAGAGTCTATAGGTAAGATTAAGGTCTGACGTGAAGATCCCAAACAGGAAGTACTATTCACGCTTGCAGAGTTATGCCTGGAGACGTGACCACAAACTAACCACGATTTATTCTCCTACAAACGATAGGAAAGGACTATTTATAGAGTCTATAGGTAAGATTAAGGTCTGACGTGAAGATCCCAAACAGGAAGTACTATTCACGCTTGCAGAGTTATGCCTGGAGACGTGACCACAAACTAACCACGATTTATTCTCCTACAAACGATAGGAAAGGACTATTTATAGAGTCTATAGGTAAGATTAAGGTCTGACGTGAAGATCCCAAACAGGAAGTACTATTCACGCTTGCAGAGTTATGCCTGGAGACGTGACCACAAACTAACCACGATTTATTCTCTTACAAACGATAGGAAAGGACTGTTTATAGAGTCTATAGGTAAGATTAAGGTCTGACGTGAAGATCCCAAACAGGAAGTACTATTCACGCTTGCAGAGTTATGCCTGGAGACGTGACCACAAACTAACCACGATTTATTCTCTTACAAACGATAGGAAAGGACTGTTTATAGAGTCTATAGGTAAGATTAAGGTCTGACGTGAAGATCCCAAACAGGAAGTACTATTCACGCTTGCAGAGTTATGCCTGGAGACGTGACCACAAACTAACCACGATTTATTCTCTTACAAACGATAGGAAAGGACTGTTTATAGAGTCTATAGGTAAGATTAAGGTCTGACGTGAAGATCCCAAACAGGAAGTACTATTCACGCTTGCAGAGTTATGCCTGGAGACGTGACCACAAACTAACCACGATTTATTCTCCTACAAACGATAGGAAAGGACTATTTATAGAGTCTATAGGTAAGATTAAGGTCTGACGTGAAGATCCCAAACAGGAAGTACTATTCACGCTTGCAGAGTTATGCCTGGAGACGTGACCACAAACTAACCACGATTTATTCTCTTACAAACGATAGGAAAGGACTGTTTATAGAGTCTATAGGTAAGATTAAGGTCTGACGTGAAGATCCCAAACAGGAAGTACTATTCACGCTTGCAGAGTTATGCCTGGAGACGTGACCACAAACTAACCACGATTTATTCTCCTACAAACGATAGGAAAGGACTATTTATAGAGTCTATAGGTAAGATTAAGGTCTGACGTGAAGATCCCAAACAGGAAGTACTATTCACGCTTGCAGAGTTATGCCTGGAGACGTGACCACAAACTAACCACGATTTATTCTCCTACAAACGATAGGAAAGGACTATTTATAGAGTCTATAGGTAAGATTAAGGTCTGACGTGAAGATCCCAAACAGGAAGTACTATTCACGCTTGCAGAGTTATGCCTGGAGACGTGACCACAAACTAACCACGATTTATTCTCTTACAAACGATAGGAAAGGACTGTTTATAGAGTCTATAGGTAAGATTAAGGTCTGACGTGAAGATCCCAAACAGGAAGTACTATTCACGCTTGCAGAGTTATGCCTGGAGACGTGACCACAAACTAACCACGATTTATTCTCTTACAAACGATAGGAAAGGACTGTTTATAGAGTCTATAGGTAAGATTAAGGTCTGACGTGAAGATCCCAAACAGGAAGTACTATTCACGCTTGCAGAGTTATGCCTGGAGACGTGACCACAAACTAACCACGATTTATTCTCTTACAAACGATAGGAAAGGACTGTTTATAGAGTCTATAGGTAAGATTAAGGTCTGACGTGAAGATCCCAAACAGGAAGTACTATTCACGCTTGCAGAGTTATGCCTGGAGACGTGACCACAAACTAACCACGATTTATTCTCCTACAAACGATAGGAAAGGACTATTTATAGAGTCTATAGGTAAGATTAAGGTCTGACGTGAAGATCCCAAACAGGAAGTACTATTCACGCTTGCAGAGTTATGCCTGGAGACGTGACCACAAACTAACCACGATTTATTCTCTTACAAACGATAGGAAAGGACTGTTTATAGAGTCTATAGGTAAGATTAAGGTCTGACGTGAAGATCCCAAACAGGAAGTACTATTCACGCTTGCAGAGTTATGCCTGGAGACGTGACCACAAACTAACCACGATTTATTCTCCTACAAACGATAGGAAAGGACTATTTATAGAGTCTATAGGTAAGATTAAGGTCTGACGTGAAGATCCCAAACAGGAAGTACTATTCACGCTTGCAGAGTTATGCCTGGAGACGTGACCACAAACTAACCACGATTTATTCTCTTACAAACGATAGGAAAGGACTGTTTATAGAGTCTATAGGTAAGATTAAGGTCTGACGTGAAGATCCCAAACAGGAAGTACTATTCACGCTTGCAGAGTTATGCCTGGAGACGTGACCACAAACTAACCACGATTTATTCTCCTACAAACGATAGGAAAGGACTATTTATAGAGTCTATAGGTAAGATTAAGGTCTGACGTGAAGATCCCAAACAGGAAGTACTATTCACGCTTGCAGAGTTATGCCTGGAGACGTGACCACAAACTAACCACGATTTATTCTCTTACAAACGATAGGAAAGGACTGTTTATAGAGTCTATAGGTAAGATTAAGGTCTGACGTGAAGATCCCAAACAGGAAGTACTATTCACGCTTGCAGAGTTATGCCTGGAGACGTGACCACAAACTAACCACGATTTATTCTCCTACAAACGATAGGAAAGGACTATTTATAGAGTCTATAGGTAAGATTAAGGTCTGACGTGAAGATCCCAAACAGGAAGTACTATTCACGCTTGCAGAGTTATGCCTGGAGACGTGACCACAAACTAACCACGATTTATTCTCCTACAAACGATAGGAAAGGACTGTTTATAGAGTCTTTAGGTAAGATTAAGGTCTGACGTGAAGATCCCAAACAGGAAGTACTATTCACGCTTGCAGAGTTATGCCTGGAGACATGACCACAAACTAACCACGATTCAACTCCTACAAACGATAGGAAAGGACTGTTTATAGGGTCTATAGGTAAGATTAAGGTCTGACGTGAAGATCCCAAACAGGAAGTACTATTCACGCTTGCAGAGTTATGCCTGGAGACGTGACCACAAACTAACCACGATTCAACTCCTACAAACGATAGGAAAGGACTGTTTATAGAGTCTATAGGTAAGATTAAGGTCTGACGTGAAGATCTCAAACAGGAAGTACTATTCACGCTTGCAGAGTTATGCCTGGAGACGTGACCACAAACTAACCACGATTCAACTCCTACAAACGATAGGAAAGGACTGTTTATAGAGTCTATAGGTAAGATTAAGGTCTGACGTGAAGATCCCAAACAGGAAGTACTATTCACGCTTGCAGAGTTATGCCTGGAGACGTGACCACAAACTAACCACGATTCAACTCCTACAAACGATAGGAAAGGACGGTTTATAGAGTCTATAGGTAAGATTAAGGTCTGACGTGAAGATCCCAAACAGGAAATATTATTCACGGTTGCAGAGTTATGCCTGGAGACGTGACCACAAACTAACCACGATTTATTCTCTTACAAACGATAGGAAAGGACTGTTTATAGACTCTATAGGTAAGATTAAGGTCTGACGTGAAGATCCCAAACAGGAAGTACTATTCACGCTTGCTGAGTTATGCCTGGAGACGTTACCACAAACTAACCACGATTCATCTCCTACAAACGATAGGAAAGGACTGTTTATAGGGTCTATAGGTAAGATTAAGGTCTGACGTGAAGATCCCAAACAGGAAGTACTATTCACGCTTGCAGAGTTATGCCTGGAGACGTGACCACAAACTAACCACGATTCATCTCCTAAAAACGATAGGAAAGGACTGTTTATAGGGTCTATAGGTAAGATTAAGGTCTGACGTGAAGATCCCAAACAGGAGTACTATTCACGCTTGCAGAGTTATGCCTGGAGACGTGACCACAAACTAACCACGATTCATCTCCTAAAAACGATAGGAAAGGACTGTTTATAGGGTCTATAGGTAAGATTAAGGTCTGACGTGAAGATCCCAAACAGGAAGTACTATTCACGCTTGCAGAGTTATGCCTGGAGACGTGACCACAAACTAGCCACGATTTATTCTCCTACAAACGATAGGAAAGGACTGTTTATAGAGTCTATAAGTAAGATTAAGGTCTGACTATTAAGGTTTACTATTATATTGTGCGTTACACGGTTATAGGGATAAGAAACTCCTCTGTTGGATTGTGTGTTGTAACAGTTAGAGGGTTAAGAACTCCTCTGTTGGATTGTGTGTTGTAACTGTTATAGGGATAAGAAACTCCTTTGTTAGATTGCGTGTTGTAATAATTACAGACATAAGAAACTCCTCTGTTGGATTGTGGGTTGTAACAGCTATAGGGATAAGAAACTTTTCTGTTAGACTGTGTGTTGTAACAGTTATAGGGTGTTTTGTAATAGTTACAGTGATAAGAAACTCCTCTGTTGGATTGTGTGTTGTAACAGTTATAGGGATAGGAAACTCCGCTGTTGGATTGTGTGTTGTAACAGTTATAGGGATAGGAAACTTCTCTGTTGGATTGTGTGTTGTAACAGTTATAGGGATAAGAAACAAACATTTTGGATTGTGTGTCGTAACAGTTATAGGGATAGGAAACTCCTCTGTTGGATTGTATGTCGTAACAGTTATAGGGATATGAAACTCCTCTGTTGGATTGTGTGTTGTAACAGTTATAGGGATAGGAAACTCCTCTGTTGGATTGTGTGTCAAAACAGTTATAGGGATAAGAAACAAACATTTTGGATTGTGTGTCGTAACAGTTATAGGGATAGGAAACTCCTCTGTTGGATTGTATGTCGTAACAGTTATAGGGATATGAAACTCCTCTGTTGGATTGTGTGTTGTAACAGTTATAGGGATAGGAAACTCCTCTGTTGGATTGTGTGTCAAAACAGTTATAGGGATAAGAAACAAACATTTTGGATTGTATGTCGTAACAGTTATAGGGATATGAAACTCCTCTGTTGGATTGTGTGTTGTAACAGTTATAGGGATAGGAAACTCCTCTGTTGGATTGTGTGTCAAAACAGTTATAGGGATAAGAAACTCCTCTGTTGGATTGTGTGTTGTAACAGTTATAGGGATAGGGAACTCCGCTGTTGGATTGTGTGTTGTAACAGTTATAGGGATAAGAAACTCCTCTGTTGGATTGTGTGTCGTAACCGTTATATGGATAAGAATCTCCTCTGTTGGATTGTGTGTTGTAATCGTTATACGGATAAGAAACAAATATGTTGGATTGTGAGTTGTAACAGTTATAGGGATAGAAAACTCCTCTGCTGGATTGTGTGTTGTAACAGTTATAGGGATAGGAAACTCCTCTGTTGGATTGTGTGTCGTAACAGTTATAAGGATTAGAAACTCGTCTGTTGGAATACAAACAAAACATAAGTAAGCAGAGTACATATAGGAGGTTTGTAGGTATAAGGTACTCTTCTGTTCTATCATGTGTTGTAACTGTTTTCTAGAAAAGTATGAATGGTAGATAGCATATCATAAGTGACCAGAGTACACTTAAGAATATCATAAGGATAAGATAATTTCTCTGTTGGACTGTGTGTTGCAACAGCTCACAGAAAAATTATGGAATAAAAACAAGACACAAGAATGCAGAGTATATAAGGGAAATTGGTAGGTAATATCTACTACAGTTTCTATTATATGTTGTACCTTTTTTCAAGATAAGTATGATTGCTAGAAAGCAAAGCATAGGTATCCAACCACTTAGCAATATGGTACGGAAAGGGTACTCTCTTGTTGAACTAAGTGTTGTAACCGTTTTGAGGAAAAGTTATTGCTTGAAAACAAAGAACAAATAACCAACCACTAAGGAATATGGTAGAGAAAAGGTACTTTCCTGCTGGACTGAGGGTTGTAACTGTTTTGAGGAAAAGTATTAAAGCTTAAAAACAAAAAATAAATAACTAACCACTTACTAATATGGTAAGGAAAATGAGACTCTCCTGTTGGACTAAGTAAAGTAACCTCTTTGAGGAAAAGACTTAGGTTTTGAAAACAGAGATTAAATAACCAACTGCTTAGCAATATGGTAGGGAATAGGTACTTTCCTGTTGGAAGAAGTGTTGTAACTGTATTACGGAAAAGTATTATTGCTTGAAAAAAAGAATAAATAAACAACCACTTAGGACTATGGTAGGGAAAGTATTTTAACCTCGACTAAGTATTTTGTGCAGAATTATCAATGCTTGAAAACAAAGAATAAATAACCAACCACTTAGCAATATGGTAGGGATAAGGTACTCTCTTGTTGGAGTAAGTGTTGTAACCGTTATGAGGCCAAGTTTAATTGTTTGAAAACAAAGATTAAATAGCCAACCACTTAGCAATATGGTAGGAAAAAGGTACACTCCTAATGAATTAACCGTTTTGAGAAAAGTATTATTCTTTGAAAATAAAGAATAAATAACCAACCACTTAACAAAATGGTAGGGTTGTTGAACAAGTGTGTAACCGTTTTTAGGAAAAGTTTTATTCCTTGAAAACAAAGAATAAATAATCAACCACTTTCAATATGGCAAGGAAAAGGTACTCTCCTGTTGGACCAAGTGCTGTAACCAATTTGAGGAGACGTATTATTGCTTGAAAACAAAGAATAATTAAGAAATCACTTAGAATAATGGAAAAAGGTACCCTCTTGCTGGACTAAGTGTTGTAACCGTTTTGAGGAAAAGTATTATCGTTTGAAAACAATGAATAAATAACCAAATACTTAGCAATATGGTTGGGAAAAGGTACTTTCCTTCTGGACTAAGGGTTGTAACTGCTTTGAGGAAAGTTATTATAGCTTGAAAACAAAGAATAAATAACCAACCATTTAGGAATATAGTAGGGAAAGGGTAAACTCTTGTTGGTCTAAGTGTTGAAACCGTTTTGAGGAAAAGTATTTTTGCTTGAAAAAAAGGATATGTAACCAACCACTTAGCAATACGTTAGGGAAAAGGTACTCTCTTGTTGGACTGTGTTGTAACAGTTTTGAGGAAACGTATTATCCCTTGAAAACAAAGAATAAATAACGAACCGCCTAACAATATGGTAGGGAAAAGGTACTCTCCTGTTGGATTAAGTGTTGTAAACGATATGAGACCAAGTATTATTGTCTGAAAACAATGAATAAATAAGCAACCGCTTAGCAATATGATAGCGTAAAGTTACTTTCCTGCTGGACTAAGGGTTGTAACCGTTTTGAGGAAAAGAATAATTGCTTGAAAACAACGAATAGTTAACCAACCAGTTAGGAATTTGGTAGGGAAAATTATTTCCTGTTGGATTAAGTGTTGTAAACGATATGAGGCCATGTATTATTGTTTGAAAACAATGAATAAATAAGCAACCACTTAGCAATATGATAGCGTAAAGTTACTTTCCTGCTGGACTAAGGGTTGTAACCGTTTTGAGGAAAAGTATTATTGCTTGAAAACAACGAATAATTACCCACCAGTTAGGAATATGGTAGGGAAAATTACTTTCCTGTTGGATTAGGTGCAGCAACTGTTTTGAGGAAAAGCATTATTGCTTGAAAACAACGAATAATTAACAAACCAGTTAGGAATATGGTAGGGAAAATTACTTTCCTGTTGGATTAGGTGCAGCAACTGTTTTGAGGAAAAGCATTATTGCTTGAAAACAACGAATAAATAACAAACCAGTTAGGAATTTGGAAGTGACAATCACTTTCCTGTTGGATTAGATGCAGCAACTGTTTTGAGGAAAAGCATTATTGCTTGAAAACAAAGAATAAATAACCAACCATTTAGCAATATGGTAGAGAAAATGGTAGGGTTGTTAATCTAAGTGTGTAACCGGTTTTAGGCAAAGTATTATTGTTTGAAAACAAAGAATAAATAACCAACCACTTAGCAATATGGTAAGGAAAAGGTACTCTCTTTTTGGACTAAGTGTTGTAACCGTTTTGAGGAAAAATTTTATTGCTTGCAAACAAAGAATATATAACCAACCTTTCAGCAATATGGTAAGGAAAGGTACTCTCTTGTTGGACGATGGATTGTAACCGTTTAGAGGAAAAGTATTATTGCTTGAAAACAAAGAATATATAACCAATAACTTACCAAAACAGTAGGGAAAATGGTAGGGTTGTTGAACTAAGTGTTGTAACCGTTTTGAGGAAGAGAATTATTGCTTGAAAAGAAAGAATATATAACCAACCACTTAGCAACATGGTAAGGAAAAAGTACTCTCCTGGTAGACTAAGTGTTGTAACCGTTTTGAGGAAAAGTACATTTACTTGAAAAAAAAGAATAAATAACGAACCACTTAGCAATATGGTAGGGAAAAGGTACTTTCCTGCTGGACTAAGGGTTGTAACCGTTTTGAGGAAATAAATTATTGCTTGAAAACAACGAATAATTAACAAACCAGTTAGGAATATGGTAGGGAAAATTACTTTCCTGTTGGATTAGGTGCAGCAACTGTTTTGAGGAAAATCAATATTGCTTGAAAACAACGAATAATTAACAAACCAGTTAGGAATATGATAGGGAAAATTACTTTCCTGTTGGATTAGGTGCAGCAACTGTTTTGAGGAAAAGCAATATTGCTTGAAAACAACGAATAATTAACAAACCAGTTAGGAATATGGTAGGGAAAATTACTTTCCTGTTGGATTAGGTGCAGCAACTGTTTTGAGGAAAAGCAATATTGCTTGAAAACAACGAATAATTAACAAACCAGTTAGGAATATGGTAGGGAAAATTACTTTCCTGTTGGATTAGGTGCAGCAACTGTTTTGAGGAAAAGCAATATTGCTTGAAAACAACGAATAATTAACAAACCAGTTAGGAATATGGTAGGGAAAATTACTTTCCTGTTGGATTAGGTGCAGCAACTGTTTTGAGGAAAAGCAATATTGCTTGAAAACAAAGAATAAATAACCAACTACTTAGCAATTTGGTAGGGAAAAGGTACTTTCCTGTTGGACTAAGTGTTGAAACGGTTTTGAGGAGAAGTATTATTGCTTGAAATGAAATAATAAATAACCAACCACTTACAATATTGTAAGGAAAAGGTACTCCCCTGATGGACCAAGTCCTGTAACCGTTTTGAGGAAAAGAATTATTGCTTGAAAATAAATAATAAATAACCAACCACTTAGCAATATGGTAGGGTTGTTAAACTAAGTGTGTAACCGGTTTTAGGAAAAGTATTATTGTTTGAAAACAAAGAATAAATAACCAAACACTTAGCAATATGGTAGGGAAAAGGTACTCTCCTGTTGGACCAAGTACTGTAACCGTTTTGAGGAAAAGTATTATTGCTTGAAAACAAAGAATAAATAACCAACCACTTACGAAGATGATAGCGAAAAGGTATTTTTTTGTTGGACTAAGTGTTGTAACCGTTTTGAGGAAAAGAATTATTGCTTGAAAAGAAAGAATATATAATCAACCACTTAGCAATAGGGTAGGGAAAAGGTACTCTCTTGTTGGACTAAGTGTTGTAACTGTTTCGAGGAAATGAATAATTGCTTGAAAACAAAGAATAAAAAACTAACCCCTTAGCTATATGGTAGGGAAAATGTACCCTCCTGTTGGACTAACTGTTGTAACAGTTTTGAGGAAAAGTATTATTGCTTGAAAACAAAGAATGAATAACCAACTACTTAGCAATATGGTAGGGAAAAGTTACTCTCGTGTTGGACTAAGTATTGTAACCGTTTTCGAGAAAATTATTTTTGCTTGAAAACAATGAATAAGTAACCCGAGTACACTTAGCAATATTGTCGGAATAAACAATCAACTTGTAGGATTAAAAGACACAACTAGTAGTAGGCCTATATGTATTTTTATTTCAAAAGGTAAAACCTTTTGTCTATTGGTTTCCTTTTACACAAAGGCTTTCTGGTTTACTATTACCAATTTCTTTCTCATATTTTTAAGTTAACGAAACAAAAACTATAATTATAATACTAAGAACTGTAAATCATACAAGGTCTTAGATATTTAAGTAAATGAATGAAATTTAACTGTACACAATTGAATTTTTCAACACTTTTTTATGTATAAAAACCATTTACTATTATTCATTATAAATACCTATTTGGCATCATGTAAAGGTACTGCAATTTATATTTTTACTGAAACAAGTAGGCCTTATATTTTAGATTAAAACCAAAGTAGGCCTTATATTTTAAAAATTGAAATTCGTCGTAAAATTGATTCTGTGTAAGGTAGAAATAGATTGTGTTCTTAAAAATGCTGTAATAAAAACTATTATGGTAAAAAAAATTAATTCATAAATCAACCCATAAAATAATTGTTTATTAGAGGATATGAAAATTAATTTCAATTTATATTTATAGTGATAATAATATCATTTGTAATTAGACTTTTATATATTATTTTATTATATTTCGTTGATGAAGACTAATTGTAGATAACATAGAAATACATTAGCATTTAAAGCATTCCTTCTCGTTTCGATTCCAAACCGGGTCCTCTCTAGGGTCTAAAGGCTTCACTCCTAGTAGTGAATTCAGTTTGAAATGAAAATTAAGAAAATAATTAAAGGTTTTCTCCATTTTTATATTGTCTGTAATTCACCATTATAAACCAAATACATTGATAATTATGAGACGTAAAATCGTAAAGCAGAAATTACCGTAATATGTTGTCTATAAGTAGAGTCTATTATTGATACCCTGAATACTGTCTAAAACTTATTGACATCCTTTTGTCAGACATAAATCAATTAAGTTGAAATTCATTTATCAACTTTTATACTTGACATTTTTTGAACACTGTGCAAGTCTAATGACCACTTGAATATTTGTGTCTTTACGCTACAAGGTAAACTCTAACATTTAAAATAATGGTAAAAGGTATAGAATTATGAATCTATCAATATGTAGAGTTAGAACCATGGTGTTAATTTCTATAGGCCTATAATAGTTTTATATTGGGGGAAATCAATTTAGGCATTTTAAATGAAATCAGTTACTTATCTTGAATACTGAAACTTATTACTAAGGGCAACTATTAATTACTTGTAGCTTAGAAAGGAAATGTATTAAATTAAAGGTCAATCGATGGAAGCACTTGCAACCCAACTACAACGTACAATGCAATAACTAGAATCGGCAGACAAGTTTTAAATAACGACACATGATCACAATAATCGTAAGAATGGGTATCTGTGGTACTTACGCGCATAATGTACTCGCGTATAGGTACGATGCGGCCCCTGCGGTACTCGGACACTTCGTCCTCGGTCGCCATCTTCTCTGCGTATGCGGAGCAACTAGGAAGCGCACGGCGTCCCGGGCATGCGCTCCACGCCGCTTCAATACTTCCCCACAAAAGCTCATTTCGATATTAAAATCTTCGCATCTGCAGACAGCGGAATTGAGTTTGACGTTCCGTATCGATATTGCGCGATTGTCATTAGGGTGAGTCCATGATATAACACTATTCATTGCTGCTTATGTTTAAGTCCATTTGCAGATACAGTATTAAGATCACGTCAATCTAAAGATTTACACGACTTTCAAAGCTTAAACGAAATAAAAGGAAAATAAACATGATTCTTGCTAATAGACTATTCCAATCAGTCCGTTACTAAACTGTGTCGTATAGCGAAAAATGACTGAACAGCATTTCTCCATGATTCTAACTGTTTATCTGGTAACCAAGTATGCATTTAACAATAAACTGCTCAGGAACATCAACATCAGCGATCATAACTATTTCTAGTTCTGTAAAACACATGGGTAGTTATTATGGATGATATCTGGAACGTGACAAATATAGGATAGCCTATAACACCATTAGCTCAGCTATTAGATAACATTCAGCAATCATAACTATTTCTAGTTCTGTAAAACTCATGGGTAGTTATGAATTACAGATGTTATCTTCAATGTGACAAATTCAATAGATATGATATGATTCTATTAATAGAGCTATTGTGCAATCATAACTATGTGTAATTCTAAAAGCACGTAGCTAGTTATAAATGATTATGGATGCTATCTTAAAAATGAGAAATACAAAGAATTGGATATAACTACATTGGTTGAGCTGTTGGGAAACATTCATCAATTTTAACTTTTTGACGTTGTACAGAGCAAATGATTAGTTATTAATTATTTGTAATTACAAATACACGAGATATCATATAACTTCATTAACTGAGCTATATTGTAGCATTCAGCAATCATAACTTATTTGTAGTTTTGCAAATCATAAAGGTAGTTATGAGTTATGGATGTAATACGATACGTTACAGATACAGAAGATATGCTATAGCTCCATTGTCTTAGCTATATTGTAATATTCAGCAATCATAACTTATTTGTAGTTCTGCAAAGCATAAAGGTAGTTATGAGTTATGGATGTAATACGATACGTTACAGATACAGAAGATATGCTATAGCTCCATTGTCTTAGCTATATTGTAATATTCAGCAATCATAACTTATTTGTAGTTCTGCAAAGCATAAAGGTAGTTATGAGTTATAGATGTAATACGATACGTTACAGATACAGAAGATATGCTATAACTACATTGTCTTAGCTATATTGTAATATTCAGCAATCATAACTTATTTGTAGTTCTGCAAAGCATAAAGGTAGTTATGAGTTATGGATGTAATACGATACGTTACAGATACAGAAGATATGCTATAACTCCATTGTCTTAGCTATATTGTAATATTCAGCAATCATAACTTATTTGTAGTTCTGCAAAGCATAAAGGTAGTTATGAGTTATGGATGTAATACGATACGTTACAGATACAGAAGATATGCCATAACTCCATTGTCTTAGCTATATTGTAATATTCAGCAATCATAACTTATTTGTAGTTCTGCAAAGCATAAAGGTAGTTATGAGTTAAGGATGTAATACGATACGTTACAGATACAGAAGATATGCTATAACTCCATTGTCTTAGCTATATTGTAATATTCAGCAATCATAACTTATTTGTAGTTCTGCAAAGCATAAAGGTAGTTATGAGTTATGGATGTAATACGATACGTTACAGATACAGAAGATATGCCATAACTCCATTGTCTTAGCTATATTGTAATATTCAGCAATCATAACTTATTTGTAGTTCTGCAAAGCATAAAGGTAGTTATGAGTTAAGGATGTAATACGATACGTTACAGATACAGAAGATATGCTATAACTCCATTGTCTTAGCTATATTGTAATATTCAGCAATCATAACTTATTTGTAGTTCTGCAAAGCATAAAGGTAGTTATGAGTTAAGGATGTAATACGATACGTTACAGATACAGAAGATATGCTATAACTCCATTGTCTTAGCTATATTGTAATATTCAGCAATCATAACTTATTTGCAGTTCTGCAAAGCATAAAGGTAGTTATGAGTTATGGATGTAATACGATACGTTACAGATACAGAAGATATGCTATAACTCCATTGTCTTAGCTATATTGTAACATTCAGCAATCATAACTTATTTGCAGTTCTGCAAAGCATAAAGGTAGTTATGGATTATGGATGTAATACGACACGTTACAGATACAGAAGATATGCTATAACTCCATTGTCTTAGCTATATTGTAATATTCAGCAATCATAACTTATTTGCAGTTCTGAAAAGCATAAAGGTAGTTATGGATTATGGATTATGGATGTAATACGATACGTTACAGATACAGAAGATATGCTATAACTCCATTGTCGTAGCTATATTGTAATATTCAGCAATCATAACTTATTTGCAGTTCTGCAAAGCATAAAGGTAGTTATGGATTATGGATGTAATACGAAACATTACAAATACAGGAGATATGATATAACTCTATTAATTGAGCTATATTGTAACATTCAGCAGTCATAACTTATTTGTAGTTCTGCAAAGCATAAAGTTAGTTAATAATTATGGATGTAATACGAAACATTACAAATACAGGAGATATGATATAACTCTATTAATTGAGCTATATTGTAACATTCAGCAGTCATAACTTATTTGTAGTTCTGCAAAGCAAAAAGTTAGTTAATAATTATGGATGTAATACGAAACATTACAAATACAGGAGATATGATATAACTCTATTAATTGAGCTATATTGTAACATTCAGCAGTCATAACTTATTTGTAGTTCTGCAAAGCATAAAGTTAGTTAATAATTATGGATGTAATACGAAACATTACAAATACAGGAGATATGATATAACTCTATTAATTGAGCTATATTGTAACATTCAGCAGTCATAACTTATTTGTAGTTCTGCAAAGCAAAAAGTTAGTTAATAATTATGGATGTAATACGAAATATTACAAATACAGGAGATATGATATAACTCTATTAATTGAGCTATATTGTAACATTCACAATCATAACTTATTTGTAGCTCTGCAAAGCATAAAGTTAGTTAATAATTATGGATGTAAAACGAAACATTACAAATACAGGAGATATGATATAACTCTATTAATTGAGCTATATTGTAACATTCAGCAGTCATAACTTATTTGTAGTTCTGCAAAGCAAAAAGTTAGTTAATAATTATAGATGTAATACGAAACATTACAAATACAGGAGATATGATATAACTCTATTAATTGAGCTATATTGTAACATTCAGCAGTCATAACTTATTTGTAGTTCTGCAAAGCATAAAGTTAGTTAATAATTATGGATGTAATACGAAACATTACAAATACAGGAGATATGATATAACTCTATTAATTGAGCTATATTGTAACATTCAGCAGTCATAACTTATTTGTAGTTCTGCAAAGCAAAAAGTTAGTTAATAATTATGGATGTAATACGAAATATTACAAATACAGGAGATATGATATAACTCTATTAATTGAGCTATATTGTAACATTCACAATCATAACTTATTTGTAGCTCTGCAAAGCATAAAGTTAGTTAATAATTATGGATGTAATACGAAACATTACAAATACAGGAGATATGATATAACTCTATTAATTGAGCTATATTGTAACATTCAGCAGTCATAACTTATTTGTAGTTCTGCAAAGCATAAAGTTAGTTAATAATTATGGATGTAATACGAAACATTACAAATACAGGAGATATGATATAACTCTATTAACTGAGCTATATTGTAACATTCAGCAGTCATAACTTATTTGTAGTTCTGCAAAGCATAAAGTTAGTTAATAATTATGGATGTAATACGAAACATTACAAATACAGCAGATATGATATAACTCTATTAATTGAGCTATATTGTAACATTCAGCAGTCATAACTTATTTGTAGTTCTGCAAAGCATAAAGGTAGTTAATAATTATGGATGTAATACGAAACATTACAAATACAGGAGATATGATATAACTCTATTAATTGAGCTATATTGTAACATTCAGCAGTCATAACTTATTTGTAGTTCTGCAAAGCATAAAGGTAGAATGAATTATAGATGTAACATGATACGTTACAGATACAGGAGATATGATATAACTCTATTAATTAAGGTATATTGTAACATTCAGCAGTCATAACTTATTTGTAGGTTTGCCAATCATAAAGGTAGTTATGAAAAATTGATTTAATACGAAACGTTACAGATACAGAAGGTATGATATAACTCATTGAGCTATTGGGTAACATCATAAGTATTTGTAGTTCTACAGAGGACACAAGTAATTATATATTATGGATGCTATATTAAACGAGACAAATACAGAAGATATGATACCACTCATTAGTTGAGCTGTTGGATAACATTCAGCAAATATAACTAATTGTAGTTGTACAGTGGAAATAAGTAATTATATATGTTGGATGTTATATTAAACGTGACAAATACAGGAAATATGATATTCCTCATTAGTTGTGCTATTGGATAACATGTAGCAAATATAACCAATTGTAGTTCTACAGAAGACATAAGTAATTATGATTTATGGATGTTATATTGAACGTGACTAATACTGAAGATATGATACCACTCATTAGTTGAGCTATTGGATAACATTTAGCAAATATATTACTAATTTTAGTTCTACAGTGAACATAGATAATTATATATGATGGATGCAATATTAAACGTGACAAATACAGGAGATATGATATAAACCATTAGTTGTGCTATTGGATAACATCCAGCACACCAATTGTAGTTCTACAGAGGACATATGTAATTATGATTTTTTGATGTTATATTTAACGTGACAAATACAGAAGATATGATATATATAGTTTATTAGTTGAGATATTGCGTAATATCGAGCAAATATATCTAATTGTAGTTCTACAGAGGCCATAGGTTCTCATTAATTGTGGTTGCTACATTAAAGGTTAATATAGGAGACATGATATAACTCATTAGTTCAGTTATTGGGTAACATCCAGCAAATATAACTATTTGTAGATCTACAGAGGACATAGGTAATCATTAATTGTGGTTGCTATATTAAAGGTGGTTATTATAGGAGATATGATATAACTCATTAGTTCAGTTATTGGGTAACATCCAGCAAATATAACTATTTTTAGTTCTACAGAGGACATAGGTAATCATTAATTGTGGTTGCTATATTAAAGGTGGTTATTATAGGAGATATGATATAACTCATTAGTTCAGTTATTGGGTAACATCCAGCAAATATAACTATTTTTAGTTCTACAGAGGACATAAGTAATTATGAATGTTTTATTGAACGTGACAAATACTGGAGATATGATATTACTCATTATTTGAGGTATTGGGTAACATCCAGCAAATATTTCTATTTGTAGTTCTACAGAGGATATACGTAATTATGAATAAGGGAAGGTATATTAAACGTGAAAATACAGGAGATATGACATTACTCATTAGTTGAGCTCGTGCGTAACATCTAGCAAATATAACTATATTTACTTCTACAGTGGACATAAGTAATTATATATGATGGATGCAATATTAAACGCGACAAATACAGGAGATATGATATAAACCATTAGTTGTGCTATTGGATAACATCCAGCAAACCAATTGTAGTTCTACAGAGGACATATGTAATTATGATTTTTTAATGTTATATTTAACGTGACAAATACAGAAGATATGATATATATAGTTTATTAGTTGAGATATTGCGTAATATCGAGCAAATATAACTATTTGCAGTTCTACAGAGGGCATAAGTCATTATGAATTATAGATGTTATATTAAACGTGACCAATACTGGAGATATGATATAACTCATGGGTTGAGCTATTGAGTAACATCCAGCAATCATAACTATTTGTAATTCTACAGAAAACATGATTAATTATGAATTATTGATGTTATATTGAACGTGACAAATACTGGAGATATGATATTACTCATTAGTTGAGCTATTGGGAAACATCCAGCAAATATAACTATTTGTAGTTCTACAGAGGACATAAGTATATATGAATAATGGATGTTATATTAAACGTGACAAATACAGGAGGGATGATATAACTCATTAGTTGAGCTGTTGCGTAACAACAAGCAAATATAACTATTTGAAGTTCTACAGAGAGCATACGTAAATATGAATTATGGAGGTTATATTAAACGTGATAATACAAGAGATATGATATAACTCGTTATTTGAGCTGTAGCTTTACATTCCTGCAAATATAACTATTTGTAGTTCTGCAGGTGACATTAGTAATTATGAATTGTTGATGTTATATTTAACGTGAGAAATGAAGAAGTTGTGATACATAGCTCATTAGTTGAGCTATTGAGTAACACCCAGCAATTATAACTAATTGTTGTTTTATAGAGGACATGAGTAATTATGAATTATGGATGTTATATTGAACGTGACAAATACTGGAGATTTGATATTACTCATTAGTTGAACTATTGGGAAACATCCAGCCATTATAACTATTTGTAGTTCTACAGAGGATATAAGTAATTATGAATTATTGATGTTATATTGAACATGACAAATACTGGAAATATGATATTACTCATTAGTTGAGCTATTGGGAAACATCCAGCAAATATAACTATTTGTAGTTCTACAGAGGACATAAGTATATATGAATAATGGATGTTATATTAAACGTGACAAATACAGGAGGGATGATATAACTCATTAGTTGAGCTGTTGGGTAACATCAAGCAAATATAACTATTTGAAGTTCTACAGAGAGCATACGTAAATATGAATTATGGAGGTTATATTAAACGTGATAATACAAGAGATATGATATAACCTGTTATTTGAGATGTAGCTTTACATCCAGCAAATATAACCATTTGTAGTTCTACAGAGGACATAAGTAATTATGAATTATTGATGTTATATTGAACGTGACAAATACTGGAGATATGATATTACTCATTAGTTGAGCTATTGGGAAACATCCAGCAAATATAACTATTTGTAGTTCTACAGAGGACATAGGTATATATGAATAATGGATGTTATATTAAACGTGACAAATACAGGAGGGATGATATAACTCATTAGTTGAGCTGTTGCGCAACATCAAGTAAATATAACTATTTGAAGTTCTACAGAGGGCACTAGTAATTATGAATTATGGATGTTATATTAAAAGTGAGAAATACATTACATATGATATGATTAGTGTACATATTGGGTAACGTCCAGCAAATATAAATATTTTTAGATCTACAGAGGACATAAGTAGTTATGAATTATGGGTAATATATTGAACGTGACAAATACAGGAGGTATGTTATATAACTCATTAGTTGAGCTATTGGGCGACATCCAGCAAATATAATTATTTGTAGTTCTACAGATGACATTAGTAATTATTATTTGTGGATGTTATATTTACCGTGAGAAATAAATAAGATGTGATATTAAGCTCATTAGTTGAGCTATTGGTTAATATAAAGAAAATATAATTATGAATGTTATATTGGACGTGACAAATACTGGAGATATGATATTAAACATTAGTTGACGTATTGAATAGTATCCAGCAATTATAACTATTTGAAGTTCTACAGAGGGCACTAGTAATTATGAATTATGGATGTTATATTAAAAGTGAGAAATACATTACATATGATATGATTAGTGTACATATTGGGTAACGTCCAGCAAATATAAATATTTTTAGATCTACAGAGGACATAAGTAGTTATGAATTATGGGTAATATATTGAACGTGACAAATACAGGAGGTATGTTATATAACTCATTAGTTGAGCTATTGGGCGACATCCAGCAAATATAATTATTTGTAGTTCTACAGATGACATTAGTAATTATTATTTGTGGATGTTATATTTACCGTGAGAAATAAATAAGATGTGATATTAAGCTCATTAGTTGAGCTATTGGTTAATATAAAGAAAATATAATTATGAATGTTATATTGGACGTGACAAATACTGGAGATATGATATTAATCATTAGTTGACGTATTGAATAGTATCCAGCAATTATAACTAATTGTAGTTCTACAGAGGACATTAGTAATTATAAAATATGGATGTTATATTGAACGTGACAAATACAGAAGATATAATATTCCTCATTAGTTGAGCTATTGAGTAACATCCAGCAAATATAACTAGATTTAATTCTACAGAGGACATAGGTAATTATGAATTATTGATGTTATATTGGACGTGACAAATACAGAAGATATAATATTCCTCATTAGTTGAGCTATTGAGTAACATCCAGCAAATATAACTAGATTTAATTCTACAGAGGACATAAGTAATTATGAATTATGGATGTTATAATGGACGTGGCAAATACTGGACATATGATATTACTCATTAGTTGACCTATTGGGTAACATCCAGCAAATATAACTATCTGTTGTTCTACAGAGGGCATAATTAATTATGAATTATGGATGTTATATTGGACGTGACAAATACTGGACATATGATATTACTCATTAGTTGAGCTATTGGGTAACATCCAGCAAATATAACTATCTGTTGTTCTACAGACGGCATAAGTAATTATGAATTATGGATGTTATATTGGACGTGACAAATACTGGAGATATGATATTACTCATTAGTTGAGCTGTTGGGTAACATCCAGCAAATATAACTATCTGTTGTTCTACAAAGGGCATTAGTAATTATGAATTATGGATGTTATATTGGACGTGACAAATACTGGAGATATGATATTACTCATTAGTTGAGCTGTTGGGTAACATCCAGCAAATATAACTATCTGTTGTTCTACAGACGGCATAAGTAATTATGAATTATGGATGTTATATTGGACGTGACAAATACTGGAGATATGATATTACTCATTAGTTGAGCTGTTGGGTAACATCCAGCAAATATAACTATCTGTTGTTCTACAGAGGGCATTAGTAATTATGAATTATGGATTTTATATTGGACGTGACAAATACTGGAGATATGATATTACTCATTAGTTGAGCTGTTGGGTAACATCCAGCAAATATAACTATCTGTTGTTCTACAGAGGGCATTAGTAATTATGAATTATGGATGTTATATTGGACGTGACAAATACTTTAGATATGATATTACTCATTAGTTGAGCTGTTGGGTAACATCCAGCAAATATAACTATCTGTTGTTCTACAGAGGGCATTAGTAATTATGAATTATGGATGTTATATTGGACGTGACAAATACTTTAGATATGATATTACTCATTAGTTGAGCTGTTGGGTAACATCCAGCAAATATAACTATCTGTTGTTCTACAGAGGGCATTAGTAATTATGAATTATGGATGTTATATTGGACGTGACAAATACTTTAGATATGATATTACTCATTAGTTGAGCTATTGGGTAACATCCAGCAAATATAACTATCTGTTGTTCTACAGAGGGCATAGGTAATTATGAATTATGGATGTTATATTGGACGTGACAAATACTGGAGATATGATATTACTCATTAGTTGAGCTGTTGGGTAACATCCAGCAAATATAACTATCTGTTGTTCTACAGAGGGCATAAGTAATTATGAATTATGGATGTTATATTGGACGTGACAAATACTGGAGATATGATATTACTCATTAGTTGAGCTATTGGGTAACATCCAGCAAATATAAATATCTGTTGTTCTGCAGAGGGCATAAGTATGTATGAATTATGGATGTTATATTGGACGTGACAAATACTGGACATATGATATTAATCATTAGTTGAGCTATTGGGAAACATCCAAAAATCATAACTATTTGTTGTTCTACAGAAGACGTACGTAAATATGAATTATGGATGTTATATTGGACGTGAAAAATACTGGAGATATGATATTACTTATTAGTTGAGGTATCGAGTAACATCCTGCAATCATAACTATTATTTGATCTACAAAGGACATAAGTAATTTTGAATTATGGTTGTTACATTGAACGTGACAAATACAGGAGATATGATATTATTCATTAATTGAGCTATTGGATAATATCCAGCAATTATAACTAATTGTTGTTCAACCGAGGATATAAGTAATTATGAATTATGGTTGTTATATTGAACGTGACAAATACAGGAGATATGATATTCCCATTAGTTGAGCTATTGAGTAATATCCAGCAATTATAACTAATTGTTGTTCTACCGAGGATATAAGTAATTATGAATTATGGTTGTTATATTGAACGTGACAAATACAGGAGATATGATATTCCCATTAGTTGAGCTATTGAGTAACATCCAGCAATTATAACTAATTGTTGTTCTACCGAGGATATAAGTAATTATGAATTATGGTTGTTATATTGAACGTGACAAATACAGGAGATATAATATTCCCATTAGTTGAGCAGCTATTGAGTAACATCCAGCAAATATAACTATTTGTAGCTTTGCAGAGGACATAGGTAATCATTAATTGTGGTTGCTATATTAAAGGAGGTTAATATAGGAGATATGATATTACTCATTATTTGAGGTATTGGGTAACATCCAGCAAATATAACTATTTGTAGTTCTGCATAGGACATAGGTAATCATTAATTGCGGTTGCTATATTAAAGGGGGTTTAATATAGGAGATATGATATAACTCATTAGTTCAGTTATTGGGTAACATCCAGCAAATATAACTATTTGTAGTTCTACATAGGACATAGGTAATCATTAATTGCGGTTGCTATATTAAAGGAGGTTAATATAGGAGACATGATATAACTCATTAGTTCAGTTATTGGGTAACATCCAGCAAATATAACTATTTGTAGTTCTACATAGGACATAGGTAATCATAAATTGCGGTTGCTATATTAAAGGAGGTTAATATAGGAGACATGATATAACTCATTAGTTCAGTTATTGGGTAACATCCAGCAAATATAACTATTTGTAGTTCTACATAGGACATAGGTAATCATTAATTGCGGTTGCTATATTAAAGGAGGTTAATATAGGAGACATGATATAACTCATTAGTTCAGTTATTGGGTAACATCCAGCAAATATAACTATTTGTAGTTCTACATAGGACATAGGTAATCATTAATTGCGGTTGCTATATTAAAGGAGGTTAATATAGGAGACATGATATAACTCATTAGTTCAGTTATTGGGTAACATCCAGCAAATATAACTATTTGTAGTTCTACATAGGACATAGGTAATCATTAATTGCGGTTGCTATATTAAAGGAGGTTAATATAGGAGACATGATATAACTCATTAGTTCAGTTATTGGGTAACATCCAGCAAATATAACTATTTGTAGTTCTACATAGGACATAGTAATCATTAATTGCGGTTGCTATATTAAAGGAGGTTAATATAGGAGACATGATATAACTCATTAGTTCAGTTATTGGGTAACATCCAGCAAATATAACTATTTGTAGTTCTACATAGGACATAGGTAATCATTAATTGCGGTTGCTATATTAAAGGAGGTTAATATAGGAGACATGATATAACTCATTAGTTCAGTTATTGGGTAACATCCAGCAAATATAACTATTTGTAGTTCTACATAGGACATAGGTAATCATTAATTGCGGTTGCTATATTAAAGGAGGTTAATATAGGAGACATGATATAACTCATTAGTTCAGTTATTGGGTAACATACAGCAAATATAACTATTTGTAGTTCTACATAGGACATAGGTAATCATTAATTGCGGTTGCTATATTAAAGGGGGTTTAATATAGGAGATATGATATAACTCATTAGTTCAGTTATTGGGTAACATCCAGCAAACATAACTATTTGTAGTTATACAGAGGACATTGGTAATCATTAATTGTGGTTGCTATATTAAAGGGGGTTAATATAGGAGATATGATATTACTCATTAGTTCAGTTATTGGGTAACATCCAGCAAATATAACTATTTGTAGCTCTACAGAGGACATAGGTAATCATTAATTGTGGTTGCTATATTAAAAGTGGTTAATATTGGAGATATGATATAACTCATTAGTTCAGTTATTGGGTAACATCCAGCAAACATAACTATTTGTAGTTATACAGAGGACATAGGTAATCATTAATTGTGGTTGCTATATTAAAGGGGGTTAATATGGGAGATATGATATAACTCATTAGTTCAGTTATTGGGTAACATCCAGCAAACATAATTATTTGTAGCTCCACAGAGGACATAGGTAATCATTAATTGTGGTTGCTATATTAAAAGTGGTTAATATAGGAGATATGATATAACTCATTAGTTCAGTTATTGGGTAACATCCAGCAAACATAACTATTTGTAGTTATACAGAGGACATAGGTAATCATTAATTGTGGTTGCTATATTAAAGGGGGTTAATATGGGAGATATGATATAACTCATTAGTTCAGTTATTGGGTAACATCCAGCAAACATAACTATTTGTAGCTCCACAGAGGACATAGGTAATCATTAATTGTGGTTGCTATATTAAAAGTGGTTAATATAGGAGATATGATATAACTCATTAGTTCAGTTATTGGGTAACATCCAGCAAACATAACTATTTGTAGTTATACAGAGGACATAGGTAATCATTAATTGTGGTTGCTATATTAAAGGGGGTTAATATAGGAGACATGATATAACTCATTAGTTCAGTTATTGGGTAACATCCAGCAAATATAACTATTTGTAGCTCTACAGAGGACATAGGTAATCATTAATTGTGGTTGCTATATTAAAGAAGGTTAATATAGGAGATATGATATAACTCATTAGTTCAGTTATTGGGTAACATCCAGCAAATATAACTATTTGTAGCTCTACAGAGGACATAGGTAATCATTAATTGTGGTTGCTATATTAAAGGGGGTTAATATGGGAGATATGATATAACTCATTAGTTCAGTTATTGGGTAACATCCAGCAAACATAACTATTTGTAGCTCCACAGAGGACATAGGTAACCATTAATTGTGGTTGCTATATTAAAAGTGGTTAATATAGGAGATATGATATAACTCATTAGTTCAGTTATTGGGTAACATCCAGCAAACATAACTATTTGTAGCTCCACAGAGGACATAGGTAATCATTAATTGTGGTTGCTATATTAAAAGTGGTTAATATAGGAGATATGATATAACTCATTAGTTCAGTTATTGGGTAACATCCAGCAAACATAACTATTTGTAGTTATACAGAGGACATAGGTAATCATTAATTGTGGTTGCTATATTAAAGGGGGTTAGTATGGGAGATATGATATAACTCATTAGTTCAGTTATTGGGTAACATCCAGCAAACATAACTATTTGTAGCTCCACAGAGGACATAGGTAATCATTAATTGTGGTTGCTATATTAAAGGGGGTTAATATAGGAGACATGATATAACTCATTAGTTCAGTTATTGGGTAACATCCAGCAAATATAACTATTTGTAGCTCTACAGAGGACATAGGTAATCATTAATTGTGGTTGCTATATTAAAGGGGGTTAATATGGGAGATATGATATAACTCATTAGTTCAGTTATTGGGTAACATCCAGCAAATATAACTATTTGTAGCTCTACAGAGGACATAGGTAATCATTAATTGTGGTTGCTATATTAAAGGGAGTTAATATAGGAGACATGATATAACTCATTAGTTCAGTTATTGGGTAACATCCAGCAAATATAACTATTTGTAGCTTTACAGAGGACATAGGTAATCAATAATTGTGGTTGCTATATTAAAGGGGGTTAATATAGGAGACATGATATAACTCATTAGTTCAGTTATTGGGTAACATCCAGCAAATATAACTATTTGTAGCTCTACAGAGGACATAGGTAATCATTAATTGTGGTTGCTATATTAAAGGGGGTTAATATAGGAGACATGATATAACTCATTAGTTCAGTTATTGGGTAACATCCAGCAAATATAACTATTTGTAGCTTTACAGAGGACATAGGTAATCAATAATTGTGGTTGCTATATTAAAGGGGGTTAATATAGGAGACATGATATAACTCATTAGTTCAGTTATTGGGTAACATCCAGTAAATATAACTATTTGTAGCTCTACAGAGGACATAGGTAATCATTAATTGTGTTTGCTATATTAAAGGAGGTTAATATGGGAGATATGATATAACTCATTAGTTCAGTTATTGGGTAACATCCAGCAAATATAATTATTTGTAGCTCTACAGAGGACATAGGTAATCATTAATTGTGGTTGCTATATTAAAGGGGATTAATATGGGAGATATGATATAACTCATTAGTTCAGTTATTGGGTAACATCCAGCAAATATAACTATTTGTAGCTCTACAGAGGACATAGGCAATCATTAATTGTGTTTGCTATATTAAAGGGGGTTAATATAGGAGACATGATATAACTCATTAGTTCAGTTATTGGGTAACATCCAGCAAATATAACTATTTGTAGCTTTACAGAGGACATAGGTAATCAATAATTGTGGTTGCTATATTAAAGGGGGTTAATATAGGAGACATGATATAACTCATTAGTTCAGTTATTGGGTAACATCCAGCAAATATAACTATTTGTAGCTCTACAGAGGACATATGTAATTATGAGTTATGGATGTTATATTAAAGTTGACTAATACGGGAGATATAATATATTTCATTAGTTGAGCTATTGGGTAACATCCAGCAATTACGAATTTGTAGTTCTGCTTGGGGTTCAATTTGTTGATAAATGAAGTACTATTTACCGCATAACAAATATGTTATGCCTAATTAACAATTAGAAACAAAAGAAAAGTGACAGACAGTCTTAACCAAGAAATACACCAATTATAAGTTATTTTACAGAGCACTGGATTTCGAGTGTTTAGTCCTAGTCTACAACAAACACAGGGACGAGTGCTACACCTACAGGCAAATGTTGGACGTACGCGCATGCGCAAAACTCGTTTACCATTATACACACTGTAATCAGTTAGTTTTACTTGAATAATACACTGTTCTTTATGAAGCATTGTGTGCTATTAATACCAGACGTGTGTAATCGCCAGACTTTGTAAGAAATTTACGGCACGTAATAAGTTTATTTATAGGGAATGGAGAATGCCTTATTAACGCTATTTACTCTGTATATAGTATTGCCCTTTCATTGTATTTGCACTTCTTTTTAGCTTTATGTATATATTTCTTACAATATTTTCTTATTTTTAATTTTAGGATACTTATGTTGTCTTATTATTTCTAAATTATATATTTATTTTTGTTATATTATATATTTTTGTAATTCTTATGTTTTTTAACTATTCGCTAACTTTATTATTGTATGTTGAGATGTTAGTAATTTAGTAATGAAGTAATGATTTAGCACCATTTATGAATGTGTTAGTAGGTGCCAAATCTGTAATTTTATTTCTTCTATTTGTTATTACTTAACTTTTAAACGAACAGCACACACAATTCATTCGTTTGTGCTACATTTTGCCTTAGGTTTTAACACGTTTTGGGCATCCACTATTCTCGTGCTATGAACGCTACGATACACCTCTGTTTAGCTTTAGGGGTGAAGTTTTTAACGGACCGTACGTACAAAACACATTTTGTAAATTATTAGCTCGCTGGATTTCAAATTTAACTCTTACTATCCTTTACCAGATCCAAACAATTTCCGAATCTGGTCCTCCAGCAAATCTCTCAGCCTCCTGCAGCATCTCAATGTACTTGGAGAGAAGACTTTTTAAATCTCTTGGTGTTTTCGAGTTCAACATTACAGTAGCAAAAACGTGTAGAGGAGTATAGAATTTTTAAGCATAATGGCACGAAGTCTGTACATATTTTTATTGCAGTAAATATTTGGAATTCTTTCAGTAAAAGAATCACTGATTACTTAGAGAACTAAACTTTAATTAATCTAAAATTTACTAACTTAGAATCTTTATACAAGGAACAGAAAACAAAGCTACAATATCAACATCATAACAATATTTGCATATATTATTTAAAATATTCTCCTCCCAGTTAACATAAATTCAGCGAAAATACAAAATATATATACTCTTTATAATCTAACAATTGTTCAGGCTTAAGAGCTATTATACCCTTATTCAAATAAGGAACGTAACAATACGTTCCACTGAAAATTACCTTTAGATGTAAGAATTCATTTGTGATTAGGCCTACTTGTATTATATATTTGGTTACTGATGGGCCTTAACGAAATTTCTTTACTGGCTTTCAAAATAGTTATTTCAATAATTATTTAAATTGTAGGTATTTCAACTACATAACATCTGTCTCTTGTGATGTGGCCGTCAATCCTCAGCGTTCTCCTCAAGTGACTTTGATGTCCGGTGTGATTCCTTTATGTTTTAATGGTAGACTAACAATATTTCCCCTTCGTAGGATGACACGATCGGTTGTGATAGAACGTAGCTTGGATGTCCCGGGGTGATTCGTCTGTGTATTAATAACCGACGGCGAAACCTCCTCATCGTATCACGACGCGATCGGTTGGAGTAGGATGCAGCTTGGATGTCCCGGGGTGATTCGTCTGTGTATTAATAACCGACGGCGAAACCTCCCCATCGTATCACGACGCGATCGGTTGGAGTAGGATGCAGCTTGGATGTCCCGGGGTGATTCGTCTGTGTATTAATGACCGACGGCGAAACCTCCCCTTCGTATCACGACGCGATCGGTTGGAGTAGGATGCAGCTTGGATGTCCCGGGGTGATTCGTCTGTATATTAATGACCGACGGCGAAACCTCCCCATCGTATTACGACGCGATCGGTTGGAGTAGGATGCAGCTTGGATGTCCCGGGGTGATTCGTCTGTGTATTAATAACCGACGGCGAAACCTCCCCATCGTATCACGACGCGATCGGTTGGAGTAGGATGCAGCTTGGATGTCCCGGGGTGATTCGTCTGTGTATTAATGACCGACGGCGAAACCTCCCCTTCGTATCACGACGCGATCGGTTGGAGTAGGATGCAGCTTGGATGTCCCGGGGTGATTCGTCTGTATATTAATGACCGACGGCGAAACCTCCCCATCGTATTACGACGCGATCGGTTGGAGTAGGATGCAGCTTGGATGTCCCGGGGTGATTCGTCTGTGTATTAATGACCGACGGTGAAACCTTCCCATCATATCACGACGCGATCGGTTGGAGTAGGATGCACCTTGTATGTCCCGGGGTGATTCGTCTGTGTATTAATGACCGACGGCGAAACCTCCCCTTCGTATAACGACGCGATCGGTTGGAGTAGGATGCAGCTTGGATGTCCCGGGGAGATTCGTCTGTGTATTAATGACCGACGGCGAAACCTCCCCTTCGTATCACGACGCGATCGGTTGGAGTAGGATGCAGCTTGGATGTACCGGGGTGATTCGTCTGTGTATTATGACCGACGGTGAAACCTTCCCTTCGTATCACGACGCGATCGGTTGGAGTAGGATGCAGCTTGTATGTCCCGGGGTGATTCGTCTGTGTAATAATGACCGACGGCGAAACCTCCCCTTCGTATCACGACGCGATCGGTTGGAGTAGGATGCAGCTTGGATGTACCGGGGTGATTCGTCTGTGTATTATGACCGACGGCGAAACCTCCTCATCGTATCACGACGCGATCGGTTGGAGTAGGATGCAGCTTGGATGTCCCGGGGTGATTCGTCTGTGTAATAATGACCGACGGTGAAACCTTCCCTTCGTATCACGACGCGATCGGTTGGAGTAGGATGCAGCTTGGATGTCCCGGGGTGATTCGTCTGTGTATTAATGACCGATGGTGAAATCTTCCCTTCGTATCACGATGCGATCGGTTGGAGTAGGATGCAGCTTGGATGTCCCGGGGTGATTCGTCTGTGTATTAATGACCGACGGCGAAACCTCACCTTCGTATCACGACGCGATCGGTTGGAGTAGGATGCAGTTTGGATGTCCCGAGGTGATTCGTCTGTGTATTATTGGGCAATAGCAAAACTACCTCTTCATACTATGATTCGATCGGTCATGTTAGATCGTTCTTTGGGTGTAACGGGGCGATTCGTCTCTGTATTAATGGCCGAGAACGAAATTTCCCCTTCGTTTGATGACGCATTCGGTAGCGGTAGAATGTAGCTTGGATGTACCGGGGCGATTAGTCTTGTATAATGACCGACGGATACCCCGGTCTTATCATTACGCGATACGTTGTAGCATGGATGTCCCTGTATGACTCGATTGTATTCTAATAGGCGACGGCGGAACTTTCCCTTCGTATTACGTCGATGATTCGTGGTAGGAAGTAGAGCGAATGGCCCAGTGTGATTAGTTTGTGTTTTAGAGCCAACGGCGATACTTAACCTTCGTATCATGTGCGATCGGTCTTGGTAGGACGTAGCTTGGATGTCCCGCAGTAATTCGTCTGTATATTGTGGCCAACGGCAAAATTATCCCTTCGTATCATGACACGATCGGTCTTGGTAAGACGTAGCTTGGATGTGCCGGTGTGATACGTTTTTGTTAAATGACCGACTGCGAAACATGTTCGTATCTTGAGCAATTGGTCTTGTTACGAATATGTTGGACATCCCTGTATGTTTCTGTTCTCTTTTAATGGAGGAACGTCCTTTCCTATCACGTCGATCGGTCATGGTAGGACATAGCTTCCATGTCCATGAATCATTCGTTTGTTTTTTAAGGCGACGGCGAATTTCCCCTTCGTATCATTTGTGATAGGCTTTGGTAGGACGTACCTTGGATGCCCCTGTCTCATTAGTTTGTGTTTTGATGGCCGACGACAAATCCCTCTCTTCGTATCACTTGCGATATGCCTTGGTAGGACGAACCTTGGATGTCCCTGTCTCATTATTTTGTGTTTTGATGGCCGACGACAAATCCCTCTCTTCGTATCACTAGCGATATGCCTTGGTAGGACGAACCTTGGATGTCCCTGTCTCATTATTTTGTGTTTTGATGGCCGACGGTATATTCCTCTCTTCGTATCATTTGCGATCGGCCTTGGTAAGACGTATTATGAATGTCTTTGGTGATTAATTTGTGTTTTGATGGCGTGGGCAAAACCTCCCCTTCATATCACTCGATCGGACGTGATAGGACGTATCTTGGATGTCCCTGTATGATTCATTTGTCTTTTAATGGCCGACGGCGAAACTCCCCCTTCGTATTATGTGCAATGCATCTAGCTAGGAAAAAGCTTGGATGTCCCGGTGTGATTAGTTTGTGTTTTAATGGCCGACGGTGAAACTTCCCCTTCGTATCATATGCGATCGATCTTGTTAGGACGTAGTTTGGATGTCCCCGTATGATTCATTTCTTTTATTGACCGACGGTGGAACTTCCCATTCGTTTCATGTGCGATGCGTCTTGATAGGACAAAGCTTGGATATCCCGGTGTGATTAGTTTGTGTTTTAATGGAGAAACGGCGAAACTCCCCCTTCGTATTATGTGCAATGCATCTAGGTAGGAAAAAGCTTGGATGTCCCGGTGTGATTAGTTTGTGTTTTAATGGCCGACGGCGAAACTTCTCCTTCGTATCATATGCGATCGATCTTGTTAGGACGTAGTTTGGATGTCCCCGTATGATTCATTTCTTTTATTGACCGACGGTGGAACTTCCCATTCGTTTCATGTGCGATGCGTCTTGATAGGACAAAGCTTGGATATCCCGGTGTGATTAGTTTGTGTTTTCATGGCCAACGGCGAAACTTCCCCTTCGTATCATATGCGATCGATCTTGTTAGGACGTAGTTTGGATGTCCCCGTATGATTCATTTCTTTTATTGACCGACGGTGGAACTTCCCATTCGTTTCATGTGCGATGCGTCTTGATAGGACAAAGCTTGGATATCCCGGTGTGATTAGTTTGTGTTTTAATGGAGAAACGGCGAAACTCCCCCTTCGTATTATGTGCAATGCATCTAGGTAGGAAAAAGCTTGGATGTCCCGGTGTGATTAGTTTGTGTTTTAATGGCCGACGGCGAAACTTCTCCTTCGTATCATATGCGATCGATCTTGTTAGGACGTAGTTTGGATGTCCCCGTATGATTCATTTCTTTTATTGACCGACGGTGGAACTTCCCATTCGTTTCATGTGCGATGCGTCTTGATAGGACAAAGCTTGGATATCCCGGTGTGATTAGTTTGTGTTTTCATGGCCAACGGCGAAACTTCCCCTTCGTATCATATGCGATCGATCTTGTTAGGACGTAGTTTGGATGTCCCCGTATGATTCATTTCTTTTATTGACCGACGGTGGAACTTCCCATTCGTTTCATGTGCGATGCGTCTTGATAGGACAAAGCTTGGATATCCCGGTGTGATTAGTTTGTGTTTTCATGGCCAACGGCGAAACTTCCCCTTCGTATCATATGCGATCGATCTTGTTAGGACGTAGTTTGGATGTCCCCGTATGATTCATTTCTTTTATTGACCGACGGTGGAACTTCCCATTCGTTTCATGTGCGATGCGTCTTGATAGGACAAAGCTTGGATATCCCGGTGTGATTAGTTTGTGTTTTCATGGCCAACGGCGAAACTTCCCCTTCGTATCATATGCGATCGATCTTGTTAGGACGTAGTTTGGATGTCCCCGTATGATTCATTTCTTTTATTGACCGACGGTGGAACTTCCCATTCGTTTCATGTGCGATGCGTCTTGATAGGACAAAGCTTGGATATCCCGGTGTGATTAGTTTGTGTTTTAATGGCCAACGGCGAAACTCCCCCTTCGTATTATGTGCAATGCATCTAGGTAGGAAAAAGCTTGGATGTCCCGGTGTGATTAGTTTGTGTTTTAATGGCCGACGGCGAAACTTCTCCTTTGTATCATATGCGATCGATCTTGTTAGGACGTAGTTTGGATGTCCCCGTATGATTCATTTCTTTTATTGACCGACGGTGGAACTTCCCATTCGTTTCATGTGCGATGCGTCTTGATAGGACAAAGCTTGGATATCCAGGTGTGATTAGTTTGTGTTTTAATGGTCGACGGCGAAACTTCCCCTTCGTATCATGTGCGATGCGTCTTGTTAGGACGTAGCTTGGATATCTCGGTGTGATTAGTTTGTGTTTTAATGGCCGACGGCGAAACTTCCCCTTCGTATCATGTGCGATGCGTCTTGTTAGGACGTAGCTTGGATATCCCGGTGTGATTAGTTTGTGTTTTAATGGCCGACGGCGAAACTCCCCCTTCGTATTATGTGCGATGCATCTAGCTAGGAAAAAGCTTGGATGTCCCGGTGTGATTAGTTTGTGTTTTAATGGCCGACGGCGAAACTTCCCCTTCGTATCATATGCGATGCGTCTTGTTAGGACGTAGCTTGGATATCCCGGTGTGATAGTTTGTGTTTTAATGGCCGACGGCGAAACTTCCCCTTCGTATCATGTGCGATGCGTCCTATTAGGACGTAGCTTGGATATCCCGGTGTGATTAGTTTGTGTTTTAATGGCCGACGGCGAAACTTCCCCTTCGAATCGTGTGCGATGCGTCTTACTAGGACGTAGCTTGTATATCCCGGTGTGATTAGTTTGTGTTTTGATGGCCGACGGCGAAACTTCCCCTTCGTATCATGTGCGATGCGTCTTATTAGGACGTAGCTTGGATATCCCGGTGTGATTAGTTTGTGTTTTGATGGCCGACGGCGAAACTTCTCCTTCGTATCGTGTGCGATGCGTCTTATTAGGACGTAGCTTGGATGCCCCTGTATGGTTCATATGTCTTTTAAAGGCCGACGGCGCAACTTCCATTTCGTATCACGTGCGATGCGTCTTATTAGGACGTAGCTTGGATATCCCGGTGTGATTAGTTTGTGTTTTGATGACCGACGGCGAAACTTCTCCTTCGTGTCATGTACGATGCGTATTGTTAGGACGTAGCTTAGATGTCCCTGTAGGATTCATGTCTTTTAATGGCCGATGTCGAAACTTCCCTTTCGTATCATGTGCGATCGATCTTGTTAGGACGTAGTTTAAATTTCCCCCTATGATTCATTTCTTTTAATGACCGACGGTGGAACATCCCCTACGTATCATATAGATTGGTAGGGCATACCTTGAATGACACGGTGTAATTAGTTTGATTAGGTTGTCTTTAAATATCCGTCGGCGGAACTTCCCCCTCGTATCATGTCGAAGGTTTGTGGTAGGACATAGCTTCGATGTCCCTGTATGATTTGGTTGTTATTAAATATCCGGCTGTGAGACCTCCCCGTTCTATCATGTCGATCGGTCTTCGAAGAGTATGGCTTGGATGTGAGGGTGTGTTTTAATTTGTGGCAAATGGCCGGCGGCAAATTTTCTGTTTTTATCACGACGCCGTGGTAGGGTGATAACTGAATGTGAATGAGTGATTAGTATGTGTTTTAATAGCCGAGGAGCAAACTTCCTCTTGGAATCATTGTGATCTTTATTTTTTAAGATGTACCTTGAATCTGAAAGTGTGATTAGTTTGTGTTTAAATTTCCTTTCGTGGGTTCCCCTCCGTAATATAACGCAATCGGCCGTGGTAGCATGCACATTGGGTATCCAAGAGTGTTATTAATTTGTGTATTAATGGCTGACGGTAAAACTTTGTTTCGTATCACAACAAAACCGGCAGTGGCAGAACGTTCATTGTATGTGAATGATAGATTAGTTTGCGTTTTGATAGCCAAAAGCGAGACCTCCCCTTCGTATCAAGGCAAGATCTTTCTTAGCTTCGACGTACCTGAGTGATTCGTTCGTGTTTTAATCGCCGACGTCGAAATGCCCCCTTCGTATCACGACGCGATTTGTCGTGTTAGAATGTATCTTAGATACTCCTGTGTATTTTGTTTGTGTAATAAAGTTCGACGGAGAAACATCCCCTTCGTACCATTGCACGATATTTCTTACTTTGATGTATCTGAGTGATTCGTTCGTGTTTTCAAGGAGTATAAATGTCGATTTCGTATCACGACGCGATTTGTCAAGGTAGAATGTATCTTAGATATTCTTGTGTGATGTATGTGTAATAAAGGTCGACGGCGAAATTTCTCCTTTATATCGTGCCGCGAACGTTCTTAGTGGGATGTAGCATAGTTGGCCAGGTGTGATTCGTTTATGTGTTAATGGCCGTCGGCGAAACTTCCCCTTTATATCATGCCGCGAACGTTTTTGGTGGGATGTAGCGTAGTTGGCCAGGTGTGATTCGTTTATGTGTTAATGGCCGACGGCGAAACTTCCCTTTATATCATCACGCGATCGTGCTTGGTGGGATGTAGCATAGTTGGCCAGGTGTAATTCGTTTACGAGTTGATGGCCGACGGCGAAACTGCCCCTTTATATCATGCCGCGAAAGTTTTTGGTGGGATGTAGCATAGTTGGCCAGGTGAGATTCGTTCATGTGTTAAAGACCGACGGCGAAACTGCCCCTTTATATCATGCCGCGAACGTTTTTGGTGGGATGTAGCATAGTTGGCCAGGTGTGATTCGTTTATGTGTTAATGACCGACGGCGAAACTTCCCCTTTATATCATGCCGCGAACGTTTTTGGTGGGATGTAGCATAGTTGGCCAGGTGTGATTCGTTTATGTGTTAATGACCGACGGCGAAACTTCCCCTTTTAATCATGCCGCGAACGTTTTCGGTGGGATGTAGCATAGTTGGCCAGGTGTGATTCGTTTATGTGTTAATGGCTGACGACGAAACTTCCCCTTTATATCATCATGCGATCGTTCTTGGTGGGATGTAGCATAGTTGGCCGGGTGTGATTCGTTTATGTGTTAATGGCCGACGGCGAAACTGCCCCTTGATATCATGCCGCGAACGTTTTTAGTGGGATGTAGCATAGTTGGCCAGGTGTGATTCGTTTATGTGTTAATGACCGACGGCGAAACTGCCCCTTTATATCATGCCGCGAACGTTTTTGGTGGGATGTAGCATAGTTGGCCAGGTGTGATTCGTTTATGTGTTAATGCCCGACGGCGAAACTGCCCCTTTATATCATGCCGCGAACGTGTTTGGTGGGATGTAGCATAGTTGGCCAGGTGTGATTCGTTTATGTGTTAATGACCGACGGCGAAACTTCCCCTTTATATCATGCCGCGAACGTTTTTGGTGGGATGTAGCGTAGTTGGCCAGGTGTGATTCGTTTATGTGTTAATGGCCGACGGCGAAACTTCCCTTTATATCATCACGCGATCGTGCTTGGTGGGATGTAGCATAGTTGGCCAGGTGTAATTCGTTTACGAGTTGATGGCCGACGGCGAAACTGCCCCTTTATATCATGCCGCGAACGTTTTTGGTGGGATGTAGCATAGTTGGCCAGGTGTGATTCGTTCATGTGTTAAAGACCGACGGCGAAACTGCCCCTTTATATCATGCCGCGAACGTTTTTGGTGGGATGTAGCATAGTTGGCCAGGTGTGATTCGTTTATGTGTTAATGACCGACGGCGAAACTTCCCCTTTTAATCATGCCGCGAACGTTTTCGGTGGGATGTAGCATAGTTGGCCAGATGTGATTCGTTTATGTGTTAATGGCCGACGACGAAACTTCCCCTTTATATCATCATGCGATCGTTCTTGGTGGGATGTAGCATAGTTGGCCGGGTGTGATTCGTTTATGTGTTAATGGCCGACGGCGAAACTGCCCCTTGATATCATACCGCGAACGTTTTTAGTGGGATGTAGCATAGTTGGCCAGGTGTGATTCGTTTATGTGTTAATGACCGACGGCGAAACTGCCCCTTTATATCATGCCGCGAACGTTTTTGGTGGGATGTAGCATAGTTGGCCAGGTGTGATTCGTTTATGTGTTAATGCCCGACGGCGAAACTGCCCCTTTATATCATGCCGCGAACGTGTTTGGTGGGATGTAGCATAGTTGGCCAGGTGTGATTCGTTTATGTGTTAATGACCGACGGCGAAACTTCCCCTTTATATCATGCCGCGAACGTTTTTGGTGGGATGTAGCATAGTTGGCCAGGTGTGATTCATTCATATGTTAAAGACCGACGGCGAAACTACCCCTTTATATCATGCCGCGAACGTTTTTGGTGGGATGTAGCATAGTTGGCCAGGTGTGATTCGTTTATGTGGTTATGACCGACGGCGAAACTTCCCCTTTATATCATACCGCGAACGTTTTTGGTGGGATGTAGCATAGTTGGCCAGGTGTGATTCGTTTATATGTTAATGGCCGACGACGAAAATTTCCCTTTATATCATCATGCGATCGTTCTTGGTGGGATGCAGCATAGTTGGCCAGGTGTGATTCGTTTATGTGTTAATGGCCGACGGCGAAACTGCCCCTTTATATCATGCCGCGAACGTTTTTAGTGGGATGTAGCATAGTTGGCCAGGTGTGATTCGTTTATGTGTTAATGACCGACGGCGAAACTGCCCCTTTATATCATGCCGCGAAAGTTTTTGGTCGGATGTAGCATAGTTGGCCAGGTGTGATTCGTTTATGTGTTAAAGACCGACGGCAAAACTTCTCCTTTATATCATGCCGCGAAGTTTTTGGTGGGATGTAGCATAGTTGGCCAAGTGTGATTCGTTTATGTGTTAATGGTCGACGGCGAAACTGCCCCTTTATATCATGCCGCGAACGTTTTTGGTGGGATGTAGCATAGTTGGCCAGGTGTGATTCGTTTATGTGTTAATGACCGACGGCGAAACTTCCCCTTTATATCATGCCGCGATCGTTTTTGGTGGGATGTAGCATAGTTGGCCAGGTGTGATTCGTTTATGTGTTAACGGCCGACAACGAAACTTCCCTTTATATCACCACGCGAACGTTTTTGGTGGGATGTAGCATAGTTGGCCAGGTGTGATTCGTTTATGTGTTAATGGCCGACGGCGAAACTTCCCCTTTATATCATTCCGCAAACGTTTTTATTAGGATGAAGCATAGTTGGCCAGGTGTGATTCGTTTATGTGTTAATGGCCGACGGCGAAACTTCCCCTTCATATCATGCCGCGAACGTTTTTGGTGGGATGTAGCATAGTTGGCCAGGTGTGATTCGTTTATGTGATAATGACCGACGGCGAAACTTCCCCTTTATATCATGCCGCGAACGTTTTTGGTGGGATGTAGCATAGTTGGCCAGGTGTGATTCATTTATGTGATAATGACCGACGGCGAAACTTCCCCTTTATATCATTCCGCAAACGTTTTTATTAGGATGAAGCATAGTTGGCCAGGTGTGATTCGTTTATGTGTTAATGACCGACGGCGAAACTTCCCCTTTATATCATGCCGCGAACGTTTTTGGTGGGATGTAGCATAGTTGGCCAGGTGTGATTCATTCATATGTTAAAGACCGACGGCGAAACTACCCCTTTATATCATGCCGCGAACGTTTTTGGTGGGATGTAGCATAGTTGGCCAGGTGTGATTCGTTTATATGTTAATGGCCGACGACGAAACTTTCCCTTTATATCATCATGCGATCGTTCTTGGTGGGATGCAGCATAGGTGGCCAGGTGTGATTCGTTTATGTGTTAATGGCCGACGGCGAAACTGCCCCTTTATATCATGCCGCGAACGTTTTTAGTGGGATGTAGCATAGTTGGCCAGGTGTGATTCGTTTATGTGTTAATGACCGACGGCGAAACTGCCCCTTTATATCATGCCGCGAAAGTTTTTGGTCGGATGTAGCATAGTTGGCCAGGTGTGATTCGTTTATGTGTTAAAGACCGACGGCAAAACTTCTCCTTTATATCATGCCGCGAACGTTTTTGGTGGAATGTAGCATAGTTGGCCAAGTGTGATTCGTTTATGTGTTAATGGTCGACGGCGAAACTGCCCCTTTATATCATGCCGCGAACGTTTTTGGTGGGATGTAGCTTAGTTGGCCAGGTGTGATTCGGTTATCTGTTAATGACCGACGGCGAAACTTCCACTTTATA
This sequence comes from Prosapia bicincta, assembly GCA_036971475.1. Taxonomy (NCBI): domain Eukaryota; kingdom Metazoa; phylum Arthropoda; class Insecta; order Hemiptera; family Cercopidae; genus Prosapia; species Prosapia bicincta. Next base: position 34,300,107 of record JBAIZL010000003.1, read on the forward strand.
TCATGCCGCGAACGTTTTTGGTGGGATGTAGCATAGTTGGCCAGGTGTGATTCGTTTATGTGTTAATGGCCGACGGCGAAACTTTCCCTTTATATCATCATGCGATCGTACTAGGTGGGATGTAGCATAGTTGGCCAGGTGTGATTCGTTTATGTGTTAATGGCCGACGGCGAAACTTCCCCTTTATATCATTCCGCAAACGTTTTTATTAGGATGAAGCATAGTTGGCCAGGTGTGATTCGTTTATGTGTTAATGGCCGACGGCGAAACTTCCCCTTCATATCATGCCGCGAACGTTTTTGGTGGGATGTAGCATAGTTGGCCAGGTGTGATTCGTTTATGTGATAATGACCGACGGCGAAACTTCCCCTTTATATCATGCCGCGAACGTTTTTGGTGGGATGTAGCATAGTTGGCCAGGTGTGATTCATTTATGTGATAATGACCGACGGCGAAACTTCCCCTTTATATCATTCCGCAAACGTTTTTATTAGGATGAAGCATAGTTGGCCAGGTGTGATTCGTTTATGTGTTAATGGCCGACGGCGAAACTGCCCCTTCATATCATGCCGCGAACGTTTTTGGTGGGATGTAGCATAGTTGGCCAGGTGTGATTCGTTTATGTGATAATGACCGACGGCGAAACTTCCCCTTTATGTCATGCCGCGAACGTTTTTATTAGGATGAAGCATAGTTGGCCAGGTGTGATTCGTTTATGTGTTAAGGCCCGACGGCGAAACTGCCCCTTTATATCATGCCGCGAACGTGTTTGGTGGGATGTAGCATAGTTGGCCAGGTGTGATTCGTTTATGTGTTAATGACCGACGGCGAAACTTCCCCTTTATATCATGCCGCGAACGTTTTTGGTGGGATGTAGCATAGTTGGCCAGGTGTTATTCGTTTACGTGTTAATGGCCGACGGCGAAACTTCCCTTTATATCATCACACGATCGTGCTTGGTGGGATGTAGCATAGTTGGTCAGGTGTAAATCGTTTATGTGTTAATGGCCGACGGCGAAACTGCCCCTTTATATCATGCCGCGAACGTTTTTGGTGGGATGTAGCATAGTTGGCCAGGTGTGATTCGTTTATGTGATAATGACCGACGGCGAAACTTCCCCTTTATATCATGCCGCGAACGTTTTTATTAGGATGAAGCATAGTTGGCCAGGTGTGATTCGTTTATGTGTTAATGGCCGACGGCGAAACTGCCCCTTCATATCATGCCGCGAACGTTTTTGGTGGGATGTAGCATAGTTGGCCAGGTGTGATTCGTTTATGTGTTAATGGCCGATGGCGAAACTTCTCCTTTATATCATCACGCGTTCGTTCTTCTCCTTTATATCATGCCGCGAACGTTTTTGGTGGGATGTAGCATAGTTGGCCAGGTGTGATTCGTTTATGTGTTAATGACCGACGGCGGAACTTCCCCTTTATATCATGCCGCGAACGTTATTGGTGGGATGTAGCATAGTTGGCCAGGTGTGATTCGTTTATGTGTTAATGACCGACGGCGAAACTTCCCCTCTATATCATGCCGCGATCGTTTTTGGTGGGATGTAGCATAGTTGGCCAGGTGTGATTCGTTTATGTGTTAACGGCCGACAACGAAACTTCCCTTTATATCACCACGCGAACGTTTTTGGTGGGATGTAGCATAGTTGGCCAGGTGTGATTCGTTTATGTGTTAATGGCCGACGGCGAAACTTCTCCTTTATATCATGCCGCGAACGTTTTTCGTGGGATGTAGCATAGTTGGCCAGGTGTGATTCGTTTATGTGTTAATGGCCGACGGCGAAACTTCCTCTTTATATCATCACGCGATCGTTCTTGGTGGAATGTAGCATAGTTGGCCAGGTGTGATTCGTTTATGTGTTAATGACCGACGGCGAAACTTCCTCTTTATATCATCACGCAATCGTTCTTGATAGGATGTAGCATAGTTGGCCAGGTGTGATTCGTTTATGTGTTAATGACCGATGGCGAAACTTCTCCTTAATATCATGCCGCGAACGTTTTTGGTGGGATGTAGCATAGTTGGCCAGGTGTGATTCGTTTATGTGTTAATGACCGATGGCGAAACTTCTCCTTAATATCATGCCGTGAACGTTTTTGGTGGGATGTAGCATAGTTGGCCAGGTGTGATTCGTTTATGTGTTAATGGCCGACGGCGAAACGTCCCTTTATATCATCACGCGATCGTTCTTGGTGGAATGTAGCACAGTTGGCCAGGTGTGATTCGTTTATGTGTTAATGCCCGACGGGGAAACTTCTCCTTTATATCATCACGCGATCGTTCTTAGTGGGATGTAGCATAGTTGGCCAGATGTGATTCGTTTATGTGTTAATGGCCGACAGCGAAACTTCTCTTTATATCACCACGCGATCGTTCTTGGTGGAATGTAGCATAGTTGGCCAGGTGTGATTCGTTTATGTGTTAATGACCGACGGCGAAACTTCTCTTTTATATCATGCCGCGAACGTTTTTAATGCGATGTAGCATAGTTGCTCAGGTGTAATTCGTTTATGTGTTAATGGCCGACGGCGAAACCTTCCCTTTATATCATGCCGCGAACGTGCTTGGTGGGATGTAGCATAGTTGGTCAGGTGTAATTCGTTTATGTGTTAATGGCCGACGGCGAAACTTCCCCTTTATATCATGCCGCGAACGTTTTTAGTGGGATGTAGCATAGTTGGCAAGTTGTGATTCGTTTATGTGTTAATGACCGACCGCGAAACGTCTCCTTTATATCATGCCGTGAACATTTTTGGTGGGATGTAGCATAGTTGGCCAGGTGTGATTCGTTTATGTGTTAATGGCCGACGGCGAAACTTCCCCTTTATATCATCACGCGATCGTTCTTGGTGGGATGTAGCATAGTTGGCCACGTGTGATTCGTTTATGTGTTAATGACCGACGGCGAAACTGCCCCTTTATATCATGCCGCGAACGTTCTTAGTGGGATGAAGCATAGTTGGCCAGGTGTGATTCGTTTATGTGTTAATGGCCGACAGCGAAACTTCCCTTTATATCACAACGCGATCGTTCTTGGTGGAATGTAGCATAGTTGGCCAGGTGTGATTCGTTTATGTGTTAATGACCGACGGCGAAACTTCCCCTTTATATCATGCCGCGAACGTTTTTGGTGGGATGTAGCATAGTTGGCCAGGTGTTATTCGTTTACGTGTTAATGGCCGACGGCGAAACTTCCCTTTATATCATCACACGATCGTGCTTGGTGGGATGTAGCATAGTTGGTCAGGTGTAAATCGTTTATGTGTTAATGGCCGACGGCGAAACTGCCCCTTTATATCATGCCGCGAACGTTTTTGGTGGGATGTAGCATAGTTGGCCAGGTGTGATTCGTTTATGTGATAATGACCGACGGCGAAACTTCCCCTTTATATCATGCCGCGAACGTTTTTATTAGGATGAAGCATAGTTGGCCAGGTGTGATTCGTTTATGTGTTAATGGCCGACGGCGAAACTGCCCCTTCATATCATGCCGCGAACGTTTTTGGTGGGATGTAGCATAGTTGGCCAGGTGTGATTCGTTTATGTGTTAATGGCCGATGGCGAAACTTCTCCTTTATATCATCACGCGTTCGTTCTTCTCCTTTATATCATGCCGCGAACGTTTTTGGTGGGATGTAGCATAGTTGGCCAGGTGTGATTCGTTTATGTGTTAATGACCGACGGCGGAACTTCCCCTTTATATCATGCCGCGAACGTTATTGGTGGGATGTAGCATAGTTGGCCAGGTGTGATTCGTTTATGTGTTAATGACCGACGGCGAAACTTCCCCTCTATATCATGCCGCGATCGTTTTTGGTGGGATGTAGCATAGTTGGCCAGGTGTGATTCGTTTATGTGTTAACGGCCGACAACGAAACTTCCCTTTATATCACCACGCGAACGTTTTTGGTGGGATGTAGCATAGTTGGCCAGGTGTGATTCGTTTATGTGTTAATGGCCGACGGCGAAACTTCTCCTTTATATCATGCCGCGAACGTTTTTCGTGGGATGTAGCATAGTTGGCCAGGTGTGATTCGTTTATGTGTTAATGGCCGACGGCGAAACTTCCTCTTTATATCATCACGCGATCGTTCTTGGTGGAATGTAGCATAGTTGGCCAGGTGTGATTCGTTTATGTGTTAATGACCGACGGCGAAACTTCCTCTTTATATCATCACGCAATCGTTCTTGATAGGATGTAGCATAGTTGGCCAGGTGTGATTCGTTTATGTGTTAATGACCGATGGCGAAACTTCTCCTTAATATCATGCCGCGAACGTTTTTGGTGGGATGTAGCATAGTTGGCCAGGTGTGATTCGTTTATGTGTTAATGACCGATGGCGAAACTTCTCCTTAATATCATGCCGTGAACGTTTTTGGTGGGATGTAGCATAGTTGGCCAGGTGTGATTCGTTTATGTGTTAATGGCCGACGGCGAAACGTCCCTTTATATCATCACGCGATCGTTCTTGGTGGAATGTAGCACAGTTGGCCAGGTGTGATTCGTTTATGTGTTAATGCCCGACGGGGAAACTTCTCCTTTATATCATCACGCGATCGTTCTTAGTGGGATGTAGCATAGTTGGCCAGATGTGATTCGTTTATGTGTTAATGGCCGACAGCGAAACTTCTCTTTATATCACCACGCGATCGTTCTTGGTGGAATGTAGCATAGTTGGCCAGGTGTGATTCGTTTATGTGTTAATGACCGACGGCGAAACTTCTCTTTTATATCATGCCGCGAACGTTTTTAATGCGATGTAGCATAGTTGCTCAGGTGTAATTCGTTTATGTGTTAATGGCCGACGGCGAAACCTTCCCTTTATATCATGCCGCGAACGTGCTTGGTGGGATGTAGCATAGTTGGTCAGGTGTAATTCGTTTATGTGTTAATGGCCGACGGCGAAACTTCCCCTTTATATCATGCCGCGAACGTTTTTAGTGGGATGTAGCATAGTTGGCAAGTTGTGATTCGTTTATGTGTTAATGACCGACCGCGAAACGTCTCCTTTATATCATGCCGTGAACATTTTTGGTGGGATGTAGCATAGTTGGCCAGGTGTGATTCGTTTATGTGTTAATGGCCGACGGCGAAACTTCCCCTTTATATCATCACGCGATCGTTCTTGGTGGGATGTAGCATAGTTGGCCACGTGTGATTCGTTTATGTGTTAATGACCGACGGCGAAACTGCCCCTTTATATCATGCCGCGAACGTTCTTAGTGGGATGAAGCATAGTTGGCCAGGTGTGATTCGTTTATGTGTTAATGGCCGACAGCGAAACTTCCCTTTATATCACAACGCGATCGTTCTTGGTGGAATGTAGCATAGTTGGCCACGTGTGATTCGTTTATGTGTTAATGACCGACGGCGAAACTTCTCCTTTATATCATGCCGCGAACGTTTTTGGTGGGATGTAGCATAGTTGGCCAGGTGTGATTCGTTTATGTGTTAATGGCCGACGGCGAAACTTCCCCTTTATATCATCACGCGATCGTTCTTGGTGGGATGTAGCATAGTTGGCCAGGTGTGATTCGTTTATGTGTTAATGACCGACGGCGAAACTGCCCCTTTATATCATGCCGCGAACGTTCTTAGTGGGATGAAGCATAGTTGGCTAGGTGTGATTCGTTTATGTGTTAATGGCCGACGGCGAAACTGCCCATTTATATCATGCCGCGAACGTTTTTGGTGGGATGTAGCATAGTTGGCCAGGTGTGATTCGTTTATGTGTTAATGACCGACGGCGAAACTTCCCCTTTATATCATGCCGCGAACGTTTTTAGTGGGATGTAGCATAGTTGGCCAGGTGTGATTCGTTTATGTGTTAATGGCCGACGACGAAACTTCCCCTTTATATCATCACGCGATCGTTCTTGGTGGGATGTAGCATAGTTGGCCAGATGTTATTCGTTTATGTGTTAATGGCCGACGGCGAAACTTCTCCTTTATATCATGCCGCGAACGTTTTTGGTGCGATGTAGCATAGTTGGCCAGGTGTGATTCGTTTATGTGTTAATGACCGACGGCGAAACTTCTCCTTTATATCATGCCGCGAACGTTTTTGGTGCGATGTAGCATAGTTGGTCAGGTGTAATTCGTTTATGGGTTAATGGCCGACGGCGAAACCTTCCCTTTATATCATGCCGCGATGGTGCTTGGTGGGATGTAGCATAGTTGGTCAGGTGTAATTCGTTTATGTGTTAATGGCCGACGGCGAAACTTCCCCTTTATATCATGCCGCGAACGTTTTTAGTGTAATGTAGCATAGTTGGCCAGGAGTGATTCGTTTATGTGTTAATGACCGACCGCGAAACGTCTCCTTTATATCATGCCGCGAACGTTTTGGTGGGATGTAGTATAGTTGGCCAGGTGTGATTCGTTTATGTGTTAATGGCCGACGGCGAAACTTCCCCTTTATATTATCATGCGATCGTTCTTGGTGGGATGTAGCATTGTTGGCCAGGTGTGATTCGTTTATGTGTTAATGACCGACGGCGAAACGTCCTCTTTATATCATCACGCGATCGTTCTTGGTGGAATATAGCATAGTTGGCCAGGTGTGATTAGTTTATGTGTTAATGAACGACGGCGAAACTTCCTCTTTATATCATTACGCAATCATTCTTGGTGGGATGTAGCATAGTTGGCCAGGTGTGATTCGTTTATGTGTTAATGGCCGACGACGAAACTTCCCCTTTATATCATCACGCGATCGTTCTTGGATGGATGTAGCATAGTTGGCCAGGTGTGATTCGTTTATGTGTTAATGACCGACGATGAAACTTCTCCTTTATATCATGCCGCGAATGTTTTTGGTGCGATGTAGCCTAGTTGCCCAGGTGTGATTCCTTTATGTGTTAATGACCGACAGCGAAACTGCCCCTTTATATCATGCCGCGAACGTTCTTAGTGGGATGTAGCATAGTTGGCCAGGTGTGATTCGTTTATGTGTTAATGGCCGACAGCGAAACTTCCCTTTATATCACCACGCGATCGTTCTTGGTGGAATGTAGCATAGTTGGCCAGGTGTGATTCGTTTATGTGTTAATGACCGACGATGAAACTTCTCCTTTATGTCATGCCGCGAAAGTTTTTGGTGCGATGTAGCATAGTTGGCCAGGTGTGATTCGTTTATGTGTTAATGACCGACGGCGAAACTGCCCCTTTATATCATGCCGCGAACGTTCTTAGTGGGATGTAGCATAGTTGGCCAGGTGTGATTCGTTTATGTGTTAATGGCCGACAGCGAAACTTCCCTTTATATCACCACGCGATCGTTCTTGGTGGAATGTAGCATAGTTGGCCAGGTGTGATTCGTTTATGTGTTAATGACCGACGGCGAAACTTCTCCTCTATATCATGCCGCGAACGTTTTTGGTGGGATGTAGCATAGTTGGCCAGGTGTGATTCGTTTATGTGTTAATGGCCGACGGCGAAACTTCCCCTTTATATCATCACGCGATCGTTCTTGGTGGGATGTAGCATAGTTGGCCAGGTGTGATTCGTTTATGTGTTAATGACCGACGGCGAAACTTCCCCTTTATATCATCACGCGATCGTTCTTGGTGGGATGTAGCATAGTTGGCCAGGTGTGATTCGTTTATGTGTTAATGGCCGACGGCGAAAATTCCCTTTATATCATGCCGCGAACGTAATTGGTGGGATGTAGCATAGTTGGCCAAGTGTGATTCGTTTATGTGTTAATGACCGACGGCGAAACTTCTCCTTTATATCATGCCGCGAACGTTTTTGGTGGGATGTAGCATAGTTGGCCAGGTGTGATTCGTTTATGTGTTAATGGCCGACGGCGAAACTTCTACTTAATATCATGCCGTGAACGTTTTTGGTGGGATGTAGCATAGTTGGCCAGGTGTGATTCGTTTATGTGTTAATGGCCAACGGCGAAACTTCTCCTTTATATCATGCCGCGAACGTTTTTGGTGGGATGTAGCATAGTTGGCCAGGTGTGATTCGTTTATGTGTTAATGACCGACGGCGAAACCTTCCCTTTATGTCATCACGTGATCGTTGTTGGTGGGATGTAGCATAGTTGGCCAGGTGTGATTCGTTTATGTGTTAATGACCGACGGCGATACCTTCCCTTTATGTCATCACGCGATCGTTGTTGGTGGGATGTACCATAGTTGGCCAGGTGTGATTCGTTTATGTGTCAATGACCGACGGCCAAACTTCTCCTTTATATCATGCCGCGAACGTTTTTGGTGGGATGTAGCATAGTTGGCCAGGTGTGATTCGTTTATGTGTTAATGGCCGACGGCGAAACTTCTCCTTAATATCATGCCGTGAACGTTTTTGGTGGGATGTAGCATAGTTGGCCAGGTGTGATTCGTTTATGTGTTAATGGCCGACGGCGAAACTTCTCCTTTATATCATGCCGCGAACGTTTTTGGTGGGATGTAGCATAGTTGGCCAGGTGTAATTCGTTTATGTGTTAATGGCCGACGGCGAAACTTCTCCTTAATATCATGCCGTGAACGTTTTTGGTGGGATGTAGCATAGTTGGCCAGGTGTGATTCGTTTATGTGTTAATGGCCGACGGCGAAACTTCTCCTTTATATCATGCCGCGAACGTTTTTGGTGGGATGTAGCATAGTTGGCCAGGTGTGATTCGTTTATGTGTTAATGAGCGACGGCGAAACTGCCCCTTTATATCATGCCGCGATCGTTCTTGGTGGGATGTAGCAAAGTTGGCCAGGTATGATTCGTTTATGTGTTAAAGACCGACCTCGAAACTTCCCCTTTATATCATCACTCGATTGTTCTTGGTGGGATGTAGCATAGTTGGCCAGGTGTGATTCGTTTATGTGTTAATGGCCGACGGCGAAACTTCTCCTTTATATCATGCCGCGAACGTTTTTGGTGGGATGTAGCATAGTTGGCCAGGTGTGATTCGTTTATGTGTTAATGACCGACGGGGAAACCTTCCCTTTATGTCATCACGCGATCGTTGTTGGTGGGATGTAGCATAGTTGGCCAGGTGTGATTCGTTTATGTGTTAATGACCGACGGCGAAACTTCTCCTTTATATCATGCCGCGAACGTTTTTGGTGGGATGTAGCATAGTTGGCCAGGTGTGATTCGTTTATGTGTTAATGGCCGACGGCGAAACTTCTCCTTAATATCATGCCGTGAAAGTTTTTGGTGGGATGTAGCATAGTTGGCCAGGTGTGATTCGTTTATGTGTTAATGACCGACGGCGAAACCTTCCCTTTATGTCATCACGCGATCGTTGTTGGTGGGATGTAGCATAGTTGGCCAGGTGTGATTTGTTTATGTGTTAATGACCGACGGCGAAACTTCTTCTTTAATCATGCCGCGAACGTTTTTGGTGGGATGTAGCATGGTTGGCCAGGTGTGATTCGTTTATGTGTTAATGGCCGACGGCGAAACTTCTCCTTAATATCATGCCGTGAACGTTTTTGTTGGGATGTAGAATAGTTGGCCAGGTGTGATTCGTTTATGTGTTAATGGCCGACGGCGAAACTTCTCCTTCATATCATGCCGCGAATGTTTTTGGTGGGATGTAGCATAGTTTGCCAGGTGTGATTCGTTTATGTGTTAATGACCGACGGCGAAACTGCTCCTTTATATCATGCCGCGAACGTTCTTAGTGGGATGGAGCATAGTTGGCCAGGTGTGATTCGTTTATGTGTTAATGGCCGACGGCGAAAATTCCCTTTATATCATGCCGCGAACGTTTTTGGTGGGATGTAGCATAGTTGGCCAAGTGTGATTCGTTTATGTGTTAATGACCGACGGCGAAACTTCTCCTTTATATCATGCCGCGAACGTTTTTGGTGGAATGTAGCATAGTTGGCCAGGTGTGATTCGTTTATGTGTTAATGGCCGACGGCGAAACTTCTCCTTTATATCATGCCGCGAACGTTTTTGGTGGGATGTAGCATAGTTGGCCAGGTGTGATTCGTTTATGTGTTAATGACCGACGGCGAAACCTTCCCATTATGTCATCACGCGATCGTTGTTGGTGAGATGTAGCATAGTTGGCCAGGTGTGATTCGTTTATGTGTTAATGACCGACGGCGAAACCTTCCCTTTATGTCATCACGCGATCGTTGTTGGTGGGATGTAGCATAGTTGGCCAGGTGTGATTCGTTTATGTGTTAATGACCGACGGCGAAACTTCTTCTTTATATCATGCCGCGAACGTTTTTGGTGGGATGTAGCATAGTTGGCCAGGTGTGATTTGTTTATGTGTTAATGGCCGACGGCGAAACTTCTCCTTAATATCATGCCGTGAACGTTTTTGGTGGGATGTAGCATAGTTGGCCAGGTGTGATTCGTTTATGTGTTGATGACCGACGGCGAAACTTCTCCTTTATATCATGCCGCGAACGTTTTTGGTGGAATGTAGCATAGTTGGCCAGGTGTGATTCGTTTATGTGTTAATGGCCGACGGCGAAACTTCTCCTTTATATCATGCCGCGAACGTTTTTGGTGGGATGTAGCATAGTTGGCCAGGTGTGATTCGTTTATGTGTTAATGACCGACGGCGAAACCTTCCCATTATGTCATCACGCGATCGTTGTTGGTGAGATGTAGCATAGTTGGCCAGGTGTGATTCGTTTATGTGTTAATGACCGACGGCGAAACCTTCCCTTTATGTCATCACGCGATCGTTGTTGGTGGGATGTAGCATAGTTGGCCAGGTGTGATTCGTTTATGTGTTAATGACCGACGGCGAAACTTCTTCTTTATATCATGCCGCGAACGTTTTTGGTGGGATGTAGCATAGTTGGCCAGGTGTGATTTGTTTATGTGTTAATGGCCGACGGCGAAACTTCTCCTTAATATCATGCCGTGAACGTTTTTGGTGGGATGTAGCATAGTTGGCCAGGTGTGATTCGTTTATGTGTTGATGACCGACGGCGAAACTTCTCCTTTATATCATGCCGCGAACGTTTTCGGTGGGATGTAGCATAGTTGGCCAGGTGTGATTCGTTTATGTGTTAATGGCCGACGGCGAAACTTCCCTTTATATCATCACGCGATCGTTCTTGGAGGAATGTAGCATAGTTGGCCAGGTGTGATTCGTTTATGTGTTAATGACCGACGGCGAAACTGCCCTTTTATATCATGCCGCGATCGTTCTTGGTGGGATGTAGCAAAGTTGGCCAGGTATGATTCGTTTATGTGTTAAAGACCGACCTCGAAACTTCCCCTTTATATCATCACTCGATCGTTCTTGGTGGGATGTAGCATAGTTGGCCAGGTGTGATTCGTTTATGTGTTAATGGCCGACGGCGAAACTTCCTCTTTATATCATGCCGCGATCGTTCTTGGTGGAATGTAGCATAGTTGGCCAGGTGTGATTCGTTTATATGTTAATGGCCGACGGCGAAACTTCCTCTTTATATCATGATGCGATCGTTCTTTTTTGGATGTAGCAAAGTTGGCCAGGTGTGATTCCTTTATGTGTTAATGACCGACGGCGAAACTTCCCCTTTATATCATGCCGCGAACGTTTTTGTGGGGATGTAGCATAGTTGACCAGGTGTGTTTCGTTTATGTGTTAATGACCGACGGCAGAACGTCCCCTTTATATCATGCCGCGATCGTTCTTGGTCGGATGTAGCAATGTTGGCCAGGTGTGATTCGTTTATGTGTTGATGACCGACGGCGAAACTTCCCTTTTATATCATGCCGCGATCGTTCTTGGTGGGATGTAGCAAAGTTGGCCAGGTGTGATTCGTTTATGTGTTAATGACCGACGGCGAAACCTTCCCTTTATGTCATCACGCGATCGTTGTTGGTGGGATGTAACATAGTTGGCCAGTTGTGATTCGTTTATGTGTTAATGACCGACGGCGAAACCTTCCCTTTATGTCATCACGCGATCGTTGTTGGTGGGATGTAGCATAGTTGGCCAGGTGTGATTCGTTTATGTGTTAATGACTGACGGCGAAACTTCTCCTTTATATCATGCCGCGAACGTTTTTGGTGGAATGTAGCATAGTTGGCCAGGTGTGATTCTTTTATGTGTTAATGACCGACGGCGAAACTTCTCCTTTATATCATGCCGCGAACGTTTTTGGTGGGATGTAGCATAGTTGGCCAGGTGTGATTCGTTTATGTGTTAATGGCCGACGGCGAAACTTCTCCTTAATATCATGCCGTGAACGTTTTTGGTGGGATGTAGCATAGTTGGTTAGGTGTGATTCGTTTATGTGTTAATGGCGGACGGCGAAACTTCCCTTTATATCATCACGCGTTCGTTCTTGGTTGGATGTAGCATAGTTGGCCAGGTGTGATTCGTTTATGTGTTAATGACCGACGGCGAAACTTCTCCTTTATATCATGCCGCGATCGTTCTTGGTCGGATGTAGCAATGTTGGCCAGGTGTGATTCGTTTATGTGTTGATGACCGACGGCGAAACTTCCCCTTTATGTCATGCCGCGATCGTTCTTGGTCGGATGTATCAATGTTGGCCAGGTGTGATTCGTTTATGTGTTGATGACCGACGGCGAAACTGCCCCTTTATATCATGCAGCGAACGTTTTTGGTGGGATGTAGCATAGTTGGCCAGGTGTGATTGGTTTATGTGTTAATGACCGACGGCGAAACTTCCCCTTTATATCATCATGCGTTCGTTCTTGGTTGGATGTAGCATAGTTGGCCAGGTGTGATTCGTTTATGTGTTAATGACCGACGGCGAAACTTCTCCTTTATATCATGCCGCGATCGTTCTTGGTCGGATGTAGCAATGTTGGCCAGGTGTGATTCGTTTGTGTTGATGACCGACGGCGAAACTTCCCCTTTATATTATGCCGCGATCGTTCTTGGTCGGATGTAGCAATGTTGGCCAGGTGTGATTCGTTTATGTGTTAATGGCCGACGGCGAAACTTCCTCTTTATATCATGCCGCGATCGTTCTTGGTGGAATGTAGCATAGTTGGCCAGGTGTGATTCGTTTATATGTTAATGGCCGACGGCGAAACTTCCTCTTTATATCATGATGCGATCGTTCTTGGTTGGATGTAGCTACGTTGGCCAGGTGTGATTCGTTTATGTGTTAATGACCGACGGCGAAACTTCCCCTTTATATCATGCCGCGAACGTTTTTGTGGGGATGTAGCATAGTTGGCCAGGTGTGTTTCGTTTATGTGTTAATGACCGACGGCAAAACTTCCCCTTTATATCATGCCGCGATCGTTCTTGGTCGGATGTAGCAATGTTGGCCAGGTGTGATTCGTTTATGAGTTGATGACCGACGGCGAAACTTCCCCTTTATATCATGCCGCGATCGTTCTTGGTCGGATGTAGCAATGTTGGCCAGGTGTGATTCGTTTATGTGTTGATGACCGACGGCGAAACTTCCCTTTTATATCATGCCGCGATCGTTCTTGGTGGGATGTAGCAAAGTTGGCCAGGTGTGATTCGTTTATGTGTTAAAGACCGACCTCCAAACTTCCCCTTTATATCATCACGCGATCGTTGTTGGTGGGATGTAGCATAGTTGGCCAGGTGTGATTCGTTTATGTGTTAATGGCCGACGGCGAAACTTCCTCTTTATATCATGATGCGATCGTTCTTGGTGGAATGTAGCATAGTTGGCCAGGTGTGTTTCGTTTATGTGTTGATGGCCGACGGCGAAACTTCCTCTTTATATCATGATGCGATCGTTCTTGGTGGGATGTAGCAAAGTTGGCCAGGTGTGATTCGTTTATGTGTTAATGACCGACGGTGAAACTTCCCCTTTATGTCATCACGCGATCGTTCTTGGTGGGATGTAGCATAGTTGGCCAGGTGTGATTCGTTTATGTGTTAATGACCGACGGCGAAACTTCCACTTTATATCATGATGCGATCGTTCTTGGTGGAATGTAGCATAGTTGGCCAGGTGTGATTCGCTTATGTGTTAATGGCCGACAGCGAAACTTCCCCTTTATGTCATTATCGTTCTTGGTGGGATGTAGCATAGTTGGCCAGGTGTGATTCGTTTATGTGTTAATGACCGACGGCGAAACTTCCTCTTTATATCATGATGCGATCGTTCTTGGTGGAATGTAGCATAGTTGGCCAGGTGTGATTCGCTTATGTGTTAATGGCCGTCGCCGAAACCTTCCCTTCGTATCTTACGCGTACGGTCGTGGTACGCTGTAGGTCTTACGAAAACAACACATTCCTCCGCTTTATTTAACTTAAATTTCTCGAACTTAACTAAACTTTTAAAAACTTACTGGGTCACTAATCGTTCTATCAAAATCTTTTTTTTCGTTACTTCATTACATATTCGTAATTATATAACCTGTATCAGATACAATAGAAAAACATCTACATTCAGTCTCTGACATAAAGTATTATACTTTGCCTTATCAATTCTCATTGCTAACTCTGACTTCCCTTTTCAAATTCTTCTCTTCTCATTTTCCTTGACTATAATCGGTCTTTTTCCTAGAACACTTAATAGCTCATGGCTGTCCCCCAATAATCTTTCTTTTATTTTTGACCAATCCAATCAGAACTCCTCTTATGCTCCTTCCGCAAGGTCCCTGAACGTTATTTACATACTTTCCTGGTGCATCCTCTCGTAAGTTCACCTGTGTACTACATCTCACTCTGTTCAGTTAAGAACACGTAAATCTTACCTTTGATGTTTCTACCCTAAAATTTCTAGGTTATAAATGTTAACAAAATGTCATCCTACCTTTTCCAACAGGTGTATGTGCTGAAGGGAGAAATCAGTGCGGGATTCAGAACATGCGTGAACGCCCTAATGACAGAAAAAAGAACTAAAATGAACAAGGATCTCTTTACGAAAATTCTGCGTAAAATAGTGAACTTAGGTCCATAGGTTGAGTCCAAAAAATAGTTGGATTTTGAATCAGCCACTATGACCAAATACAAGAAAAGGAATGTATTTTTCATCTCTGCTAGAGCATGGGGGGACATAACCAATAACACGGATTAGAGAAAGAGAGCAAACTTTATCAGGATTTATTTACATAATACAAATATACAGGTAAATAGTATGTTAAATTTCTTTACAAGAAATATTGTTAAAAAAAAAGTTATACTGTATTGATATTGCTTATTATCCCTAATTATCATTTGTTGGTGGTGATAGATACTAATAGAGAAGCATTAAATTACGACTTATTGCCTATAGTTTCTTGAAGACAAAATTGCTTAGGTCCACGTTAATTATTACATTTCTAAAACTGACATTTAATACTATTAAAATAAAAAATTCTATCTACAGGTACACATATAGGTCTACGAGTGTTATTTATAATATACGTATAGTGATAAAACTAAAATTGTATCTACAGGTACTCATATGCGCGTATTATTTATATTATAGTGTAATAATACAACTAAACTTATATCTGAAGGTACGCGTATGAGCATATTCTTTACAGTATACGTATGAAAATAATACAAAATTCTATCTCAAGGTACACATAACCGCGTTTTATTTATTGTATACGTATCATTATAAAACCAAAATTCATTCTAGAAGTACACATATATATCTTGATAAGTATGTATTATTTATAATTTACATATAGTAATTAAACTAAAATATTAATTGAAGGTACACTTATAAGCGTAGTATAATATTTATATCATACGTGTAATAATACAACTAAAGTTCTATCTAGAGGTACACATATTACTTATAGTATACGTATAACACAATAGGTACTCAATTCTAACTCAGTGTACACATGTACGCATATAAATTACAATATACGTATAAATTATGTGTAAAACCCTATTTGCAGAAACACATATACTCGTATTAATTAACGTATATATATATATATATATATATATATATATATATATATATATATATATATATATATATATATATATATATATCGCAATATGTATTCTTGTGTATTAATAAAGAACATAAGTCAAAATACAAATATAAGACTTATAATTGAATTTATATATATATATATATATATATATATATATATATATATATATATATATATATATATATATATATATATATATATATAACGATAAGGGTAAAATTCTATCTGAAGGTGCATATATACGCGTATTAATTACTGTATACGTATAACGATAAGTGTAAAATTCTATCTGAAGGTGCATATATACGCGTATTAATTACTGTATACGTATAACGATAAGTGTCAAATTCTATCTGAAGGTGCATATATACGTGTATTAATTACTGTATACGTATAATGATAAGTGTCAAATTCTATCTGAAGGTGCATATATACGCGTATTAATTACTGTATACGTATAACGATAAGTGTCAAATTCTATCTGAAGGTGCATATATAAGCGTATTAATTACTGTATACGTATAACGATAAGTGTCAAATTCTATCTGAAGGTGCATATATACGCGTATTAATTACTGTACACGTATAACGATAAGTGTAAAATTCTATCTGAAGGTGCATATATACGCGTATTAATTACTGTATACGTATAACGATAAGTGTAAAATTCTATCTGAAGGTGCATATATACGCGTATTAATTACTGTATACGTATAACGATAAGTGTAAAATGCTATCTGAAGGTGCATATATACGCGTATTAATTACTGTATACGTATAACGATAAGTGTAAAATGCTATCTGAAGGTGCATATATACGCGTATTAATTACTGTATAGGTATAACGATGAGTGTAAAATTCTATCTGAATGTGCTTAATACGCGTATTAATTACTGTATACGTATAACGATAAGTGTAAAATACTATCTGAAGGTGCATATATACGCGTATTAATTACTGTATACGTATAACGATAAGTGTCAAATTCTATCTGAAGGTGCATATATACGCGTATTAATTACTGTATAGGTATAACGATAAGTGTAAAATGCTATCTGAAGGTGCATATATACGCGTATTAATTACTGTATAGGTATAACGATGAGTGTAAAATTCTATCTGAATGTGCTTAATACGCGTATTAATTACTGTATAGGTATAACGATAAGTGTAAAATACTATCTGAAGGTGCATATATACGCGTATTAATTACTGTATACGTATAACGATAGGTTATTCATAGTTTCACATACTATGTAATTACGGTATACTGAGACGTTCAAATCTGTCGCAAAGTAGTTACATCTTATACAAAATCTTTAAAATATTATGTAAATTTTTTAAAAGAATCAGCTGGAAGTTGTGTTAAGCTTCGCGCGCAGTAGGGCGGCACGGCAAGACAATTTTAAAAAATGAATGTCCTTGAATCAAATTTGTATGCGCTAACTTGGTCGGTAAGGCCGACCGGGCAGGGTTTCTCCACATTCCGCCGCTTTAAAAAGTCTTAGAGGAAGAACTTCAGGACGTTTCCGAACGGATGACTCATCGGTATAAACGAAACATTTACGTTTGCCCACAACTCATGAATGTTTGATACTATTTGATTCTGTATACAAGTTTTAAAATTGTGCTAAGAAAACATTTTACATTATTTGGCGTATAAAACCCGTCTGGTCTTCAAAAAGTTACAAAATAAATAGTATACCTATGTTTAGCGTATTAAAAAAACGTCTAAGATCTCATCAGCTCAAATAAGACTATTTACATGGCATATGTGACACTATAAACTCATCTTGATGATGTATATACTCACAAAAAAATGTTTAATTTTATAAAAAATATATTTTTTTCTGTTTTTCTATGTTGGTTTTGTAAATCATTTATGGTTTTCGTCTATTGTTGTTGTTAAATTAGTCATATTGTGTGTTCTTTTATACTTTATTAAGATATTATAATGATAAATAATTAGAAAGATGGTTTGTGCGTAAATTTTAAGAGGTTGTTGATGTAAATTAATAAGAGGTTTTGGAATGTTTTTTGACACATTTTAATTATTTCATTTGGTTGTTTTTATAAACAATCAATTAAACAATTGTATCATTTACTATTATTTTTAAGGTGTGCTTTTAATTGTTTAATTTGGTTGTTTGTATTGTTAGTAGTGTTCATTTATGTTTATTAATAGCTTTAATGTAAATTGGAATGTTATTTATTCGATAACTTTATAACGATAAACGTAAAATTGTATCTGAAGGTACACACATACGCGTATTATTTACAATATACGTATAACAATTAAAAAAAACAATCTGAATGCACACATACATTATAAACGTGTTAATTTCTGTATACAGTAACAAGAAAAGTAAAATCCCATCTGCAGGTACACATACACGCATATTAATTACAGTATAGGCCTACTTATAAAATATGTGTAAAACTGTCTGAAGAAACACATACACGCATATTAATTACAGTATAGGCCTACTTATAAAATAAGTGTAAAACTCTGTCTGAAGAAACTCATACACGCATATTAATTACAGTATAGGCCTACTTATAAAATAAGTGTAAAACTCTGTCTGAAGAAACACATACACACATATTAATTAGAGTAAAGGCCTACGTATAAAATAAGTGTAAAACTGTCTGAAGAAACACATACATGCATATTAATTACAGTATAAGCCTACGTATAAAATAAGTGTAAAACTGTCTGAAGAAACACATACATGCATATTAATTACAGTATAAGCCTACGTATAAAATATGTGTAAAACTGTCTGAAGAAACACATACATGCATATTAATTACAGTATAAGCCTACGTATAAAATAAGTGTAAAACTGTCTGAAGAAACACATACACGCGTATTAATTACAGTATAGGCCTACGTATAAAATAAGTGTAAAACTGTCTGAAGAAACACATACACGCGTATTAATTACAGTATAGGCCTACGTATAAAATAAGTGTAAAACTGTCTGAAGAAACACATACACGCATATTATTTACAGTATAAGCTTACGTATAAAATAAGTGTAAAACTCTGTCTGAAGAAACACATACACGCATATTAATTACAGTAAAGGCCTACGTATAAAATAAGTGTAAAACTGTCTGAAGAAACACATACACGCATATGAATTATAGTATAGGCCTACGTATAAAATAAGTGTAAAACTCTGTCTGAAGAAACACATACACGCATATTAATTACAGTATAGGCCTACGTATAAAATAAGTGTAAAACTGTCTGAAGAAATACATACACGCGTATTAATTACAGTATAGGCCTACGTATAAAATAAGTGTAAAATTCTGTCTTAAGGTACTCATATACGCGTATTATTTAGCCTATATTATAAGTGTAATAATACAACTTAAATTCTGTCTGAAGGTAGACGTATAAGCACATCCTTTGCGAAAGGCTATCATCCTTGACAACGTTATCAATCATGATTACTATGATTACACGTCCAGGGGCCAGGTAGTGGTGTAGCCTTTCTCCGCGCAGGACCAGGGACAAGGTATATTTCTTTCTGCTACTTCAATCCCAGAGGCTAGGTAGTGGTGTAGTTCTGGGCCGTGCAGGTCTAGGAGCAAGGTAGTGGTGTAGCCTTGTGCCACGCAGGTCCAGGGATGTAGCATTGGGATCATGCAAACATGCAATGCTAAATAGTTGCGTAATAGGTTTAATGATGTAGCGTTTTAAATACGCTCTACTAAATCGAATAGGTTTTGTGATATTGCCTAATCCACCTAGTTTGGGGGGGGGGGCATAAGACCCTCTGGTGGAGGATATGTTGAAATTATGGCCTTATGAGTTTAGTGGAAAAATATTATGGTATTATTTTTAAAGACTAAAACGAAGATAAGATTATGTGTTTACTATAATATTAATACTGTAAAAATTGAAAGTTATTATGTTTGGAATATGTTTGGTTTTCCCTAAGTCACAGTTGACACAAGTGAAAAGTCACTCCTAAACAGAATTCTTAGGAAAACATGTTTCAACACATCCTTGGGAAAGGGCAACCAGAAATTTTCTAAAAACGTAGTTATAACCTAACGTTTTCCGGTGTTAAAATATACTGAATCCATCGTAAAACTGTAATAATCGTCGTGGAAATCTAATATTCTGAAAACATTTTTCTCTCCCCCGTCCTCAATAACAGTTAATATATAATTTAAGGATTCTAGCAATTCTGAGGTGATGCAACGTGCAACTTATTTCCCATCGAACCGTTATAATTTCCGGTAGAAGGTCAATTTCCTCTCTTTAAGAGACACTGTTCTAAGCTGAGACAACAACACAAATACCTGTTTCTAATTACAAAAGCAAACTTGATGAGAAATTCAAATACAATGTCTAAGACAGGAGCAAATACAAACTTCTTTAAAGGCTTTACGTCTTTCCACTCATCTGTGTTATCTTGCTCCCTTACTTCTTGTTCTTAGACACGGAATATTATTTATACTTTTCTTGATATAATCTTGTTTCGGACATTATTTCTTCATATATGCTAACTAGCTATTGCTTCTACTATTCTTTAATCAGATCTGTCTTCAAGTTGAATTCCTTCTGTTTGTTCATTATATCAGATTTTAACCGGGTTTTTTCCCAGGCCCCGTTTGGTTTTCAATCTCAGTGTTCCCTTACTTCGGCCTTTGAGATCTACTTTGTCCTTCATACCCCCTTACAATCACTTTGAGGTTTATTATGTTGACCTCCATGTTCTCGACGCCGATTACTTTGAACTCTTAATTATATTACTTTGTCATTCACGCCCTCCCCTTACTATTACAGACCCTTATTTTGTTCTACTTTCACTCTATCTCAAAGTCTGCATTTTCTTACCTTGTCTTCCATGTTCCCTTTTTTATCATCTGTACCTCCAGCAGTCCCTTATTTTGTCTTCCGTGTTCCTTTACTACGCGTTCAAATACTCATTTACATTGCTCTCCGAGACCTATTTCTGTTCCCTGCACTCAGCTTAAATCCACCACAATCCCTTTATATCGTCCTCTGCATACTCTAGTGCGATTCCTCACTTACATATATTTGTTCTTAAATTTGGCCGCCATGCTCTCTTACTTCATCATGGTTCTTTATTTGGACATCCTTGTTCCTGCACTTTGTTCTCTACATATACTTACTTTCTACTTACCGCTTCCGCCTACGTCACTCTCTGGAATTCCTGATATTGACGCTGGTGACCCCTTACCTGCTCTTCTATGACCCCACACTTTTATCTCGAATATAGCTTATTTTGTCTTTCGAAACTCCTATTTTAACTACAAGTTCCTTACTTTGCCCCTTACGATCTCTTACTTTCTCCTCCATACTCTTTTACAATTTCTTCTCAATGATGTCTTACATTGTCATACACGGCCCTTACCTTTCCCCTCTTTATCTCTTACACGTCATGTACTTTCTATTGTGTGTTTTCTTACGTTGAACTACATGTCCCTTACTGTGTCCTCCGTACTCTCTTACACTGACCTACAAATCTATTACAGTGACCTCAATGCTCTCTTAGGCCTACATTATTCTACACATCCTTTATTTTATCCTAAATGCTCTCTTACATTGTCTTACATCTACCTTACTGTATCCTCCGTGCTCTCTTACATTATCCTACACTACCCTTACTTTCTCCTCAATAATTTCTTACACTGTCCTACAGGTCCCTTACTTTTCCCTCCGTAGTCTTTTACATTATCCTACACGTCCCTTAATGTATCTTCCGTGCTCTCTTACATTCTCCTGTACTACCCTTATTTTCTCCCCAATGCTCTCTTACATTGTCCTACACTTCACTTACTTTATCCTCCGTGATCTCTTACATTGTCCTGCACGTCCCTTACTTTATCCAAGAAGCTCTCTTACATTGTCCTACACTACCCTTACTTTATCCCCCACGCTCTTTTACATTGTCCTAAGTTCCCTTACTGAATCCTCTGTGATCTCTCACATTGTCCTGCCCGACCCTTACTTTATCCCCCATGCTCTCTTACATTGCCCTACAGTTCCCTTACTGAATCCTCCGTGATCTCTTACATTGTCCTGCTCGACCCTTACTTTATCCCCCATGCTCTCTTACATTGTCCTACAGTTCCCTTACTGAATCATCCGTGGTCTCTTACATTGTCCTACACTACACTTACTTTCTCCTTAATACTCGCTTACACTGTCCTACAGTTCTTTTGCTTCCACCATCGGTAAGCCTGTATAACTTACCAAATAAGTATGATCGTTTGTAAACGTAAACATTGGAAAACTTGAGTACACAGTATCTCCGTGTACGTTAGACACAACCATCCTTTGCTTACTGTTTAAGTACCTTAAACATCATCCCGCCTTCCCTTGTTCGATCAGCTGTCCTTGGTTATTCAACACCAGTAAGTCACAGAATTTCACGAGTCATATTCTGCCGCTTGACACCTATTAGATTATTTACTTGCCAACAAATTGTCTAAGTTGGGCACCAGATATCTCGGTAATTAAAAGCACACGAGTTCACTAGCACAACTATCTTCACGTTTAAGTACTTATGGTGAGATTAGCCAGGGCTAGACACGGACATTTGGAAACTATTTTGATGTGCGTAACGTTTACTCTCCTAGCTCTACTCTTACTGAAGCATTTTTGGGTTACAAAGGCCCCGATGTTAACCCCCTCTATTGACGGTTTTCCTCTCGAGCCCTTTCTTTAAAACACGTCGCAAATACTCATTCCGTACTAAATCAGTGTCCATATCACAGCTGGCCGGATGTGGCCACCACAATCAAAATATCTAAACGTCACTGGAGTTTATCCCAACAAGTCAATACACAGTACATAAAATCACACAGAAGTAAAAGACAACACGCTATACTGATAACGGGACGGAACGGACCAGGCCTACCAGATTCATTCGTTTGTTACTTGTTCACAAGTAGAGGGAGAGTGCGTACTATTTTCTAGGAAGCAACTTGACCACTCAAGGCTCCTTACGACTTATTTCTCTGATAAAAATCTAAAAATAAAAATGGCCTAGGTTAAGTAAATTTAAAAAGATCTCTAGACTCAGCCTTGAACCTTTGGGTCTAAAGCATTAATCAGCAGCGTGATTTGCCTGTTAAATAGGCCAACTGTTGTAAACAAATACAAAGTTCTTGACTCATACCGGAATGCGGTTTGGAATTGAACTCTGTCCAAGCTGTGCAGGTAAACGCCAAGTTGGCGGGGTTTCCATGCGCGGTGACTTTAGCTTGACAAAAACGTTGGAAGAAACAATCAAAACAATTGAGGGTTAAAGGAATTGCAATACGTTTGTATGCCCTTCCATAACAATCAAGTACATAAACAAGTCAATGAGTAAGAATGAGGTAGACGTGTCCTCCATGAGACGAATAGTGATAGACTTGAAACTTCGAAAATAACCTCAAACATTTCGAGTACACATTTCCCCCCTCTACCTCGTTACGCGACTCTTAACAGCTCATGTACGAACTGACTTTTTAACCAAAACTACATTGGTTAAAGGTAGAAACGCGAGTCCTCCACGAGAAGTAGACTAAAGTGATAGGCTTGCCCTCTCAAACATTTCGAGTCACATTTCCCCCCTCTAGCTCGTTACGCGACTCCAACAGCTCATGTACGAACTAACTTTTTAACCAAAACTACATTGGTTAAAGGTAGAGACGCGAGTCCTCCGCGATAAGTAAAGTGATAGGCTTGCCATCTCAAACATAACCTCCAACTTTTCGAGTACACATTTCCCCTCTCTAGCTCGTTACGCGACTCTTAACAGCTCATGTACAATCCGATTATTTTAGTACGTCTACATTGATATAAACCTCCAATGGAAGTTTCAACCATTTTAAAACACACTTGAAATACGTTTTGTTTTTCGATTAATTGGGAGCCCTTGGCTCGTTTTTCACTAAAGCTGAGGTTTTTTTTAAAATTTTAATACATTTTTCTATATTTTACATAATCACAATAAACATGCTTTTATAAATCTTAACAAACTTATAATAGGGCTACAATCAGGGCTGCATTTATCACTCGGTCCGGACCCAAGAGCTCGAGGCCCAATAAAATTACCTTCTCAAGAAAAAAAATTAATAATTATGATAAAGTAAGACGTTCTTGGCTAGTAGTGTTTTTATACAGCTCAATAATGTATATACAGCTCATTACTGTATATACAGCTCATTAATGTATATACAGCTCATTAAAGTATATACAGCTCATTAATGTATATACAGCTCATTAATGTATATACAGCTCACTAATGTATATACAGTTCATTAATGTATATACAGCTCATTAATGTATATACAGTTCATTAATGTATATACAGCTCATTAATGTATATACAGCTCATTAATATATATACAGCTCATTAATGTATATACAGTTTATTAATATGCGTAACTGTTTCCGTTGAAGTTGCGTATTTTCCCGTGCCGCAGGCGTACTTAGTTTTTGCTATTTTGGGCACTCTGATTCGGGCCAATTGTCAAGGCAATTTACTGAAATATTTAAATATGACAATAATGTATTTGCCTATATGTATGTAATTATGTTGTACGTATGTTGATAGCTGTTTATGAGATTAAAATTAAAGTCAACATCTTGTTGGTATATTTAGACCTACCTAATGCAACCTATTATAAAAAAGAGTCAAATTATTTTCCCAGGTGATGCTATAAACCCTATCATTGTCTAGTAAAATAAATACAATTAATAATCAAAAGTTATCTTCGAAATAATTTTCTTGAGGAAAATTGCACATCCCAACGGCCCCAATGGGTCTCCAAACGTTAAATCCGGCCTCAATACTATAACAATAATAGAGAGAATGGCAAGCTCAATAATATTCTCAAGTAAGTTATCCTGGATTGTACAAGAATGGCATCAAGGCTACCAATATCCAAACTAGCTCCAGACAATTTTTCTTAAAGGTCCCTAACATTTCCATTGAAAACGACATCAAAGTTAAAGCTAAATTATTTGCGTGTAGAAAATAATCCAACTTAGTTCAACTGGGTCAGAAAGACCACGCCCACCGATGACATCTTCTGAACTATAGACTTTGATTAGATAGTAAACCAACGTTAAAAAAAATGTAATCTGCAATGAAAATCTTGCATTCAAAATGTTTTTTCCACAAAATCATTTCACAAAAGTCAACAGCTAGGCCTTTACATTAGAAAAAATCTATAAACTACTGCGTTATAATGGACATTGCCCGCCCCCTAAAAAAAGTACTAAAATTGTTCAAAAACATGCCCTAAGACCATACCCTTAAACATTTTTTACACGGAATATTTTTTTTATCAAATTTAAGTTATGTATAAAATTTAATTCGGAGTAGTAAGAAGTACTACGTCCCCGTATCAACGGCGCACCGTGCTACGAATACGTATATTTAAATATACCTATACAGTATCTAATCAGGACATAGTTTGTTGTAATTTTATACATTACTATATACCTATATTAAAATATACCTCTAAAGCGTCGAGTCAAGATAGAATTGGTTGTAATTTGATACATTACTATATACCAATAAAGAATCCATTTAGGATGAATTCAGTTGCAATTTTATACATTACTAGAATATATACCTACATTAAAATAAACCTATAAAGTATCCAGTCAGGATGGATTTGGTTGTAATTGTATACATTACTACATACCTATATTAAAATATACCTATAAAGTGTCCAGTCAGGACGGATTGGTTATAATTTTATACATTACTAGAATATATACCTACATTAAAATAAACCTATAAAGTATCCAGTCAGGATGGATTTGGTTGTAATTGTATACATTACTACATACCTATATTAAAATATACCTATAAAGTGTCCAGTCAGGACGGATTGGTTATAATTTTATACATTACTATATACCTATATTAAAATATACCTATAAAGTGATCAGTCAGGATATATTTGGTTTTTAATTTTATACATTACTTTATAACTATATTAAAATATACCTATAAAGTGTCCAGTCAGGATATATTTGATTTTTAAATTTATACATTACTTTATAACTATATTAAAATATACACTATAAAGTGTCCAGTCTGGATATATTTGGGTTTTAAATTTATACATTACTATATACCTATATTAAAATATACCTATAAAGTGATCAGTCAGGATATATTTGGTTTTTAATTTTATACATTACTATATACCTATATTAAAATATACCTATAAAGTGTCCAATCGGGATATATTTGGTTCGTAATTTTTTACATTACTATATACCATTATTAAAATATACCTATAAAGTGTCCTGTCAAGATATATTTAGTTTTTAATTTTATACATTACTATATACCTATATTAAAATATACCTATAAAGTGTCCAGTCAAGATATATTTAGTTTTTAATTTTATACATTACTATATACCTATATTAAAATATACCTATAAAGTGATCAGTCAGGATATATTTGATTTTTAATTTTATACATTACTATGTACCTCTATTAAAATATACCTATAAAGTGATCAGTCAGGATATATTTGATTTTTAATTTTATACATTACTATATACCTATTATAAAATATACCTATAAAGTGATCAGTCAGGATATATTTGATTTTTAATTTTATACATTACTATATACCTATATTAAAATATACCTATAAAGTGATCAGTCAGGATATATTTGGTTTTTAATTGTATACATTACTATAAACCTATATTAAAATATACCTATAAAGTGATCAGTCAGGATATATTTGGTTTTTAATTTTATACATTACTTTATAACTATATTAAAATATACACTATAAAGTGTCCAGTCAGGATATATTTGGTTTTTAATTTTATACATTACTATATACCTATATTAAAATATACCTATAAAGTGATCATTCAGGATATATTTGGTTTTTAATTTTATACATTACTTTCTAACTATATTAAAATATACCTATAAAGTGTCCAGTCTGGATATATTTGGTTTTTAATTTTATACATTACTATATACCTATATTAAAATATACCTATAAAGTGATCAGTCATTATATATTTGGTTTTTAATTTTATACATTACTATATACCTATATTAAAATATACCTATAAAGTGTCCAATCGGGATATATTTGGTTCGTAATTTTATACATTACTATATACCTATATTAAAATATACCTATAAAGTGTCCAGTCAGGATATATTTGGTTTTTAATTTTATACATTACTTTATAACTATATTAAAATATACACTATAAAGTGTCCAGTCATTATATATTTGGTTTTTAATTTTATACATTACTATATACCTATATTAAAATATACCTATAAAGTGATCAGTCATTATATATTTGGTTTTTAATTTTATACATTACTATATACCTATATTAAAATATACCTATAAAGTGTCCAATCGGGATATATTTGGTTCGTAATTTTATACATTACTATATACCTATATTAAAATATACCTATAAAGTGTCCTGTCAAGATATATTTAGTTTTTAATTTTATACAATACTATATAACTATAATAAAATATACCTATAAAGTGTCCAGTCAAGATATATTTAGTTTTTAATTTTATACATTACTATATACCTATATTAAAATATACCTATAAAGTGTCCAGTCAAGATATATTTAGTTTTTAATTTTATACATTACTATATACCTATATTAAAATATACCTATAAAGTGTCCAGTCAAGATATATTTAGTTTTTAATTTTATGCATTACTATATACCTATATTAAAATATACCTATAAAGTGTCCAGTCAAGATATATTTAGCTTTTAATTTTATACATTACTATATACCTATATTAAATTATACCTATAAAGTGTCCAGTCAAGATATATTAAGTTTTTAATTTTATACATTACTATATACCTATATTAAAATATACCTATAAAGTGTCCAGTCAAGATATATTTAATTTTTAATTTTATACAATACTATATACCTATATTAAAATATACCTAAAAGGTGTCCATTCAGGATATATTTGGTTTGTAATTTTACACTTTACTATATACCTATATTAAAATATACCTATAAAGTGTCCAATCAGGATAAATTTGGTTTGTAATTGTATACATTTCTATATGCATATAATAAAATATACCTATAAAGGGTCCAGTCAGGATAGATTAGGTTTGTAATTTTATACATTACTATGTACCTACATTAAAATATACCTATAAAGTGATCAGTCAAGATATATTTAGTTTTTAATTTTATACAATACTATATACCTATATTAAAATATACCTATAAGGTGTCCATTCAGGATGTATTGGGTTTGTAATTTTACACTTTACTATATAACTATATTAAAATATAGATACCTATAAAGTGTCCAGTCAGGATATATTTGGTTTGTAATTTTATACATTACTATAAACCTGTATTAAAATATACCTATAAAGTGTCTAGTCAGGATAGATTTGGTCTGTAATTTTATACATTACTATATACCTATATTAAAATATACCTATAAAGTGTCCAGTCAAGATATATTTGGTTTGTAATTTTATACATTACTATATACCTATATTAAAATATACCTATAGGGTGTCCATTCAGGATATATTTGGTTTGTAATTTTACACTTTACTATATAACTATATTAAAATATAGATACCTATAAAGTGTCCAGTCAGGATAGATTTGGTCTGTAATTTTATACATTACTATATACCTATATTAAAATATACCTATAAAGTGATCAGTCAGGATATATTTGATTTTTAATTTTATACATTACTATATACCTATATTAAAATATACCTATAAAGTGATCAGTCAGGATATATTTGGTTTTTAATTTTATACATTACTATATACCTATATTAAAATATACCTATAAAGTGATCAGTCAGGATATATTTGGTTTTTAATTTTATACATTAATATATACCTATATTAAAATATACCTATAAAGTGATCAGTCAGGATATATTTGGTTTTTAATTTTATACATTACTTTATAACTATATTAAAATATACACTATAAAGTGTCCAGTCAGGATATATTTGGTTTTTAATTTTATACATTACTGTATACCTATATTAAAATATACCTATAAAGTGATCAGTCAGGATATATTTGGTTTTTAATTTTATACATTACGTTATAACTATATTAAAATATACCTATAAAGTGTCCAGTCTGGATATATTTGGTTTTTAATTTTATACATTACTATATACCAATATTAAAATATACCTATAAAGTGATCAGTCAGGATATATTTGGTTTTTAATTTTATACATTACTATATACCTATATTAAAATATGCCTATAAAGTGTCCAATCGGGATATATTTGGTTCGTAATTTTATACATTACTATATACTTATATT
The DNA here is from genome assembly GCA_036971475.1 of Prosapia bicincta. Taxonomy (NCBI): domain Eukaryota; kingdom Metazoa; phylum Arthropoda; class Insecta; order Hemiptera; family Cercopidae; genus Prosapia; species Prosapia bicincta. The sequence goes on from JBAIZL010000003.1 coordinate 34,329,306, forward strand.
AAAATATACCTATAAAGTGTCCTGTCAAGATATATTTAGTTTTTAATTTTATACAATACTATATAACTATAATAAAATATACCTATAAAGTGTCCAGTCAAGATATATTTAGTTTTTAATTTTATACATTACTATATACCTATATTAAAATATACCTATAAAGTGTCCAGTCAAGATATATTTAGTTTTTAATTTTATACATTACTATATACCTATATTAAAATATACCTATAAAGTGTCCAGTCAAGATATATTTAGTTTTTAATTTTATACATTACTATATACCTATATTAAAATATACCTATAAAGTGTCCAGTCAAGAGATATTTAGTTTTTAATTTTATACATTACTATATACCTATATTAAATTATACATATAAAGTGTCCAGTCAAGATATATTAAGTTTTTAATTTTATACAATACTATATACCTATATTAAAATATACCTAAAAGGTGTCCATTCAGGATATATTTGGTTTGTAATTTTACACTTTACTATATACCTATATTAAAATATACCAATAAAGTGTCCAATCAGGATATATTTGGTTTGTAATTGTATGCATTTCTATATGCATATAATAAAATATACCTATAAAGGGTCCAGTCAGGATAGATTAGGTTTGTAATTTTATACATTACTATGTACCTACATTAAAATATACCTATAAAGTGTTCAGTCAAGATATATTTAGTTTTTAATTTTATACAATACTATATACCTATATTAAAATATACCTATAAGGTGTCCATTCAGGATATATTTGGTTTGTAATTTTACACTTTACTATATAACTATATTAAAATATAGATACCTATAAAGTGTAAAGTCAGGATATATTTGGTTTGTAATTTTATACATTACTATAAACCTGTATTAAAATATACCTATAAAGTGTCCTGTCAGGATAGATTTGGTCTGTAATTTTATACATTACTATATACCTATATTAAAATATACCTATAAAGTGTCCAGTCAAGATATATTTGGTTTGTAATTTTATACATTACTATATACCTATATTAAAATATACCTATAAAGTGTCCAGTCAGGATATATTTGGTTTGTAATTTTATACATTACTATAAACCTGTATTAAAATATACCTATAAAGTGTCCAGTCAGGATAGATTTGGTCTGTAATTTTATACATTACTATATACCTATATTAAAACATACCTATAAAGTGTCCAATCAAGATATATTTGGTTTTTAATTTTATACATTACTATATACCTATATTAAAATATACCTATAGAGTGTCCAGTCAAGATATATTTGGTTTTTAATTTTATACATTACTATATACCTATATTAAAATATACATATACAGTGCCCAGTCAGGATATATTTGGTTTGTAATTTTATACATTACTATAAACCTGTATTAAAATATACCTATAAAGTGTCCAGTCAGGATATATTTAGTTTTTAATTTTATACATTACTATATACCTATATTAAAATATACCTATAGAGTGTCCAGTCAGGATATATTTGGTTTTTAATTTTATACATTACTTTATAACTATATAAAATATACCTATAGAGTGTCCAGTCAGGATATATTTGATTTTTAATTTTATACATTACTTTATAACTATATAAAATATACCTATAAAGTGTCCAGTCAGGATATATTTGGTTTTTAATTTTATACATTACTATATACCTATATTAAAATATACCTATAGAGTGTCCAGTCAAGATATATTTGGTTTTTAATTTTATACATTACTATATACCTATATTAAAATATACCTATAAAGTGTCCAGTCAGGATATATTTAGTTTTTAATTTTATACATTACTTTATAACTATATTAAAATATACACTATAAAGTGTCCAGTCAGGATATATTTAGTTTTTAATTTTTAACATTACTATATACCTATATTAAAATATACCTATAAAGTGATCAGTCAGGATATATTTGATTTTTAATTTTATACATTACTTTATAACTATATTAAAATATACCTATAAAGTGTCCAGTCAGGATATATTTGGTTTTTAATTTTATACATTACTATATACCTATATTAAAATATACCTATAAAGTGATCAGTCAGGATATATTTGATTTTTAATTTTATACATTACTTTATAACTATATTAAAATATACACTATAAAGTGTCCAGTCAGGATATATTTGGTTTTTAATTTTATACATTACTATATACCTATATTAAAATATACCTATAAAGTGTCCAGTCAGGATATATTTGGTTTTTAATTTTATACATTACTATATACCTATAATAAAATATACCTATAAAGTGTCCAGTCAGGATATATTTGGTTTTTAATTTTTAACATTACTATATACCTATATTAAAATATACCTATAAAGTGATCAGTCAGGATATATTTGATTTTTAATTTTATACATTACTTTATACCTATAATAAAATATACCTATAAAGTGTCCAGTCAGGATATATTTGGTTTTTAATTTTTAACATTACTATATACCTATATTAAAATATACCTATAAAGTGATCAGTCAGGATATATTTGATTTTTAATTTTATACATTACTTTATAACTATATTAAAATATACCTATAAAGTGTCCAGTCAGGATATATTTGGTTTGTAATTTTATACATTACTATATACCTATATTAAAATATACCTATAGAGTGTCCAGTCAAGATATATTTGGTTTTTAATTTTATACATTACTATATACCTATAATAAAATATACCTATAAAGTGTCCAGTCAGGATATATTTGGTTTTTAATTTTTAACATTACTATATACCTATATTAAAATATACCTATAAAGTGATCAGTCAGGATATATTTGATTTTTAATTTTATACATTACTTTATAACTATATAAAATATACCTATAAAGTGTCCAGTCAGGATATATTTGGTTTTTAATTTTATACATTACTATATACCTATATTAAAATATACCTATAGAGTGTCCAGTCAAGATATATTTGGTTTTTAATTTTATACATTACTATATACCTATATTAAAATATACCTATAAAGTGTCCAGTCAGGATATATTTAGTTTTTAATTTTATACATTACTTTATAACTATATTAAAATATACACTATAAAGTGTCCAGTCAGGATATATTTAGTTTTTAATTTTTAACATTACTATATACCTATATTAAAATATACCTATAAAGTGATCAGTCAGGATATATTTGATTTTTAATTTTATACATTACTTTATAACTATATTAAAATATACCTATAAAGTGTCCAGTCAGGATATATTTGGTTTTTAATTTTATACATTACTATATACCTATATTAAAATATACCTATAAAGTGATCAGTCAGGATATATTTGATTTTTAATTTTATACATTACTTTATAACTATATTAAAATATACACTATAAAGTGTCCAGTCAGGATATATTTGGTTTTTAATTTTATACATTACTATATACCTATATTAAAATATACCTATAAAGTGTCCAGTCAGGATATATTTGGTTTTTAATTTTATACATTACTATATACCTATAATAAAATATACCTATAAAGTGTCCAGTCAGGATATATTTGGTTTTTAATTTTTAACATTACTATATACCTATATTAAAATATACCTATAAAGTGATCAGTCAGGATATATTTGATTTTTAATTTTATACATTACTTTATACCTATAATAAAATATACCTATAAAGTGTCCAGTCAGGATATATTTGGTTTTTAATTTTTAACATTACTATATACCTATATTAAAATATACCTATAAAGTGATCAGTCAGGATATATTTGATTTTTAATTTTATACATTACTTTATAACTATATTAAAATATACCTATAAAGTGTCCAGTCAGGATATATTTGGTTTTTAATTTTATACATTACTATATACCTATATTAAAATATGCCTATAAAGTGATCAGTCAGGATATATTTGATTTTTAATTTTATACATTACTTTATAACTATATTAATATATACCTATAAAGTCCCCAGTCAGGATATATTTGGTTTTTAATTTTATACAATACTATATACCTATATTAAAATATACCTATAAAGTGTCCAATCAGGATATATTTGGTTCGTAATTTTATACATTGTATACCTATATTCAAATATACCTATGAAGTGTCCAGTCAAGATATATATAGTTTTTAATTTTATACAATACTATATACCAATATTAATATATACCTTAAGGTGTCCATTCAGGATATATTTGGTTTGTAATTTTACACTTTACTATATACCTATATTAAAATATACCTATAAAGTGTCCAGTCAAGATATATTTAGTTTTTAATTTTATACAATACTATATACCTATATTAAAATATACCTATAAGGTGTCCATTCAGGATATATTTCGTTTGTAATTTTACACTTTACTATATACCTATATTAAAATATACCTATAAAGTGTCCAATCAGAATATATTTGGTTTGTAATTTTATACATTTCAATATGCATATAATAAAATATACCTATAAAGTGTCCAGTCAAGATATATTTGGTTTTTAATTTTATACATTACTATATACATATATTAAAATATACCTATAAAGTGTCCAGTCAAGATATATTTGGTTTAAAAATTTATACATTTCTATAAACTGTATTAAAATATACATATAAAGTGTCCAGTCAGGATAGATTAGGTTTGTAATTTTATACATTACTATATACCTATATTAAAATATACCTATAAAGTGGCCAGTCAAGATATATTTGGTTTGTAACTTTACACTTTACTATATACCTATATTAAAATATACCTATAAAGTGTCCAATCAGGATATATTTGGTTTGTAATTTTATACATTTCAATATGCATATAATTATATATACCTATAAAGTGTCCAGTCCGGATATATTTGGTTCGTAATTTTATACATTACTATTTACCTATATTAAAATATGCCTATAAAGTGTCCAATCAGGATATATTTGGTTTAAAATTTTATACATTACTATAAACTGTATTAAAATATACATATAAAGTGATCAGTCAGGATATATTTGGTTTGTAATTTTATACATTACTATATACCTATATTAAAATATACCTATAAAGGGTCCAGTCAGGATATATTTGGGTTAAAATTTTATACATTACTATAAACTGTATTAAAATATACATATAAAGTGATCAGTCAGGATATATTTGGTTTGTAATTTTATACATTACTATATACCTATATTAAAATATACCTATAAAGTGTCCAGTCAGGATATATTTGCTTTGTAATTGTATACATTACTATATACCTATAATAAAATATGCCTATAAAGTGGTCAATCAAGATATATTTAGTTTTTAATTTTATACACTACTATATATATATATATTAAAATATACCTATAAAGTGTCCAGTCAGGATATATTTGGTTTGTAATTTTATACATTACTATATACCTATATTAAAATATACCAATAAAGTGTCCAGTCAGGATATATTTGCTTTGTAATTGTATACATTAGTATATTTATAATAAAATATGCCTATAAAGTGGTCAATCAAGATATATTTAGTTTTTAATTTTATACACTACTATAAAACTGTATTAAAATATACCTATAAAGTGTCCAGTCAAGATATAAGCCTATTTGGTTTGTATTTTTATACATTACTATATACCTATATTAAAATGTACATATACAGTGCCCAGTCAGGATGGATTTGGTTGTAATTGTATACATCACTATATACCTATATTAAAATATACCTATAAAGTGTCCAGTCAAGATATATTTAGTTTTTAATTTTATACACTACTCTAAACCTTTATTAAAATATACCTATAAAGTGTCCAGTCAAAATATATTTGGTTTAAAATTTTATACATTACTATATACCTATATTAAAATATGCCTATAAAGTGTCCAGTCAGGATATATTTGGCTTAAAATTTTATACATTACTATATACCTATATTAAAATATACATATACAGTGCCCAGTCAGGATGGATTTGGTTGTAATTGAATACATCACTATATACCTATATTAAAATATACCTATAAAGTGTCCAGTCAAGATATATTTAGTTTTTAATTTTATACACTACTATAAACCTGTATTAAAATATACCTATAAAGTGTCCAGTCAAGATATATTTGGTTTAAAATTTTATACATTACTATATACCTATATTAAAATATGCCTATAAAGTGTCCAGTCAGGATATATTTGGCTTAAAATTTTATACATTACTATATACCTATATTAAAATATACCTATAAAGTGTCCAGTCAAGATATATTTAGTTTTTAATTTTATACACTACTATAAACCTGTATTAAAATATACCTATAAAGTGTCCAGTCAAGATATATTTGGTTTAAAATTTTATACATTACTATATACCTATATTAAAATATGCCTATAAAGTGTCCAGTCAGGATATATTTGGCTTAAAATTTTATACATTACTATATACCTATATTAAAATATACCTATAAAGTGTCCAGTCAGGATATATTTGGCTTAAAATTTTATACATTACTATATACCTATATTAAAATATACATATACAGTGCCCAGTCAGGATGGATTTGGTTGTAATAGTATACATCACTATATACCTATATTAAAATATACCTATAAAGTGTCCAGTCAAGATATATTTGGCTTAAAATTTTATACATTACTATATACCTATATTAAAATATACATATACAGTGCCCAGTCAGGATGGATTTGGTTGTAATTGTATACATCACTATATACCTATATTAAAATATACCTATAAAGTGTCCAGTCAAGATATATTTAGTTTTTAATTTTATACACTACTATAAACCTGTATTAAAATATACCTATAAAGTGTCCAGTCAAGATATATTTGGTTTAAAATTTTATACATTACTATATACCTATATTAAAATATGCCTATAAAGTGTCCAGTCAGGATATATTTGGCTTAAAATTTTATACATTACTATATACCTATATTAAAATATACCTATAAAGTGTCCAGTCAGGATATATTTGGCTTAAAATTTTATACATTACCATATACCTATATTAAAATATACATATACAGTGCCCAGTCAGGATGGATTTGGTTGTAATTGTATACATCACTATATACTTGTATTAAAATATACCTATAAAGTGTCCAGTCAAGATATATTTGGTTTAAAATTTTATACATTACTATATACCTATATTAAAATATACATATAAAGTGCCCAGTCAGGATGGATTTGGTTGTAATTGTATACATCACTATATACCTATATTAAAATATACCTATAAAGTGTCCAGTCAAGATATATTTAGTTTTTAATTTTATACACTACTATAAACCTGTATTAAAATATACCTATAAAGTGTCCAGTCAAGATATATTTGGTTTGTATTTTTTTACATTACTATATACCTATATTAAAATATACATATACAGTGCCCAGTCAGGATGGATTTGGTTGTAATTGTATACATTACTATATACCTATATTAAAATATACCTATAAAGTGACCAGTCAAGATATATATTTAGTTTTTAATTTTATACACTACTATAAACCTATATTAAAATATACATATACAGTGCCCAGTCAGGATGGATTTGGTTGTAATTGTATACATTACTATATACCTATATTAAAATATACCTATAAAGTGACCAGTCAAGATATATTTAGTTTTTAATTTTATACACTACTATAAACTTGTATTAAAATATAGCTATAAAGTGTCCAGTCAAAATATAGGCCTATTTGGTTTGTATTTTTATACATTACTATATACCTATATTAAAATATGCCTATAAAGTGTCCAGTCAGGATATATTTGGTTTAAAATTTTATACATTACTATATACCTATATTAAAATATACATATACAGTGCCCAGTCAGGATGGATTTGGTTGTAATTGTATACATTACTATATACCTATATTAAAATATACCTATAAAGTGACCAGTCAAGATATATTTAGTTTTTAATTTTATACACTACTATAAACCTATATTAAAATATACATATACAGTGCCCAGTCAGGATGGATTTGGTTGTAATTGTATACATTACTATATACCTATATTAAAATATACCTATAAAGTGACCAGTCAAGATATATTTAGTTTTTAATTTTATACACTACTATAAACCTGTATTAAAATATACCTATAAAGTGTCCAGTCAAAATATAGGCCTATTTGGTTTGTATTTTTATACATTACTATATACCTATATTAAAATATGCCTATAAAGTGTCCAGTGAGGATATATTTGGTTTAAAATTTTATACATTACTATATACCTATATTAAAATATACATATACAGTGCCCAGTCAGGATGGATTTGGTTGTAATTGTATACATTACTATATACCTATATTAAAATATACCTATAAAGTGTCCAGTCAAGATATATTTAGTTTTTAATTTTATACACTACCATAAACCTGTATTAAAATATACCTATAAAGTGTCCAGTCAAAATATAGGCCTATTTGGTTTGTATTTTTATACATTACTATATACCTATATTAAAATATGCCTATAAAGTGTCCAGTCAGGATATATTTGGTTTAAAATTTTATACATTACTATATACCTATATTAAAATATACATATAAAGTGCCCAGTCAGGATGGATTTGGTTGTACTTGTATACATTACTATATACCTATATTAAAATATACCTATAAAGTGTCCAGTCAGGATATATTTGGTTTGTAATTTTATACATTACTATAGCCTATAGGCTACCTATATTAAAATATACCTATAAAGTGTCCAGTCAAGATATATTTAGTTTTTAATTTTATACACTACTATATACCTATATTAAAATATACATATACAGTGCCCAGTCAGGATGGATTTGGTTGTACTTGTATACATTACTATATACCTATCTAAAAAAATATACCTATAAAGTGTCCAGTCAGGATATATTTGGTTTGTAATTTTATACATTACTATATACCTATATTAAAATATGCCTATAAAGTGTCCAGTCAAAATATAGGCCTATTTGGTTTGTATTTTTATACATTACTATATACCTATATTAAAATATGCCTATAAAGTGTCCAGTCAGGATATATTTGGTTTAAAATTTTATACATTACTATATACCTATATTAAAATATACATATACAGTGCCCAGTCAGGATGGATTTGGTTGTACTTGTATACATTACTATATACCTATCTAAAAAAATATACCTATAAAGTGTCCAGTCAGGATATATTTGGTTTGTAATTTTATACATTACTATAGCCTATAGGCTACCTATATTAAAATATACCTATAAAGTGTCCAGTCAAGATATATTTGGTTTGTAAGTTTATACATTGTCTAATTAGACTTCTACTTGTGCGGAGTAATACTTTTTGCCAGGTGACGTCACGTGATATCTATTCTAGCCATACATGTTTACATTTGCTTGGTTATATGCATAAAATTACGACCAAATCTATCCTAACTGGATACTTTATAGATATATTTCAATATAGGTATGTAAAATTAACCTTCCGTGGGAATCACAAAAGTAACAATTAACAATTCTATTAGTATCAAAGAAATATTTTTGAACAATTGAATACTTTTTTCTTTGGTGTTTAGAAATGTATATTTTTACCAATTACTGTCTTGCTAACATACTTGAAATTTATTTCATTGTTATTATTCACAAAACATCCAATAATGCCACTCTAATTAGGTTTGTCCTACCGGAAAGGCAATGTAAAGGTCATTTCGTTGTTAGCAGCTGAACACTAGCCTAACAACACACGCCTTGTTCTCTCACTCCTATCGGCGGCCTGTGTAGTGGCCGACAGCCACTGTATATGCACAACTGCCACCTCTCTGTGTGGTCGGAAGTGGAGGGGGCAGTCGGCCGATGACGTAAACTGTCAAACGTTGGAGAGCTATACGTGTTAATTGTGTTGCATGCCATAGTCACAAGTAATTTATACATTTGACAATAATACAATACTGATAACGTCTGTAAATGAACTGAAAATTGGCATTGGCGATGGTAGTCAAGGCATGTGAAAGAAAATAAAAATGTCTTAGTGGCGGCTCCAGCTGGTAGCCCGGGTCTACCCAACTTTCTTCCACTTATTTGTTAAACTCCTTATTAAATGTCAATAACTTAGAAATTTAAATTATATTTAAGCCTATATATAAATATATATATATATATATATATATATATATATATATATATATATATATATATATATATATATAGCCCTATATAGACTATATATATGTATCTGAGATTAAAAAATATTCATAATGTTATTTTGGGTCCTGGGACTGGGCTAGGATTGAAAAATGCAACACTACGGGAAAGGTAGAGTAAAATTACTTTTTACAGTATTTTCACTTATATAAACATATTCAACACTTCTTCAATACAATGAAAAATGTATCGCGGAACACGTCTAAGTGAGTCAAAATAATTCAGTAAGTAAAATAAAACTTTTCAGTAAAAATAGTGTTTGATCATAGAAAATTATAATTTTGTAAAAAACAATTACTTGACACGCAGTACAAACTACTTTCACAGGATGGACTCAAAAATTCATTACGAAATCCCTGACTTATCCAATTGTAGATAAAATCCACAATCCACTAAAAGATTAATTTAGGATTGTTTATGAATGATAAATAAGTAATATATTATTTGAAAAAAAACCTGAATGACATGAAAATAACATTTAAAGAATTATTTATATTAATTCTTAAATTGTATAACATACTTATATATATATATAAATTATAATATTAAATTTATAAATATTAAAAAATAATAATAATAATAATAATAAAAACTAAACATTAACAGTAAACAATACTTCCAAAAGTTGACTTAGTAAAAGCCGACAAAGGAATACATTAAACAAAACAAAAAAAAGTTTGAAAAAAAAAATATTTAAGGCAATAAACAATTTGTAAAACCCTTAGAGAACTAGGGTAGAGTTTTTGTTAGGTTTTAGAAAGTTGAAAGGGACGGGAGAGAACGACAGATGTGTCAAGTACACTTTCAAAAATAACGGATAGTTTAAAAAAAAAGTATAACGTACGAATTTCAAATTTGATTGGTGGAAGCCAAAATAGGTGTTTTTCATTGGGTAGAAAATGAACGAGAAGGGGAAATACGCGGTAAACAAATTCAAGTGCAGAAAAAGAGAGGCAGTCTTCTTGCGACCAAAAAAGTAGATGGACGTGTGTGGATGTTCCTAAAGAAAGTGTGTGAAGTTGTTAAAAAAAAAAATATAAGTAAATTAATTATCGATAAATGTGGTGAAGTGAAGTGTTATAAAAAAAAAAAAATCGTCCAACTAATACCAAGGGTTAACGGAATAAAGGAAAGAACGTCACTGCATTTAAGTAAAAACTTTAATTAAAAACTAATTTAAAAAATTATAAATTTCTGGTCAATAAAACAAATTTTCTAATATACAAGTAACTCTAAATTTCGAAAGAAAAAAGTAATTTCATAAGGCAAGAACCTAAACACGCCCCAAAAGTCTTTAATTTATTAGCTGGTCAAATTTAAATAATAATAAATAAAATGAATGAAATAAATAACAGGTTGTTTACCGTATAAGATTTTGGTTCGACATTATAGTCTGAAATAATTTGTAATTAAATGTAGATTTAACATGTATACTTTGTATTTAACTGGCAACAGGAATTAATAATGTTCTAAAATATTAAAGCAATTGTTATAACTAAAAAGTCTTGTATTTCTTTGTAAGACCTACTCTAATTAAGTAATTTGGTTGAAATCTTATAAAGAAAAAGGAATCAAAATAATAAAAATAAAGGTAGGTCATAGTAATAAGAAGCATAATTTAAAATTATACAATATAAGCAAATTGTTTAATTAGAACTTCAGTCGAACAATAGGTAAACTGGCGCCCAACACTTTAAAACAAATTAATTAATCTATAACAATTAAATTAACAAACTTGAAATAACATAAATAAAGCCCAAGGGAATTTATGTTATAAATTGGCTACTGAACGTGGGGCTATTTTGAAATTGCATCAAAATTTAAATGTATTGACCAGCAGACCTAGTAGTGTATTATTGTATTAATAAGAATTGTCTAGCGTAAGTTGTTATATTAATTAATGAGTAAGGAAAATATTGTAAGAGGGCAAATAGATAGCTACACGCTTAGACGCAGTATAAGAATACGCGACAAAAATTTCAAAATGGAACATCAAAATACACAAGAAACACAAGTAGGACAGATGAGGCATACGGAAGACGGGTTCGGAGACGTAGAAGGGGTGAGACTAACAGAAAATGTGAATGAAGAGATAAGGGTTTTGGGGACAGAGAGCACAATAGACATGGGGACTAATAATGAGATCACAGTAGGAACACTAGGAGACAATGATATTTTGAGGGAAATATTAAAAAAGTTAAAGAATCTTGATGATAATATAACAAAGACAAATGAAAATATTGACCAAAATAAAAGAGACATGGATAATAAATTAATAGAAATAAATGACAATATAAAAAAGAATAGGGAAGACTTGAATAAGGAAATCACAAAAATGGGAGAGAATTTTGACAACAAATTAAGGAAACTGGAGGAAGACAGGAGGGGAGATATTGCAACACTTAATAACAAGTTAATGGTAACCGAAAACAATTTGCTAGAAACACTAGAAAAAAAAATATTAGTATCAGGCCAAAATACTCAAGGATTACACCAAGAGTATGCACAAAAAATTGATAGCCGATTAGACAACATAAACCGTGAAGTTCAAAATACGCAGGGAAAGATCGTGACGATTGAAGAAACATGCGCAGAGCAATATAACAGACAAACGGGTTACCTAGAAACTTTGAAAACGGCAATTGACAAGAGAATAACAGATAATAGCAAAGAATTAGAGCCAAAATTGAGAAAATTAGACGAAAATATTGAACAGATAAGAAAACAAATAAATTCGACAGAAAACCGAAGAGATAATTATCTTATAACACCAATAAACACGAATATAATGTTTTCGGGAGATGAAAGAATACCTATGGCATTTCTTAACGAGCTTATGGGGTTACATGAAAAGTATTACCAGGGAACAGGTTTAGAATGGATAATGCAACATCTACGCGGGCCAGCTGCCAATTGGTTTAGATTACATTCAGAAAGCTTTAAACAGTTCGGGGATTTTATCTTTGCATTTAAACAAAAATTCTGGAGTGAATTAATACAGGGGCGTGTTCGGGATGAGTTGGAGTTTGGAAAATATAATTACAGGGGGCAGTTGAACATGGTAGAATATGTAGAACGAAATTTATTATGGTTTAAAGGACTCGAACCGAGACTTCCAGATGATCTAATTATACGTAAGCTAGCCAAACATTTTGATCCTAACATGGCGATTGCACTGGTGACGAGGGGAATTAAAACTAATGGTGAATTTGTCGACCTAGTAACAGAGTTTCATTATCTGCACCTACAAAGACAAGCGAACGGCAGTCGGGACAGGAATTTGTCAAGAGAGCAACGACCTGACCTAAGGAATAACGAAAATAGCCGGGAGACAGGGTATTGTCAGAACGACTATCGGAGTAAACAGCTGGACAAGGGTAGACAACATAAGGGTGATGTCATAAATTACCAACCCAAGCCCTCTACAAGTGCATGAAACGAGGACGCTGACCCTAGCCAGGTACCTAACTCTAGTAAAATAACCAACTGTAGGACACTTATTGCAGAAATACGAGACATTTTAAATGAAGACGAAGTTTGTGTTGAACCATCATTAGAATTAGAAAATTGCCCTGAACTTGAAATCCGATTAGGGGATATTAAAACTGTTGCTTTGATAGATTCGGGAAGTCAGTTTAATGTAATGTCAGAAGATTTTTATAGTAAGAACAAGGAGCTGTTAGAGAATTCGTCAGATTGGAGAATGTCAAACATAAGAGTTATGGGAGCGTTGGGTCAGAAGTCTAAAGCTATAAAAAATCAAATAGTAACTACTGTAGGGATAGGGAAATATAAAGTGGAAACACATTTCATAATTGTGCCAGGTCTGATTAAAACTTGCATATTAGGCATAAACTTTTTAATAAAAAATGAAACTATTATCGATTTTGTAGAGAGAACAGTCGAATTTAATGCCAAATGTAATGATCGATTAAAGAAAGAAAAAAAAATAATTAAGTTTTATAATAATGAAGAAACAAAATTGGATTGTAATGTCATAATGAACTATAAGGAGGAAAGATTAGGAATAATAGAAAAAAAAATGTTGGAATTAGAGAATATAAAACCCGACCAAACGAAGAAGTTAATAGAGATTATCTATAAGTATGAACAAATTTTTAGTGAGCAACCAGGGTTAATTACTACCTATGAGCATGAATTCACCGTAACTGATACGAGACCATACAAGCAAAATAGTTGGCCTGTGGCAATTAAATTTAGGGAGGCAGTCAACACTGAAATAGAAAGGATGCTGAAATTAAATATTATAGAAAGAGCCAATAGTCCATACGTAAACAGAATAGTACCTGTGTTTAAAAAGGATGGCACAGTCAGGATCTGCTTAGATGCTAGAGAAATTAATAAGAGATCGTTACCAGACTATGAAGGAAACTTACCGATTCAAGATCTACTGACAAAATGTAGTGGTTATAAAGTTATGTCTTCTATCGATTTGACCAGTAGCTTTTGGCAAATCCCATTAAAAACCAACTGCAGGGACTTTACGGGATTCCTACATAATGGACTGTGTTATCGTTTCAAAACGGTACCATTTGGATTAAGCTCTAGTCTAGCTAGTCTTACAAGGAGTTTAGATTCCATACTAACAAAGGAAGCAAGGAAATTTTTGATTATTTACGTTGATGACATTTTATGTTTGTCTAAATCATTCGATGAACACCTAGAACAACTAGAGATAATTTTTAAGATTTTTAAAGATGCAAACGTAACTGTCAATTTCAATAAGTCGCAGTTTTGTAGAAGGGAGCTTGAATATTTAGGACACACTTTAAAAGTGGAAGGAATTCAGCCAAGTGAAGAAAAGGTCAGAGCCATAAACCAATTTCCAAGGCCTAGAAATTCGAGACAAATAAAAGGATTTCTCGGGCTCATAAATTTCTATCACCGTTTTGTAAAGGACAGCGCATCAATTACCGCACCATTACAACAACTGTTGAAGAAGGGATGTAGGTTCAAATGGTCTAAAGAACAAGAAGATAGCTTTATACAAATAAAGAGGATATTTTTAGACCGGGTTATGTTAGCACATCCAATACTAAATAAACGGTATTACCTGCAGTGTGACGCGAGTGGATATGCTTTAGGCGGACAATTATTCCAATATGATGAAGAAGAACGTATTGCCGTGATTGGGTACACAAGTAGAACATTTAAAGGAGCTGAACTGAACTACAGTACGACAGAGAAGGAGCTTCTGAGTATTGTGCATAATCTCAAAAAATTCAGATGTTTTGTGTTGGGGAACCCTTTGACGGTGATTACAGATAATAAGGCCCTATCATACATTAACAACTGTAAACTGTTAAACGCTCGTATGACCCGCTGGATGTTACTTATACAGGAGTATAACTTTGAAATAAAACATTGCAACGGAAAAGATAATATTGTAGCCGACGCATTAAGCAGACACCCTGGTGAAGACAACATAGAAATAAATCAAGACAGTAATTTCATTCAAATTGCAACAATACGTAATAAATTTGACCACAAAGTTTTGGATATGTTGAAACATATACAGACATTTCAAGACAAAGACCATAAAACAAAACTTATAGTTAATAAATTAAGGAATTCATCGGACAAATTACACCAGCATTACAAATTATGGGAAGGCAAGTTATATCGTCGAGATAAAGGTCATTTCAAGTTATACATACCAGACAATATCAAAAGGAATCTAATCACGGAAATACATACTCACTTTGGCCATTTAGGTATTAACAAGAGTTATCAAACATTTAAAGAAGATTTCGCAGCGGATCATCTAAGTAAGGACATCGAACAAATAGTCAAATCATGTGAAATATGCCAGAAATGCAAACATGACATACGACATAGAGTTGGGGAAATGGATTGTATCATACCAAAAAACAAAGGAGAATTGTTATCTATGGATTACTGTGGTCCTTTACCAAAAGGAAAAAGTGGTGCAAAATATATTTTGGTTATCATTGACGTATTCACTAAATACGTACAGCTTTATAAAGTCAATAGACCTACAACGACTATTACACTAAGGAGATTGCAAGATTACTGCAATAGATATGGAAAACCGCAGGCTATTATCACGGATAATGGAACGCAATTTACTGCAAGAAAATGGAAAGAGGAACTCCGACGAATTCAAATAAAAACACTAAACACTTCGGTGAGGAATCCACAAAGTAACAGAGCTGAGAGAACCATGAGACAACTGAATCAACTTTTCAGAATATTATTAAAAGAAAATCATAGAAATTGGGAATTACTATTGGAGGACGTACAAACAATAATCAACGAAACCTTTCAAGAAACAATTAGGGTTACTCCACATGAAGCACAATTTGGAAGAAAACCGAAAAGAATATGGGACGAATTTATAAAAATGCCAGAGAAAGAAAGTGAAAAAATCGTCGACACCGCCGAAATTTATTTACGAATGAAAAAGAAAAGGGAAAACTGTGCCAAGAAGTTTAATCAAGAAAACCAGTTAACCGAATATGAAGTAGGAGATTTAGTGTTGATCAGGAAGCTAAATACATCTAATGTGGAAAAGGGGATATACGGGAAATTTTTAGAATTATTCAAGGGACCATATAGGGTAATTGAGAAATATGGGAAGTCTAGCTACCTAGTTGCCACTCTAGAAAACCATGTTGTAAAAGAAAAATTTAATGTTAGAAATTTAAAAAAATATATCAAATCAGAAATAGTGGATTAGA
>JBAIZL010000003.1:34351216-34376216 GCA_036971475.1 Prosapia bicincta
TAAATCAATGTATTAACATTATCTATTTTTGAAGATACATGTTACATTAATCTGTTACTTAATTTACAATATCTTACTGTAAAAGCTTTATTATTATCATTATGTTTTAAATATTATGTAGTTAAATCATTTTATTTTATATACTTTTATAGGGCAAATAAAACTACCAACCGGAGAGTTTATTGATTATTTTGGAAATGCGAGCAGACTCTACTAGCTTTGCCTTAATCTGTGATGGGAAGTATATGGAATACGTGTGCATAATATTTATAAATAAATTCTCCAAAACGTATTTTATATTACTTGTAGAAGATCAACAGAGGTTTAGAAAACTTAAAATCTTGAAATGAACAAATGCGGTGGTATTATTTTAACAGCTTCATTCATTTTTTTAGTGCAGATTTATGATTTAATATAAAAACATAAAATAGTTTTTGCAATGTAAAAAAATTCATACAAATATAATAAACTTGTAAATATAATTTTTTCTATAAAATTGCAGAAAATATTATAACCACATGAGAAATGGTGTTACTGTTTGCTATATAGAGAAAACTGTTAAAAGAGTAAACATTTTAAAAATAGATTTTACTCTGTAATTTATTTATATTGGGTAAAATTAGTTTTATAACACATTCTATATAGAACGAAAGGTAATAATTGTAGTACACACGCATACCACGCACGCACGCAGGCAAACACGCGAGCGCTGATATTTTACTAATTGAGAGGATGTTCACAAAATAAAGGCAGAATATCAAGTAAAGACTGCCGGTCGATCAATTAAATCTTATAGAAGCAGAGAACGGCTGAGTAAGCCAGATCTGTGATAATTCAAGATCGAGTGATGAAGGGGTAGATCAAGGAGGGGTGCATTCTATGGAGTGGACAATTGGGCGGGATTAAAAAAGCGACCGTGCTTTATTTCTGAATCGTTGATCACTAACTCTGTACAGTGAGCCAGATCTGTGATAATTCAAGATCGAGTGATGAAGGGGTAGATCAAGGAGGGGTGCATTCTATGGAGTAGACAATTGGGCGGGATTAAAAAAGCGACCGTGCTTTATTTCTGAATCGTTGATCACTAACTCTGTACAGTGAGCCAGATCTGTGATAATTCAAGATCGAGTGATGAAGGGGTAGATCAAGGAGGGGTGCATTCTATGGAGTGGGCAATTGGCCGGGATTAAAAAAGCGACCGTGCTTTATTTCTGAATCGTTGATCACTAACTCTGTACAGTGAGCCAGATCTGTGATAATTCAAGATCGAGTGATGAAGGGGTAGATCAAGGAGGGGTGCATTCTATGGAGTGGACAATTGGGCGGGATTAAAAAAGCGACCGTGCTTTATTTCTGAATCGTTGATCACTAACTCTGTACAGTGAGCCAGATCTGTGATAATTCAAGATCGAGTGATGAAGGGGTAGATCAAGGAGGGGTGCATTCTATGGAGTGGACAATTGGGCGGGATTAAAAAAGCGACCGTGCTTTATTTCTGAATCGTTGATCACTAACTCTGTACAGTGAGCCAGATCTGTGATAATTCAAGATCGAGTGATGAAGGGGTAGATCAAGGAGGGGTGCATTATATGGAGTGGGCAATGGTGGGCGGGGTTAGAAAACCGACCGAGCTTTATTTCTGAATCGTTGATCACTAACTCTGTACAGTGAGCCAGATCTGTGATAATTCAAGATCGAGTGATGAAGGGGTAGATCAAGGAGGGGTGCATTCTATGGAGTGGACAATTGGGCGGGATTAAAAAAGCGACCGTGCTTTATTTCTGAATCGTTGATCACTAACTCTGTACAGTGAGCCAGATCTGTGATAATTCAAGATCGAGTGATGAAGGGGTGATGAAGGGGTAGATCAAGGAGGGGTGCATTCTATGGAGTGGACAATTGGGCGGGGTTAGAAAACCGACCGTGCTTTATTTCTGAATCGTTGATCACTAACTCTGTACAGTGAGCCAGATCTGTGATAATTCAAGATCGAGTGATGAAGGGGTAGATCAAGGAGGGGTGCATTCTATGGAGTGGACAATTGGGCGGGGTTAGAAAACCGACCGTGCTTTATTTCTGAATCGTTGATCACTAACTCTGTACAGTGAGCCAGATCTGTGATAATTCAAGATCGAGTGATGAAGGGGTAGATCAAGGAGGGGTGCATTCTATGGAGTGGGCAATGGTGGGCGGGATTAGAAAACCGACCGTGCTTTATTTCTGAATCGTTGATCACTAACTCTGTACAGTGAGCCAGTTCGTCTGACCAATTTCTAAGTAGATTGTCCATCTCTAATAAGAATCATTAATAGGTAGATGACATCAGGTTTTGAAGGACTAATCTCTTTTGGAGTCATTTTGCAGTGATATGACACTGCCTAAAGACCACCGTATCTGAGGAACTCATTTTCCACCTGCAAAACATTTTTCAGTTTTCTGACTTTGTATTATCCGACTAGCACTAGATTTCCTCCCGTGTCCCTGACTAACACACCTCTTTTTTATAATTATCTGTCGCTTATAATTATATTTATAATAATTATAATTAGACGCGAGAGATTATGCAGCTAACTATTGTGAATTCAGATTCAAGCGCAGATTCTGACGACTTATATGTCCCAGATGGAGGAGATTTATAAAGCCCTTCATGATTCCGACTCTTAGCTCTCAGAAGGAGATTTGTTTGATTTGGATACAGATGTGACTTTGACCAGTGCATCACATCGATGGATCGTCGATCAAGCTATTGTAAACAGGCATTCGTTGTGCTGATTCTGACGACTTATATGTCCCAGATGGAGGAGATTTATAAAGCCCTTCAGGATTCCGACTCTTAGCTCTCAGAAGGATATTTGTTTGATTTAGATACAGATGTGACTTTGACCAGTGCATCACATCGATGGATCGTCGATCAAGCTATTGTAAACAGGCATTCGTTGTGCTGATTCTGACGACTTATATGTCCCAGATGGAGGAGATTTATAAAGCCCTTCATGATTCCGACTCTTAACTCTCAGAAGGAGATTTGTTTGATTTAGATACAGATGTGACTTTGACCAGTGCATCACATCGATGGATCGTCGATCAAGCTATTGTAAACAGGCATTCGTTGTGCTGATTCTGACGACTTATATGTCCCAGATGGAGGAGATTTATAAAGCCCTTCATGATTCCGACTCTTAGCTCTCAGAAGGAGATTTGTTTGATTTAGATACAGATGTGACTTTGACCAGTGCATCACATCGATGGATCGTCGATCAAGCTATTGTAAACAGGCATTCGTTGTGCTGATTCTGACGACTTATATGTCCCAGATGGAGGAGATTTATAAAGCCCTTCATGATTCCGACTCTTAGCTCTCAGAAGGAGATTTGTTTGATTTGGATACAGATGTGACTTTGACCAGTGCATCACATCGATGGATCGTCGATCAAGCTATTGTAAACAGGCATTCGTTGTGCTGATTCTGACGACTTATATGTCCCAGATGGAGGAGATTTATAAAGCCCTTCAGGATTCCGACTCTTAGCTTTTAGAAGGAGATTTGTTACATTTGGATACAGTAGTGACGGACCAGTGCATCATAAAGAGGTATCGTCGATCAAGCTCTTGTAAAAAGGCACCTCGATGGTGTTCATTTCCACGAATCATTCGGTAAGAGCCGAAGAACCAATACCATGGGTATCAATCCACAGTACTCTGAAAATCCAGAGCAGCGCCAAACATACAAATCAGTTCAATCCCCACTGGACCGGTTCTCTTCATGCTAGGACACTGACAGGCCTAAGGTTATGGCCTTTTTATTCTACTAAAAATATAAAAGTCGTTCTTAGGACGAATGAAAGTCTGTAGAAAATGCTAGCAATTTAGAAAATAAAACGGTTCGTCCTACAAAAGCATTAACTCGTAGAACTTTACCAAATTTAAACCATCCAGCGAATCACTAAAGTTTTTATCTTCATTACGGATCAAATAAATGCTCACGGTGTGTATCAATGTCAATAGTTTAACTGAGTCGCTGCGACGAACGCAAATCTCTCTGAATAGTTAAATCTGTATAACTAGAGCATAAAATGCTAATAATAATTATTCGATCATCTAAAAATGATTAGATAGTGAAAACAATTTTTTTTTTCAATTGTTAGTAAATAAAACACCCTTCCTCTTTCATTACAAGTAATTCGTCTGCCAATGCTAGGTAGCGCGCAGTGGTACTTTAATTTACATCTTTTCGCCGCAGGCGGTCGCATTCGTTGCAAAGTAGACGAGCCGGCTCTGCTGTTACAATCAGCCGATAAACCATTTCGTTTTATCTTCTCAATAATGTCCTGATTCCAAATATGTGATACTTTTTGTAACCTGCTTTATTTTCTCAAATATTTATCTGGAACGAATCACGTTCGAAATTCACACATTTTTGTATTAACTATGTTGACTAGCCTATTGCTATACATGTTTCTTTCTCGCGGGATAAACATGTCTGGGATGTTACCTTGTCCGCATATGCGAATGGAAATCAAATAATTATATCACATTTTGACAAAAATGTTTTGGTAATAAGTCAAAACCAAAATCTTAAATTTTGTGCCAAGATCATACGTACAGTAGGGCAATAAAAAATAATTAAAAATTCTTAGATCCATATAAGCTTATCTATTTTTACTTTTCCAAATAGGTTTTAATTTAACAATGTATTAAAGTAATAAATATAAAATGAAATCAAACCGTAGAACAGTTGGGTAGGCCGTCAGAGGAGGGTCAGCTACCTGGTTCCCGCACGCGCATTCCCCGTCCGCACAGACCAGCCTATCGTCCGGATTCGTAAATCTCGTAGTGTGTATCACAATACAAACGTACAAAATTTTAAAACTGAATCCATACTCCATTGGTAGCACTTTCGTTATCGTCAAGTATTTTAAAGAGAAACTATTAAACTTATAGATAACAGTCAGGCTATTAAGCTCTGAAAGTTATCGGGCTTTACGATAGTAATCATTTCTCAGTTTCTATGAGTTTCATATTTAACTAAATACATTAGATATTAAATGTAGTTAATTACACTACTTCTGAACTATAATTCCAATATACATAGTTATAAGAATGTGTTACTAACCCTAAATACAAGAAACGTTAAAGGAAGGCTTACAAACTTTGATAAGGCTCATAGCTTCGTCACAGCAGCCGATGACTCGCAGCTACCTAGTACTAAATAGGCCTAACACTACTTTTCAAAACATATTAACTCTAAATATATCCTCATAACTATAAATATATTTAACCTCATTTTCCTGGAAATCGCATGGATATAACAAGAATACTAATTTAATTTCTATTTGAATTCTATTTTAAAATCTTGTTTTTGTTTACTGGGTGCATGCAAGAGTCAGTTTGTAACTACTGACTGCGTCTTGGGATATGGCAAGGCCGTCTGTGTTTGTTGGTAAAGGTTGCTGAAGTCCCTAACGCCTAGTATGTAAGAAATGGATGCAATAGTTGATGAAAACATAAGCTACAAAGCCTCAAATATTTCGAAAATGCCTTACGCTTGGTAATCTAGGAAAAAAATATACAAAGCCTAAAATATTTCGGAAGTACCTTACTCTTGGTAATCTAGGAAAAAAAGATACAAAGCCTAAAATATTTCGGAAATGCCTTACTCGTAATAATACTGAAAAAACAAAAGATACAAACCTAAAATATTTCGGAGGTGCCTTAGTATTGGTAATCTAGGAAAAAACAAAAGATACAAAGCATAAAATATTTCGGAAATGTCTTAATCTTGGTAATCTAGGAAAAAAGATACAAAGCCTAAAATATGTCGGAGGTGCCTTCCTCTTGGTAAACTAGGAAAACAAAAGATACAAAGCCTAAAATATTTCCGAGATGGCTTACTATTGGTAATTCAGGAAAAACAAAAGATACAAAGCCTAAAATATTTCGGGGATGCCTTACTCTTGGCAATCTAGAAAAAACAAAAGATACAAAGCCTAAAATATTTCCGAGATGACTTACTATTGGTAATTCAGGAAAAACAAAAGATACAAAGCCTAAAATATTTCGTGGGTCCCTTACTATTGGTAATTCAGAAAAAACAAAAGATACAAAGCCTAAAATATTTCGGGGATGCCTTACTTTTGGCAATCTAGAAAAAACAAAAGATACAAAGCCTAAAATATTTCGGAGATGCTTTACTCTTGGTAATTCAGAAAAAACAAAAGATACAAAGCCTAAAATATTTCGGGGATCCATTACTTTTGGCAATTGAAAAAACAAAAGATACAAAGCCTAAAATATTTCGGAGATACCTTACTATTGGTAATCTAAATATAACTTAAAGTATAAAACTCTTGGAGTTTAATCTTAGATAACTTGTAATATTAGTTGTTTTTTATTATTTTTGTGGTATTTATGTTTTTTGCCAATGTTTTTAATCTAAACACCATCCTATCTATATTCTAAACTTGTAACAAATTTAACATAAAAAGTATTCTGTTAGTAAAGAATTTTTTTAATAGCCTATACGTGCAAGGATTCTTACTAAATAGCTGTCTGACGTACTTCGCCCCTGATTTTTTTCATTGTTTTTTCTTAACACTAATGAATTTATCATTTAAAAATCTATAAGCTTTTGGTTTTCACAACATCTGTAAGGCAGTATTAAAAGTACAAAAAATTCATTTCTTCAATAGGGTCGATTAAACTTGAATAAAAGAATGAATGTGTTTTTACACAACATTAACTCTAATTTTATCAAAAAAAAGGTCAGTCTCTTTCGAGAGCGAAAGGCATTTAAGGCACAAAAGAACGCTTCTTAAACACACAAATAGGCCTACTTGAACGTTTCAAAGTAAGAGTTAAAATTAGCAACTGCTGCAAGTGTCTGCCGGAAACAGACATTTCGTCACCACTGTATTATAAATGTTTTATTTTTCATGTCTTCAATAAATATAATGTCCAGCTAGAAGCCCGTTATTCTCTTTAATATGCACGCAAATGTAATATATTTTTGTAGCCAGCCCCGGTGAGCCCGCCGTCTCAAATGGATTGTGAAATAGACAGAGACGGGGGCTATCTGTAACTAAGGCGAATGTAATGCACGTATTATGGCGCGTTGGACCAAAATTGACTACTAAAAGTTGACGAAAGATTGATTGTAGAAAACTAAAAGTTGCTCTTCTCAAATTTAGAGTACGATGTGGAACACTTGTTGCCAAAGAATTGGCGCGAAAGGTTAGGCAGTAGTGTCAAGGATATAGGACGAAGAATACGCAATTATTGCCGAGGGTGCCTGTGTCACCATAGCCAGTCACTGTACATGAGGTCCCCGAAGATATTGGGTGAGACCCTCGTTGAAGGCTAGAGATAGGTACAATGGCAGTGACATGATAGCTGATCGAGAAGATGGCGTCGATCCGTTGAGTGGTGAGGTAAGTGCGACGGGAGTGTCAAACACTTTCTGAGAATGACCAGTAGTGACTGAGTATTTGATTTCAATGATCTGACATAAAATCAAGAAACGTGACACAAACTACAGGAAAACTGTACCAGTCAAAAAAAAAAAAAAAAACCTAACAGTTACATTGGGTTTTTGGACTGATGGGGGATGTTAGAGTCCGACGTCACAACCGGAGGGAGGCGCTTGGAGGGGGAACAGTTCTCCACTAGTTCACTGCGCGCTGCTTGCGCAAAGCGCGCAGCAACAAATCTTCCACTTTTGTTGTCAAATTTCTTTGATCTTTACCGACATTCCGCGGGAAACCGAAATTTAGTGGAAGACAGAAAAGGTCGCTGTATTTCGTAGAAAAGCAACAAATTACTTGTGGAAGATTTTGGTGTAAAAGCAGCTTTATACGTTGGTTAGGAGTAAATAAACTAGATTTGTTATATTTAGGTGAGATGCACTGTTTGTACGATCGTAGTACTAGATACGACAAGGATGTGAATACGATTATTTATACTTAAAGTGTAATGTACGTTTGTACGTTACCATCACTGGAGTTAACATTACGTTCGTACATCAAACGAGGTTAGAACCTTACGGCTTCAGTTTCCAAAGTTTGTAGCTATATCCTACATAGATACGTTGAAGATATGGCCCTAATCAGCCCTAGTGAGGGGGGACACAGAAGGCACATGCTCCCCAAAGAGCATTATACTGAGCATTCATGAGTGATTTATTTGTATTCCATTATTCTTTCCTTTGAGTAAAAGTTGAGTCTGTTCTTTGAGTAAAAGTTATTCATTGTTGGTGGTTAGTTTACTAAAATAGCTCATTTTTACAAAATGTATTTTATAGCATAGAATGTTTTAGCAAAACAGCTTCCCGGTGACCCAACAATTGTGTAATTTTAAAAGTCAAAATATCGTAAAATATAATTTCTATACATACAAATGTTTAAAATGTCCTAAGGGGGTACTACCCCCTGATAACCCGGGCAAGCCCCCTCCCCCCCCCCAATATTTCGACCTGGCTACGCCCCTGGGCCTAATAAGTTATAAACCAAATTCTGTTAGACTACCGTTATACTAAATTTTTGGCATAAACATAAAGACGTGTCAAATTATAATAAAAGTGGTGGTGAATTGTTATTGATTAAATACGGGTCCTCTCGGATTATTTTTCACGCAAGGTACTCAAAAATACATCTAAACACGAAACAAGTAATTTTCACCTTCGGTACATACAAAAAGTGCTAAAACTTTTACATAACTTAAACGTACCAACACTCACAAAATTTAATAATCTGGAAATTTCTTAACACAGCAGAGCACTATTTTAACTATAGTAAAATATAGCTATTTCCCAACATACCTACAATGTACTCGGAAGGGTTAGACTGGTTATAAAAAAAGTAAGAATTTACTACAGATAACATTGACTAACGGTACCGAAAAGTTAAATTAACAAACACGATGAAATTATGCATAATTCTCTATTTACACGTTGGAGCTGTTGCATTAACCTCCAGAATTCTTAATAAAATCACTATGTTATAAGTATTACTATGTACCTATATTAAAATATAGCTACAAATTATCCGGTAAGGTTAGGTTTGGTTTGAAAATAAAATGTCAACTTTGTATAGGCCTATGTTAATCAAGCTTTCTCAAATTAATTGGCCTCTAATATCGTAATAAAAATATTGGAAACAATCCCAATACCTCAAAAACTACTAATAATACAAGCTATCCGAGATTAAACCCTTATGCACATTTCGATGACCATGATGGCATTATCATCAGAGGGCTTTAATACAAAATTACAATCGAGAAAACAATAAATTACAAATTAGACTGACCACTTCTATACTGCCAAACTACAAGGTCAGTCTAGTTTGTAATTTATTGTATGTAGTATATTTCGTAATTTTGTAATACGACCTTCTGATGATGATGAGATGGACATCGAAATGTACATAAGGGTTTAATCTTACATAACTTGTATTAATAGTTTTTTTGTGTTTGATATTGGGGTTGTTTCTAATATTTTTATTGTAGGCCTAATATATTGTATCATTGCGCCCTTGATATTGTATATTAATATCCTTTAATCAAGTTTACACTGATGAATCTTTTTCGTAAAAATATTGGCGAATGTTTTTTTTAATATCAATATATTTTTAATATAAATGATGAGAACGTCTCTTGTAATAATTGGTTAGTTGGGCCCTCTGTGTTACTTCGAATGTTATTACTTAGACTTTTATAACATATTTGTCTGATTACAAAATAATACCAAATCATCGTTTACAAATTGTTTACTTACTATACAGTCTTAATAAATAATACACATAACCTCTAACCACAAATATTTTTATTCTAGTCTTATGTGCATTTCGGTTACAAAGTAACCATCCTCAGAGACATGACAATACAGTACTCATTATGTATTGTAATGTCTCTGAGGATGGTTACTTTGTAACCGAAATGTACATAAGACTTTAAAATATTTGTGGTTAGATGTTATGTGTATTATTTATTAATATTAAACCACAGTGAATTATTGCAAGTAATTCGTGGTAGGCCCTATACAGTCTTACGTAACTACGGTTACAAAACGTTCAATAAAATCGTGTTATCACATACAGTTCCAGGCAAAGTCATTATTCGTGTAGAATTGTTGTTCGTGCTGTCGAACAATGGATCACTTATCAAAGTACTTAAATTAGTTCTAGTATTTTAGTACACAATTAGTTGTAAAACCTTTTGTATAATCACGGGTGCTAAAGCGAAGTAAACCCCAGTGTTCTTGGTGTAGGGAATGAAATGTTGGCGATTTTTAATAACCAAATCTACCCTATCCGGATATTTAGTAGTTATGTAGTAATATAGCTATGCCGAGATGCAGTAAAATGCTCTCTTTTATTAAGAAAAGTCGAGCTTATACAATTCAATGTATGCGGTACATGTTATTGGATTTATTTTATTTTTACTTACATTTACTTTTTCAAATTTTAAGTACTATGTATTTCTATTTATCGATGCTTAAATATTTGTTTCATCTTTAGAATGGGTTTTGCGTAACATACGTGAAAAAGAAAGAAAAATCGTAGGGAACTTGTATTTGGTCAAGGGTTACAAAAATATTACATTGCAAACAAGTATTATAAACAAAACTTTTCTGGAGTCAATTCCTACTTGGATCATAAACAAAAAAATTTTAGTTACGTTTTATTAAATAACTACAACAAAAATAAATAAAGTGACATAACCTATGCGTTAAAACAGCTGTTCTACCACATAACCTATAACATAAATCACCTGTTGTATAAATTCAAGTTATCACTTAATTTAAGCCAAGTGGGACGATTTAACTATATTGCATACCATATCCCTTTTGTGAAAAGTTTTTCTCTCATATAAAAACATATCTAGTTTAATTTATTATTAAATTTAGCTAATGAATTAATATTTGAAAACACTGTAATAACATCAAGTGTCATTCACTACAAGTTTTAAAAAAATGTATTTGAACTTGAGTGGATAAATAAAAAGTAGCCTATTTTATTAATGATTGAAAATTTGAACAAGAAATTAGCCTATAGGCCTATATAGGAAGAGTGTGAATAGAGGGGATTGAAAAAAAAATTAGCATATGGCTTTAGTTCAGTGTGTTTGGAATCTGTGGATCATGTAAGTCGTATGACATAAGACTTAGCATTTTTGGAAGCAAGCAATTCCATTTCCAAACGAATGCTGAGTCAGGCATTTTCTGACTAATCAATGCTCACTGGAGCCCTAATTTCTCCAAAAAAGGAGCTATAACCATACATTAATAAAATGTTAGGTAAGGCGATATTGTGAGAAATAAAAGCGAGAAGCGTAACCTAATTCAGCAATGTAACAATATATATTGAGGACTACCATTTCAAAAGCTATTTCGAACTCCAGTTTCTTTATTTTCAAACAAAATTGTGCGACTTTACACTCTCTGAGTGTATGAGGCCTAATACCAGAGTTCAACACGTCATAAAAACAATCACACGTCCATGGAAGATACAATCGACATAATTATGCTTTGGAGTTATAATACTAAATTGGTAAATCGGTAGTACAACGTTACATTAAGGTAAATCCCAAGGTCAAATGGACAAAAAAATTAGTGTCTAGTAGTCAACCGGAATTCAACTTTGATATTTTTTTAGGTATTTCTACATAAGTTCCAGAAAAAAGAGATAGGCTTAATTTGAAGCAAAACAAAATATTACTTACTGCTCACGTTTTGCAAAATGTGAAATTTAACCTCAATGTAGCAACACGCACAAAACAGTAAAAAGTAAATATATCTTTCATATTAATACATTAACATACATATTCTTGCGTTACATTCTTTGTAGGTAGATTACAATATACCTACAAAAAATCAGGTTTGGCTAGATTTGGCTAGCTCGACAAGCTACATAACCTAAATCAAGAAATAGTTACGCATAACGATTAATATTAACGCACACAGCAGATGGGACTAATATTTTGACGCTATAGTTTTTTTATAACCAAATCTGTTCTAACCAGATACTTTGTAGTTATAGTTTAATACAGGCCTTTAGTAATACAATGTAGAAGTACTGATATACTTGGAATAATTCTTACATGCTTATGTTTTAAAGTGATCAAATGTTTAATCACCATTATTTATGCAACTTTAGAGCAGAATTTTTTTACGATGATTTTTTTTAACGTATTTTTTAGTAACATGTGAAAAGGAAAAAAATCGCACAACAATAATAAAGTTGTTAAATACCATTTGGTTAATTATTACCAAAACAATTATTTAAACAATATTACCAAAACAATATTTAAACATTATTAAATATTAAAGTTCAATATAAGAAAACATGTTATATTTAGTGATGACATTTAAGAATATCACAAATTTACAAATTTTGTCTGGATTTTTGGGTTAGGATATAAAAACATAATTTGCATGCATATTATAGTTCAGTTGATTTGATAGTAATACTGTCAATACCCAATGGAGTTTAAAATCTGTTTGTATTGTAATTTTCTTGTTTTCTTCCTTCCTTTTAGCATAGAAATTTATCAAAAGGAAAGAAACTCAATTAGAGGTGTAGGCCTAAGTCTTTATAAAATTTCCCTACACTATGACACTAATTTCATAGCAAATGGCCTATAATTAATTATTTTTAATTTATTCTGAACAGTTAGATTTTAATTTAAAAACTAGTTTTTTTTTGAATCTTGCAAGTCCTGTTAAATTTATAATTCAACAAGTTTCTTTAATTACACTCAGTAGGTAGTTTACACTTTGACATTACTGCTCCAAGTGCCTAAAAATATCTGCATAAGCCTATAAGCCATATTATCAGTATTTTTTTAATTCTTTAGAATAAAATTATATTTGTCTTCAAAATTTAATTTTTTATATTCAGCTGTACTCTTGCTCAAATATCTAGTTATGGATAGGCCATGACATGCTAGGATAATTAATATTACTATGTTTGCCTAATGACATCTAAATATATATAAAAAAGATTTATGTATTAAAAAAAGATAGCGTATTACTCTTACTTTTTATTACTGTGTATATGTAAAATGCTAAATTGATTAATAAGTAGGTTAGGCTACCCCTAAAATTTTTTTCAAAACTAAAATACCTTAAATCCAAACAAATACTTTTGAAATCTAAAATATGTTTTCATTATCCAAAGTGTAAATGTTAATTTATCCTAATCCATCAAGTTTGTAAACTAATATCTGTTGGCGGCTACAAATATTCTTTAATTAAACAATTAATTAGAAATTTATCGCTTTGTTAAAGTTTAATTTAAAATATTGTGGACTTTATTGACTATAAAACTTTAATAAATAAAACTTTACAAAAGTAAGGAATTTGTTTTATAACTTACATATTTTCTTTTTGTTGAAAAAATATTTGAAAAAAGCAACAATGTAACCCTAAAGTAAACCCCCAGTGATCATAATTTGAACTATTTATTATTGACGTAATGCGTGATTTAATATTACTACTTTACTGTTGCTGGCATGCGTAAACAATGGCGGTCATAATCGGACTGAATTTTCTACTTTGTCTACTTAAATAATAAAGAAACAGAAAGTTTAATAATTACCAGTTGTCGTGTGTGAATACGAACTGCCATTCTTGAACAAACTAAATTAATTAATTAATTTCGTAAAAAAAACTTCGAACGTAACCAACACTCTACAACCAAACACATCGCCTTCTTGAGGCGAATTCCGATTTCGAGCAGTTGACCGATTTCTAAATTTCGAGTTACTAGCCAAGTAACGTTAAAGCGTCTAGGTATCTCAACCAGCTTATAACAACGCCATACGCATGCGCATGAACAATTAATACCAGCCGTTGAAGATATTCTTTACATAGCATTGACATCACATATTGTTGTTTACTTTTGAAATTACAAACGTATTATTATTAACCTGTGTAACTGTATTACTAAAAAGGTATGAAATTAAACTAAATTTATTGACACTCACAATTCCATTAATTAAGACTAACAATTTGAAATATTCAACTCATTTATTTGTTGATTCATCTTTCTGCTGAAACATTTAAAGTTTAATAAAAATATGATATTTGTATTCAATATAATTATTTGAATTCTAACATTAAAATGCTGTAAATATATAGATAGGATTTGTTTTATACTGTATATTATTTAGGGTTTTTAAAATAATATAAGCCAATAAATAACTGTCTCGAAACAGTTTTTCACACGAGAATTAACTTGATTGGTAATTTATAACAATTATGCGTTACTTGTAATTTATATATATAATATGTTTTCTTGTTTAATAATCTAAAGCAACATAGGTTATTCAAATACAAGAATATTTAATAATTTATATTCAAAGCTTTTCGTTGATAAACCGTCATCCAACATCATCAGGAATGAATAACACAAAAAAATATATTTTACCTTATTACATAGGTATTTTGATAGTCTGTGTAGTAAATGTTTGAACAAACACGGCACAGATCACACATAATCTTGGATCACATCACTTCTAACTTTCAAAAAATTGTACCAAAGACGTACAACTGCCGCAATCCTAGCGGCAAAAATACGAGGCTGAAGAATTCCTAAGACGAAAACGTTTCGTCCAAGTGTAAGAACAATTTAACAACCTTTAGTTAACAAAAAGTCTGGTCGCAAGTGATATCAAAAGTGTAATAAGCTTATATATCTTATACACTCTCTCAAAAAAAAATATATTTTTTTCAGGGAAAAGTAACAAGAGACAAATAATTGATTTTGTAATAATTTATTTAGGGACCAACCACAGCTGCATTTGGAGAAGTCAGGTTTCCCTATCTTTGTAATGTTAAATTTACTTTTTTGATGTATTCTTTTGAAAAAAGTATGTGTCCCACTATCCCAAACTTTTCTTATATGAAAGCTAACGTCTTACTCTATAATTTGAACTGAGGGTTTACTTAAATATTTAAAATTCTTTTACTTATGAATTTTTAAAAATACATACTTTTTTACTAATAAAATTTGTCAAATTTTTGTTTTACTAAGAAACTAAGAAATGTATCAAAATATTCTCCACTTAAATTAGAGTGGTTAATTTGATGAATAAACCAAAAAAAAGTTCAATGGAATATATTTAATAGTTTTTGAGAAAATGTACATTGAAGCTAAAATAAACAGGAATCCCTGAGGAATAATACAAGAAAATAACCTGAACATATTATTTTTCGATTTTGGACACCCGATTCCCTTTAATGAAATGTAAGGGATACTAAGAAGTAATTTATATAGTTCTCTTCAAATCCATAAATTGTGAGTTCAGAATCAGTTTTAAAACAATGTTGAAGTTTATGTTCCTTAATTCCTACAGAAGGTTCTCATGTCATAAATTAAATTTTTTTAATCACAGCTCTGACTTAATCTCTGAACTAAGCGTCCTATCACACCTGAACTGTAGGATGCTGGGATCAGTAGTGGCTCTAGATGGCTCTGGACCCTGGTTGAGGGCATGGGGCCTTCCTCACTCCAGAGGACCTACTACAATTGAAAAAAAAGGATGCATTTGTTATACTTCAGGTTTTTACATATATTCGTGAAATTAATGTGTTAAATGTAAGACATTACGTGTTAATACTGGGAATTTATTTTTTTTAATGTAAATGTTTTAATACGAAACCACTCATAAATAAAGATAAACAATATGGAAAATAAACAACCAACATCATTTGAGCACCAACAATTAATAATAAATACACAAAAACCTCTTAACCACAAACTTTCTTTAATTTACCCTAATGTACATTTCAGTTACAAAGTAACCATCCTCAGAGGGATAACATACAAAGACATACAGTCTTTGTATGTTATCCCTCTGAGGATGGTTACTTTGTAACTGAAATGTACATTAGGGTAAATTAAAGAAAGTTTGTGGTTAAGAGGTTTTTGTGTATTTATTATTAAATTCAACCACATTATATTCCTAATAAATAGTAACCAACAATTAACCCTTTCAAACCTGATTTTAATTGCATAGTAAAAAAAAATATTTGATGTCATATTCAAATTCTAGGTATTTTTTTAAATAATTTACAAATGAATTTAAATGTTATCAATTTACCTATTGATAAGTTATCATAATGTACTCAATTGAGTACATCAGGTCCCTACAACATTAAATTAATGTATTACACCAAATTATAAAGTTTCATTACAGTTTGAAATAAATACTGCAGTTGTTCTTTTATTATGATACATTTCAAGTTTTAAGTAAAATAACAATTATGAATACAGCTATTTACAAAAAAACACCTATTTCATGCTAAAAACGCTACAAATATTTCAAGTTGTGAATGATAGAAACACTTTATATTACAATAACAATTATAAAGGCTATTATTTAGAATGAAAATTTAAATAACAATTTCTGTCCTTACTCAAACACAAATGAACATTACATTTTCTGCGTCTAACCCTTGATCTACCTTTACAATGCGGAAATTTACACCGAGTTTGTTTTTCCGAGTTATCATGTAAGGGTAGGTGATCAGTCATGTCAAACTGAACTTCCTGTTGTGGTCTGACTTCTCCTCTTTTCCTCTGTACAACTTGTGTCGCAGGTGAAGGTGATGATGAACTCGGCCTGCCTCGCTTCTTAGAAGTTATTGCTCTGTTTTGGTACATAAGTCCGTCGCTGACTCTCATTCTGAAGTGCATTAGGTCAAGAATTTCTTTGGATGGTGTTTTTAGGGCTTCTGCATCTTGTCTGTATTCTAACCAACTCTGAACAATCGCAAAATCCACAGCATGAAAAATCATTCTGAGAGTCCATTTATGAGATCGGATAAATATTCTGTAATAATTAACAAGTAGATTGAATTTATCGACGCCTCCCATTTCTTGATAATATTTTTTTATTATTTCCGGTCTATCAATTTCAATATATTTTTTTTCTTTTTTGTCCCACCTCCTTACTCTGTCAGTAGTTCCACAACCAACCAAATTGGAACCCGTAGTTACAACTTTGTTATCCACCCATTTCACTAACACAATGTCATCCAAGCTGGATGTTTCAAATGATGAACCTCTTTCTTTTTTTAATGCTTCCTTGTCACTAACTATTGATACTTTAGAAAATCGATTCATTCTCACAGTCCCTGCTGCTAGAATATTTTTCTGAGCTAGAGCTTGGAACAAATGGTATGTAGAAAAAAAATTATCAAAATAAAGCTTATGGCCAGTTTCACCTTGTATGCGTTCACAAAGTTTAAGCACTACACTTGCGCCTAGCCCATAGATTTTAATTACATTAGGATTAAACTCAGTTGTACTACCTTGATAAAGCATAAAGTCAAATACTTGACCATTCTGACCACACAACATAAATATTTTTATTCCCCAAGTAGTTGACTTCCCTTTGATGTACTGCTTTACACTGAATTTCCCAGTAAATGGCACCATTGACTCGTCTACACAAAGATTTTCTACTGTTTTTAATTCTAGACACCTTTTTCTTATAATATCATAGATGGGGCGTACTTTAAGGAATTTATCTGAGCACGGGCTAGGCATTTCTAAATTATTGACAACGGGTAAATTAGACCTTAGTTGAAAAAATCTATCACGTGACATACTTTCTAAGAATACATTCATTTTTAATGTTGTATCCCAGTATAGCTTCACTCTAGGGAACTTCAAAGCGCCCATTACTATATGAAGAGCAAATAATGATTTGAGTTCATCAGACGTTGTTGGCTTAAAATTTGTATGATTAATCTGCAAAGCATAGATATTTGTCATCTCTGACATTAATTCAAAGAAAGTTTCTGGTATATACCTTTTAAAATAATCTACTGGTGATAAGAAGGTCTCAGTTTCATTATGAGACATGATAAAGTCATTGTTTAGTTTAGGCATTGTTCTATGTCGCCACTTTATGTCACTCTTAGGTGTTAGAAAAACATCTGAACTCAGGCAAAGCTAACGATAAATTTAAATTGACATCTGCATTTTCATTGCTAATATCTTCTTCAATATCATCTGAATCACACTACTTCATAGTTAGGAGCTTCTATCCTTGGGGCTGCAGAAGAGTCTCATCTATATGTCTAGGCAGGAATTAAGGATAGCCACAGGACTACTCACGGGACACTGTGGACTAAGGAAACATTTGCATAAAATGGGTATCTACAAGGATGAACCAGTGTGCAGATTGTGCGGGCAGGAACAGGAGACTGCCACACACATTATTTACAGATGTGGAATACTTGCTGAGAGGCGCTTCAACCTCTTTGGTGATGGAACGGCTTTGGTGGATGCTGAAGGTAAAACTCTAGTCAGGAAACTCCTAAACCTGGTAAGAGGGAAGGGGTTATTTGACTAGATCAGGGAGGTAAGTACAATATACCTTAAGGTAGCAGTGCTTCGGGCAATTCAAACCCGCTCCCAAGTTAAAAAAAAAAAAAAAAAAAAAAAAAAATAGGAGCTTCTATCTCAGCTCCTGCTCTTGTACTACATGTATATATTTGTACACCTTGGCTATCATTATTTTCTTCATCAATTTCATCATCTAGCATGTCACACTCAGAAAGGTTTTCATTAAATAATAGGTCTATTAATTCATTTTCATCGATACCTTTAAAATTTAGATTAGAGTTCAAAAGATTTTTACCACAATTGTTGCAAGACATAGCTGCACAAGATTTTACACTAAAGTTAGGATATAGTAATTTACTTCACTAAGACCTGTTGTACTCAAATGAGTACATTAACAAATGTGCGTCTGACAAGTTATATTTTAGTCCCTTAAATGTTTTGTACATATAATTATAACACAAAGAGTATTCTTTATCAGAAAAAAAATAACAGAACAGTATAAACCAACACAAATTGTAATAATTATCTTCAGAAACAAGCACAACAAAACATAACCTTACTAATAGTGCCAACAGAAACTAAACTCACTTCAGATAGTTCCCATTTCATTCTAAGATAGCGTTAGTGTGCATAACAGATGTATAACAGTTGTGTGAAGATGAGGGAATTTCTAAAACTAAAAAAAATCCCTTCTGTGAATGGGGTTTGAAATTTAATGTACTCATTTGAGTACACCAGGTCTGAAAGGGTTAAGAACACCGTTTATTATAGAATTATAGTTGCGACCATTTACCGTGCACTTGGCCTTGAGAAATCGCAATTAGCGTGACGGAGGTAGAGGGCAGAGTTGAATCAGTATAAATACTTTTCTACAAACATGATAAGGACTGTCAAAACACTCATTGTTAGTTATTATAAAACTAGTCTTTTGAGTTTCCGTTTAAATGTGTCGCTGATCGTGGCCTTCTGTAATATATAGGTTTATAGGGAAATAATAATTATGTGAACTGTATAGGATGAGACGGTCGGTATAGTATGACATAACAAACAATCTTGATATGCGTGTGTAATTGGTAGTAAGATCCGCCTTGACCGTGAGTAATGGCGAGCGTTGGTGGGAGGTGTAAGAATCAATGCTGTTCTGCAAACATTGGTTTTCTCGTAATTTTGACAGTTCTTACATATTTGTAAGTATCTAAATTAAAGTATATAAGGGAAGTAAAATTGCTAGCGCCCGTGGGACTCCAGAATACATTCGTGCTTCGCGGATGGTGCTAAATGAGCAATATTAAAGTTATCTACTGAATTGCAAACAAATGTTTTAAAATAATTCAATCTAACGAGATAATAACATTGAATATAAGACGGACATAAACATGAATTTATTTTATGTAGATTCCAACACTTTCTTGGTTAATAAAGCTAGATAAAGAATAAAAGAGAAACTAATTAAGAATATAATTTTCTTCATTTAAATAATCCTAAAACTCCTTTTAAATTTTTGAAAAAAAGAAAATTTAACAATTGGTGTTAATAAGGTTAATAGGTACAAAAAGAAAAAGTTTAATAGGAGTTATTCGTTCTGTGTATAAATCATGTACATACACAGCGAGGCTTAATAAAGCGGGATTTCAAAACATAGGGCTATAGTCTACACGTTTTGCTAAAGATATCATTCGGATCCAGGCAGCCGCTGCTCGTCAGTCGCTGCCCAGCAGCGCTGCCACAACAAAGCAGCAGCCAGTGCGAACAGTTGTGCATTCTGGTCGTGTTATGAATATCAAAGCTAGTAGTGTTTTGAATATCAAAATTATGCCTGACAACTGACATAAACGATCAATTAAAACAATTAGCGGAAGAGTTTTGGAATAGGTGATGGAATTATCCTAATTGTTTGGAAGAATTTATGGTAAGCATGTACGCATTAAGACTCCGCAAAACAGTGGATCAATGCTCTTTAACTACAAAGACCACTATTTCACAGTATTATTAGCTATTGTAGACGCAAACTACAAATTTATTGCTGTTGATGTGGGTTCGTTTGAAACGGAAGGAGACAGCGGTATATTTAAAAAGCCAGTTATGTGGAAAAATTATTTGCGGTTAATTTGATGTGTTTCAACCGGCCTCTTTACCACGGACAGATATCTTCACCCCACATTATTTAATTGATAACGATGCGTCTGTATTGGATGTCCACATGATGAAACCCTACTACAAAAGCTATGCTATAGGTGATCGTGATAAAGCTGTCTTCCACTACCATATCTGACTGGCAGGACGAATCACAGAGAATTCTTTTGGACTTCTAAGTCAAATCTTCCAAATTTTATATTCACCAATAACAATTGAACGAGACATATGTGATGACTTGATTATTAAACTATGTTGTTTTCATAACTGACTTGGGGATGTTTACTTGGAAAAAAATGAAATTCCATATTATAGTTCCATATTATATAATAATTGTAATACATAATTATATTAATCTCTGCGAGTGTAAACATTATTCATAATCTTGATTTATGGTTTGTGTTTACAATGTGTAAAAAATAAAAGTATAGTAGGTACTTAGGTACTTGTTTTATTGAGTTTCCTTCCAATATGTTCCCATATATTATCTCAAACGACATTGTCCTTATAGGTATTGAGTCGAGAATCGTAAAGCGATGGATTTGTAGCTATTAGTTCCACTAGAAACCCGCCAATTTCAACGGTAAAAGACTCCATTACCACAAGAACAAACTCGAGCTGGCAGTGCGACCCGGCAGCTTGATACTGCTCCTGGAGCGGCTCGGCGGCGCTGTCGAGATCACTCTGGCCGGCAGTGGCGCTGCACAGTCTATTGCATCGGAAGGCGTTCCATACAAATCCATAAGAGCGGTGTGGCGAGACACCGCAGCTGCTGCCGAGCAGTGACTGCCGAGCAGCGTCTACCAAGATCTGAATAGTACCCAAACGTGGGGCGTAGTCAGACAGCACAGTCTGAAGACGCGACGAGAGGAGGGCGAGAGTCGTGGTACGCAGTCTGGTTAATAGCGGCCGAGCTAGAACGGAACTTATTGTGCGCAAGTAATAGACATATCGGATGCAGAAGCTGTTGATGTATAGAATATTCTAAAATTTAACATGTTTTTAGAAGTAGTAGTACACGAGAAAGCGGGAGTGAGCGAGTGCATGGTTAGCTGGACGCTATAGTACTTTCAATGTATTACAGCACGTCACGTTGTGTCGCTGGGCTGGCAGTGATATTTAGGCGCACTGTTTTAGTTGCCCTTCTCAAGTAAACTTAATATATTTAGCTTATACATTAATGCACTAAACAAAACTAAAGTTTATTGATATCACGACCTACGATGGGGCACGGTGCTCGCCGTACTTATATCCCCACCTCATTCTCAGATACATTTTTTCCGTATTTTATATATCTTTTGGTCATTTACTTGAATTTGGATGTGCGAAGAGATAATGATCTTCAGACATATAGTAGACAATAATTATCAACATAAAGTCTTTAACGTACCGGTAAATAATATTTCTTTTATTTCACATACTACGCTATACATATTTAATATAAAGGTTCGGAACAGGACGTGGAGTAAGTCTTAGATAACATTTCAAGACTCTGCAGTAGGCAGATGATTTATATAATTTTGTTTATTTTTTCAATGAGGTCTGCCCTGGGATAGGGCGGGGCCTTCGGGCGCCGTTCTCGCCCCTCGGGTCCGCCTTTGCTAGCCTAAACAAGTAAACTAAAAATTGTCATTAAATTAAAACATTTTTTAAAAACTATGTTTGCAAAAATGAACGTTTAAGATATTAATTTGTTAACAAAAATATTAACAGTTGAAAGTTACTACTTTAAAAACGTAACCATTAATTAATCATTTTATCATTATACAAATATTCTATGAGCTTAGCTTGTGAGGTTATGTTAAAAACAAATAAAAACATACCCAAACTCACAAACTAATCATTTATTTACTCATACGTGTTTCAATGACAAAGTCATCATCATCAGTGAGTGGTACTACTACAAACTCTAACTTACAACTGATGTAAGTTAGAGTTTGTAGTAGTAACACTCACTGATGATGATGACTTTGTCATTGAAACCCGTATGAGTAAATAAATGATTAATATGTCAGTTCTGTGTATGTTTTTATTTGTTTTAAACTTTAACATTAGTTTATGACTGTCCGAACTTTACATTTTGTAAATTTGTGAAACTTACTAAGACAGAACGCGTTCGGTCGCTATGTGGCGATCTTCATCAGTGACTTCTGCTTGGAGATGTTTATTTATGAACAATATGAAATTTACAGACACACAAAAACACAAAGTACAAACATATTAAAGAACAAAC
This sequence comes from Prosapia bicincta, assembly GCA_036971475.1. Lineage (NCBI taxonomy): Eukaryota > Metazoa > Arthropoda > Insecta > Hemiptera > Cercopidae > Prosapia > Prosapia bicincta. Next base: position 34,373,933 of record JBAIZL010000003.1, read on the forward strand.
ACAATACAAATCACACATACTCTTTGATACTATCGAAAACCTGCCTTTAAAACCATCACCGCTTGACCCGACATCTCCAAGCAGAAGGGACTGATGAAGATCGCCACATAGCGATCGAACGCGTTCTGTCTTACGGTTTGATTTAAAACAGAATAGGATTATGCGTAGGCGAAATTAACCAGAGAGAGTGGGGATTACGGGCTTCTAAGCGAATAGGAGGTTCACATCTTGCTGCGTGGGTGAGCCTTGTTGCCAATTCGACTTTAAACTTCTGTTCGTCGCTACATCTCAATGTAGTTGTGATATAGTGAGTTACTAGTAGTGTAGCTTGCTTCGTTCTGCAATTTCAGCTTTGCTTCCCTTCAACAGTATTTTTCAAGACTCAAAATGTTTTAAAATTCCTTCTATTACCACACATTTTTTTACAAAATTTCAATCGTTAATAAAATACGTTTTTATTCATCCAATCAAGTTCAAATACATTTTTTAAACCTACAGTTGATGACAATTGATTTAAAAAAAAGTTTTTTCAAATATTTATTCAATAATTGAATTACAAAAATTTGGGGGTCTAGGTCGGTTTTGAACTGAGTATCTTCATGTTAAAAGTCTAGCACTTTTTGTTTGACACTGAGTTAAATTTCCATAGATAGTGAACCTGTCAAAGATCTATGAAAAACCTCCATTTTATAACCTTAAATTGTTGCCATGGTTACTACACAATACCATAAATAATGTTCTAGGATTAATAATGAACGAAAAGAATAAAATTAACAAACAATCTGGATTTACGTTATGGAACCTTGCTTCACAAACGGACAATGCGAAAGGAAAGCGAAAAGAAACTACAACACAATGCAAGCGACGAAATAAAAGAAAGCGTAAAAATAGTAAGAATGAAAATAATAGTCCCATACCGCACATGAAGAGGAAAATGGAAAATTGCAAAGAAATTTGCTTTCTATTTTGCCCCTTAATATTTTTATTCTGACATATCTATATACATATTTATATTAATTGTAATTATAAAATAAATAGAAACGAAAATAAAATTTTTCTTTGTTGATGTAAGTAGGAATTGTCAAAAAAAAAATTATTTTACTATTGATTTATTTTCTTGTGTCATGATAATGCTATGTCACATCATGATCTATTTATAGCCGCGATTCGAGGACATTTGTTTACATTATTATGACAGACGTCCATGCATTTTGGATATTGTCTCTTAATTTTATTAGTCAGTTCATTCGCTTTTATTGACATTTATCAATGGATGTGTTTCATACTATATACATACATACATATATATATATATATATATATATATATATATATATATATATATATATATATATATATATTAAATATTAAATATGGTGATATGTTTTCTTGTAATATAGTTAATAAATTAAAAATATTTCAAAAACAAGAATACTTTTATTGCATATATTATTCAAAGCATTTCGCCGATAAAACAGTACCAGCATCTTGGTACATATATATATATATATATATATATATATGTGTGTATGTATATGTATATATATAACCATTATTTATATAATACCATTATGTATTTATATAATAAATTTCACATTTTATGTAAATTTATATAGATATTTAATGGTGAACGTGTGTATATTTAGTTCCTATTTTTGTGTGTAAATGAATTAAATTTCTTTACGAGTGTGAAAGTAAAACACTCATCGTATTACTGCCAAACTAAATTTTTTTTGTACAATCACTTCAAACTTCTAACCTATATGCATGAAAAACATTTTACTATATATGATAGTATTTAAATAATTACTGCATGTTATATATTATTAATTACATACTTTTTTCAATTTCCGAATTAACTCTGGTTAATAATTAACTGGTATTTATGAGAGATAATTCACTCCTCATTATATGAAAAAACAGTTTTTCAATAATGAAGGCAGTTCTAATAGAAAGGATTAAATTCAGAATAAAAAATATGATTGTTTTGGGAAAAAAATCTAAGTTATTGAATGATTTTACCAACTAGCTCCTCTTGACGGTATTAGCCGCTGGCAATGGTGGGTTGACTGTCACAGCGTTTGATCTGACAACACCGCATCCCTAACGTACCACAAACCCATTCCTATTCTACTTTAAATCAAAGTATAGTAGGTTTTCACAAATTTACAAAATTTAAAGTTCGGATAGTCATAAACTAATGTTAAAGTGATTAATTAAGATTCACCGAACGTAACGGACTACAAAATTCAAGAGTAACCATTAAGTTGTTTACCCACAATTA
>JBAIZL010000003.1:34381216-34533716 GCA_036971475.1 Prosapia bicincta
TTGTTAATTCCATCTTCACGTGAGCTATTAGTTATCACTACACACTTTTAAATGTTTATAAACTTACCTATAGTAGCACTTACTTTGATTGTTGAGGACGGCCATTTCGGGAGATGTATCCCATTGTCAACCCTTACGGTATGAGTTGACAATGGGATACATCTCCCGAAACGGCCGTCCTCAACAAACAAAGTAAGTGCTACTATAGGCAAGCTTATAAACATTTAAAAGTGTTTATATAATTTTAGTTTTTATAACGCCTATATATATTGATTACAAAAGAAATACAAAACAATTTTATTTAGAAAAGAAACTAATAACGATAATGCACGCGTTTGAAAATAATAAGTTCCACAATTTAATAATACAGTTAAGAATAAATAGTTCATACATACCTTTTTGAGGTTAGGAAGCTTCGAAACATAGAGGCTAGTTATTACTTCGATGTAAGGAAACAGTCTACTAGAATTCAGAATATAGTATAGCCTAAGTAATATATTTGCTGCAATATTACTAATAGGCAGTGGCGGCTGTAAGCAATCGTGCCCCCCTTTGCGAAAAGAAATCGGGGTCCTCCTTTAACAAAATGCATATGAAACCGACTTTTAAGATGCAATGCAATATCTATAATTTTTGACTTATTATTATGCTATTATAGTATAGCGCTAAACGGTTTTAGTATAATATGTCAAAATAGTAGAAGTTCTATGCCGATTTGGCATATAAATCTACAACTGAGAATTACGCCACGCCCCCTTACTCCCGGTATTGCCGTAGAAAGAGTGTGTATATTTGGTATCACCGGAAGTAAGGAGGCGTGGCGTAATTTTAAATTGTAGATGTCTATATAAAATTTATATAGAGCTTCTATTATTTTGTCATAATAACATACTACAGTAGTCCCTCGCTATTCGCGGGTTCCGTGAGCGCGAGTTCGGTATTCGCGGTTGGGAAAATTACGTGACATCCCGCTGACACGTATTGTATTAAAAGAAAGACAAGATAGACAGTATAGTTACTGTGCAGGTTGTTGGATAATGTATTTTTGTTTATTTATTTTGTACAGTACTTTAGTTATTTATCACAAAGAAATTGGATTATTCTCCAAACATCCATTATACTGTACACTACTAGGCCTACTACTTAAAAGATAGGCTCCGGCGCTTGCATCCAACTTTATACATAAGTTTAGCACTACTTCTGTTTACTTACTGATAATTTAATAGTTTTCGAAATTCAAACATCGATAATCGTATCGGGCGGCCGTAACTAACTCTGATTCTGTTTTCCCGTCAGTTACCAAACAGGTGTCGCATTCGCTTGTCGTGTGTGGTAGTTTTGGAAACGTCGCGTCTACTTGTGAAATTGTTTAGTGAATTTTTCTTGTTTAATTTTATCTTTTCAATTAAATTGTTTATCCAAGCCATGATCTCATCAAACTTCGATAGCGACAAGAAAAGACAACTTTATGCGCTTGATTAAAGGAATTAAAATTAACCTTTTAGATAAATTAAAATATGGTGAAACCATAGCGTCTTTTGCAAAGCATTTTAGCGTTAACGAGTCAATGGTGCGTTGCATAAAGAAAAATGAAGACAATATAAGGACGAGTGTCAGAGAAGGGACTTGTCAATCGGCAAAAGTTATCTCTGTGTGTCGCGACAAAAACATCGAAAAAATGGAAATAGCTTTGAGTGTGTGGATAGAACTTCAATCACAAAAAAGGATGCAACTGTGTGCAATTTTTATTCTTAAAAAGGCTAGGGGTTTGTGTGAATATTTTGTTTAAAACTGTGATAAACATACCGTTTATGACGTACCGAATAACAGTCAATCATTTTCAGCAAATAAAGGCCGATTTGGCAAGTTCGAGACGGTTTTCCTTCACAACGTGAAAATTGCCGGTGAAACAGCATCACTGGATCACGAAATTCCCAATTCATTTTCTACGTATTTTAAAAATATTATTTCGGAAAAAATGCTGCACAGTCGATCAAGTTTTTAACTCGGATGAGACTGGACTGTTTCGGAAAAGAATGCCTTCACGAACATTCTTATCTAAAGAGGAGAAATCTGCTCGGGGTTTAAGGCCGCAATGGAACGTTTGACTGTTATGCTGTGCTGCAGTGCTAGGGACTGATACTGCCACAATAGCATATGAATTATCGGTGAAGGATTTTAAGACATTAACAGTGAAGATGTCGACAATCTTTTAAAAAGTGCGAACCAAGGTTTGACGTTAGAAGAGCTGGAAGAACTAATTACCGAACCTGTGGCTATCTCGAGTAACGAAGACAAAGCAATCGTAAAAATGCTTCGTCGAAGCTGGCATTAAAACCTGTCGGTAGAATTTATGATTAGGGGAACAGCAGCATCCGTTTCTGAAATTGGTCCCTCTTTAGAATGGGCATTCAAATACAATCAAGAACTGGAAGTACTATCGTCATGCCATATAAAGAAGTGTGTGACGAACTAGAAAAAAAATAGTGTACAAACTAAAATAACAAGTTTTAATAAAAATAAAATTAATAATGTTTAAAACATTATTTGTCTAAAGTTAGGTGTTTAAAAGTTAGTGGATTGTGTTTATCAATAAAGAATACGTGTATCTGTGTGTGTGTAAGTGCGCATATCTAATAGAACTTCCATGTTTTCGCATTGAAGGAAAACGTAAATAAACAATAAAATTATGTGTGTAGTTATGTAGTACGTAATTATACAATACTGTGTTACAAGTGTACAGTACAGCTGGAATAAATGGTAACATTTATGATGTAGAACGTAACCCTCCCCTTTCCATATACAGTGTGTTTTGGTATTCGCGGTTTCACTATAAGCGTTAAGTTCGGGGAGCGTAACCCCCGCGAATATCGGGGGATAACTGTATTTTAGTATAAGTAGGCACTATGCTATAATAGCATAATATGCATACAAATACTGTATACTATTGAAATTAGCCTATATGTTTTTGTTATAGGATTGCCTTATACTAAATTAGTAGTTTTCTAATACTAAAATAGGAATGGTTTTCTTTCAGTGCAGCAGCCTGCAGTACGGTCGGAGGATACTACATGTATGTTGTTTCCATTTCCATTTATGCTTGTTTTTTTTATTTTGAAAGAGCAGTTGGGGGACCCCCCCCCCTTATCGCCGCCAATGCTATCAGGCATGAAACATCAGAAAGGAGGCTGTGACAAATGCAGAGCATCATTTCGCATTCAAAGCACAATGGGTGTTGTGGAAATGAAGTGAAATCAGATCGACACTGGCAGTAGTGGGTCCAGCGTATAGGCTCGGGCCTAGCCAACATTTTTATGTGTATTTGTTAAAGTACTTATAATGGTAAATATCAAAGATCAAAAGAAATGCTCATTATATTATAGTGAAATTTTGAATGCATCAAGCAATCTTAAAATAGCAAATAATGGCCTTTTTGTTTAGCTTATATCTACTTGCCCTGAGAGTTAAAATCCCCTCAAACACACCCCTTAAATTTTAAACGTCACGACTCCCTTAAACTGTGCATACCCAAAGAATAAATCCTGAAGCCGCTCCTGGACACTGAATTCAACCATAAAGTTACAGTGTTGCTCTGGATAAATTAACATCGTGCAGTGTCCTGCAAGGAGATTAACATTACAAGTGAAGTCATTACTGAATTAAGTATTGTACTCAAGAAATCACGGTTAGTTTCAAGAATGAGGCAATATGTGAAAATCCCTCTGTGAAAAATGTTAAAGATTATTTTAGAGTAACCAAACTTTGACCAAAGTTTAGAGTTAACCAAATTTTGGACGAGATTACTCAAAATTTAAATTCTAGACATTTTGGACATGAATGTATAAAAGAATATAGATGAAAGCACTGAAAATAAAAAGAGAGGAAACTGCAAGGGCCGATATTTATAAAAACTCAGAATGATTCTCAAAGAGTTTGGAAGCAAACATTTATTCAAAAGAGCACTTTTTGAGAATATCTAGTATGACAGGAATCATGGAAAACGTTTAAAAAGTATTCTTAAATCTTTGGAAAATTTGATCCTGATATTTACTTAAGGATGCATAAGCTTTATAAACCATAAATACCTATAAGCATTGCATCAGCAGAATGCAGCTTTTTAATGATGCATCATCTTAAAATCTGTATTTCATTCCAAATTAGTCATAGATTAATGCTTCCGTTTACTGTATGTTTTAGTCTCGGTATCTAACCTATCAATTATTTATTCTGCTTTTGTTTGTAGGTAATTTTGAATTTTTTGAAATCAACCTAAGTTTAACAAAACTAAACAATTGAAAAGTAAAATTTTTCATAAAAATATATATCATATATGTACAATTTAAAATTCAAAGAATTTATAACTTGTTTTATAGTTGTTTGTCAAATAATGTTATTCGAATATAGATAGACAGCCTTGAGCAAACAGGATCGACTTCTGAAAGCAGAGGAGGGAGTGTAAAAACTATTTGAACACCTAAAACATAGCAGCTGTGAAATAAGTGAAACATCTGACAAAATATTCTCATTAAAACCTTAATTTTCACCCTTACAAAATTCAAATCATTTAATCTACTTATTTGTTTAACTATAAACAATGAATTAAATTTTGTGAAAAAATACTCAGAATTTTGAAGAAAATGACGCCCAAGTGAACAACTGGATGTAAAACAGATGGATGTAACATCAGTAAAAGTGACAAGGCGCATATCCCCTCTCAGGTTTTGTTAATAAACCTGAGATACTGTGCAGAATATAACACTCAGTATATTTCATGAGAGGCATGAAATAAATATCGAAATAGGAAGCATCAAAGCATATAAGCTAGTTATTATATCGATGTAAGGAAACAGTCTACTAGAACTCCCAATATAGTATATGTAATATCTTTGCTGCAACCTTAAAGCATCAGAAAGAAAGCTGTGACAAATACAGAGCAACAATTTGCATTCGAAGGACTATGGGTGTCTTTGAAATGAAGTGAAATCACAGTGTTTCTGTAACACAAAAACTTCAGCAACTGAGATCATCAGTCCTTATTTTTTCGAGGATGAGGGTGGTAAGTATTAATTTTCAATATTACGTTGAAATAATTAGCAACTTTTGCACATCACCAATTGCCTGTTGCCAGTGAATGATCAGACCCTTTTCCAACAAGATTGGGCCACTAGCCACGTCGCAAGAATCTCAATGAAAGCTGTAAATGCCTTCTTACCAAGCTATGGCAATTCTTGCAGTGAAAATATACTTGGCCTCCTAGCTCCTCGATTTAACTGTTTGCGACTTTTTTTGATCTACCTAAAAATAAGTGTTACTAGCCGAACCAACCAACACGATTCAAGCCCTCAAACATCGAATTATGGATGATATTGTGGCAATACCTGTCAAAATGATATGCCAGGTCATGCGAAAATTCCAGACCAGGCTCTTAGAATTCATTAACAACAATGGAAGACATTGGCAGACTCAATGTTCAGAAAATAATTTTTTAATGTAAATAATTATGTTTACATAGACAAATATTATTTGCATAACCATTAGGTTATTCTTGTTCTTTCAATTAGTTAGTAAGAAATTAAAGAATTTGTTTAAAACAATCAATTACTTTATCTAATTATCCTGTCATTGGAGGACTTTATATTTCAAAGATTTCAAATATTAAGATTTTAACCATATAAATAATAACATAATTCATATCTAATGTGTTCCAACAATATGTTAGCACAAAAAATATATTTGATTTTTTTGTATAAATTTCATTTTACAGTTAATACATATATATTAACTTATAAATTAAAGGAGTTTTCAATTCAATAACATTTTAATGTAACAATGTATAGTAAATACAGTATTATAAATTGAGTGTTGAAACAGATCTTATTCAAACTAATGTAAACACGTAGAAATTATTGTATGAAACCATTTTTCCACTTAATTTAAGAATCAGCTGATTGCCATATGATTATTATAATTAATTCAAAGTCTTAGATTTCAATATAAGCGACTGAATGATGGGATACAAAAGTAGTAGCATTTACTAAATTAATTCAGTACTGAATTTCTGTGCACCACCTGTCACAGAATAGATGTGCTGTACCAGAAGTGTCACAAGATTCCGGCTAATCGGATAAATACTATAGTAACGCATAGATGACCAACAGATACACAGACATTCAGAGTAGACCTTATATTATCAGGGTTGTCCGAACACACAGATCACCCACTAGGTATGTCCCTGGTTTCAAAAAACCTTGCTTCGTGTGTCGGACGTGTATAACAGAGTAACTTTGCTACATTTCCAAACTTGGAGTCCTTGTCAGTTCAAAACGATCTCTTTATTCAGATAAAAATGCTATGACATATCATAGCATCTCAAAACTCTGAGTTTAGAATTTTAAACATAATTTACAGTAAGTAAATATGTCAAGTTTTCATTTATTAATGAATGCTTTTCATACAATTTTTATTTTTATTTTGAGTATTATAATTACCTGCCAATCCTAGCATTGTCCCGCTCCCCGCTGACGTGTTTTGATTAGGTGTTCATAATAAGTTCTGACTGATGGAGGTGCTCTGAAACGCGAGGAGCGGGACAGTGCTAGGATTGGCAGGTAATTATCATAATCAAAATAAAAATAAGAATATAAATCCTAGGGGAAAAGCAGAAAATTATCAATAGTACTTTTCATTACAATATTTAAAATAACAAAAGCTGTGACTAAACCAAAGAGAACAGTAGATTAATATAGAATATTATTGCATTTAAAACGAAATTTAAAGCTGAAGGAATGGTACATTTCTGGTTCTCGTGACCAATGATATGAGAATATAGTGAGCTATACAGCAGTATTTTAAAAGTTATATTACAGTAGACTTTTAAAAATCTGATAGAGGAAGGATTTCTATCACTTACTGAAATAAAAACAAAGTACCGAAATCAACTTGATGTATCTGACGATATCCAACTTGAATTAACTGGGATGTATCTAAATATATAGTAATTGTACAAGAATCTGCAGGTCCATCAATCTCATTAGGGTAATAATACTTATTTATTTGTTTAAAATATAATTTTATTGGTATTAAATGATAGTAAAGATTGTAGATTTGATTTCAAGGATGAAAAGATTATGGTCTGCAGAACTTTTCTGGCTTATAAAGTGGTCTCTGCTTCAAATGTTTTTTGAGATACATTCTATCATATTTTGAAAAGTGGTTCTGTTTTGTTGATGTGGAAGATTTATAGATCGAGTTTGATGTCTGTGTAAATATGGCATGATTCTATTATGTGATTAGGAAAAGATAAGGCAGTGACATTTTTAATTAATTGTATATATTCTGTTAATGAGTATTTAATTAGCTGTAATTGATCTTCATGAAAGCTGTGGCCTGTTTGTCCAGTAAAGAATTTTGTAAATGTAGTCTAGTTATATGTACAGTTTCTGGAGTTTATTTTTGTTTGTGTTATGTGTTGTTTGTTTTAAATGCTATCTTGTACTACATTATTTGGTTAAATTTTTGGGTGGTATTATTGTATGTGAGTATGATGAATTTCTTTCTTTTGCACACGTTGGTAATTTTGTTGGTTTTTAGTTGCGTTATAAATTTATTTCTTCAAGATAGTTAATTGTATTGACTTCTTTTTTGATGTGCAAATTGGCACTTATTTCTATCAATGTATCATACAATATTTCCCCATCGATTAGTGAAATAATTACTATCTTCAGTATCCCTCCATAGAAGTAAAATAAATTTATTTAAAAATCAACAAAACAAGCATTTAAAATGGCATTGTGACAGAACTGATGAGAGCAAAGCCATTGAGATACTCAACCCATCACTAGTGATGGATTTAAGGGGGAGGGGCTTTGGGGCTCAAGCCCCTCCCAAAATATGGAAATGTGAAAACGTATAAACTATAAAATAACACTTTAAATGTAAACTAAAATGTCTTTTCCGATGTCTGCGTTCGTCCTCGATTTAAATTTACTTAATAATCAGTAGAATATGTTTACAAACCCATATTATTCACTATAATCCCATACTGTAATCGTTAATAAATAGGGGCAACCAACAATGTAATAATTAGGTTGTTTACATTGTAAGTATAAGGTAAATGGGGCTAAATAATTCGTGTGTAATATTACATGCAGGCCTAAAACTATTTCCCTCTGATAGAAGACCCTTAGAGTTTACACTATATATCTATTATATCTCCTAAATATTTTCCAGACAGAAGGAACCCTTTCCTTACCTCACACCAGCCCTCCCCAAAATGTTTTTCTAGATCCGATCCTGCCCATCACATAGACAAGTCACAAACATTTTGTCATAAGGTTCATTTGATTTGACTGCAGACAGAGCCCGGATAGGGTTTTACATTCAATCTTTGTCCAGTAATAATATTGAATTGGTTGTAATACATGTACCCTAATGGTTTACCTAATGGAATATATTGAAATGTGCATCCGACAGAAAAAAACCATCAAAGCTCTCAGTAGCGGCTCTAGTGGGTAGGCCCAGGCCGCTAGAGATAAATATAAAGACAACAACTCTTTTATATTTATTTGTTAAAATCCTAGTTAATTGTGAATTTTAATACTGCGACATTTTCATGTGCATGTGTTAGAGTTACGGATTAGTTGAACCTCATGGCAAAGATAATGACTTTAAATCTACCTTAAAAGTGACGTGGTTTAGGAGAGCAATGTTTAGTGACTCTAAAAGAAGTATGGATATGTTGAAAGATTAAACCGATTTCCCATCATTTAAAGAATTACAACATGCCATAACAATTTTACTGACAATACCCGTCTCTACAGCGATTGCTGAAAAAACGTTCTTCACAATGAGAAGAATAATATTAAAGTTGAGGGTTATAATGTCTGGGAAGAGACTGAATAGTTTCGGAGTACTCTCCATTGAAAAGGAAGCAGACTAAGAACTTCTTAGTCCCCTTGACCCTGTCGTTGATGAATTGCTTCCAAGAAGATCAAAAGATTGTAGTTTGTCATCCAATAAAATGTTCATTTGAACCTAGTTCAATGAACTACTATAAATGAACATATAACTGAAATAGGTTTTATTACTGAGTTGAGTTGTATGATTTATTTTGATTTTAAATAGGATTTTTTAACAACTAGTTTTGTGACTCATATAGACAATTAATGTATTCTCTTGAAATTAAAAAGCAGTTTTAATTTTCATAGTGTGAGTTTGCCTCAATAGTTTTAAAAGTAACAGTGTCAGAGTGATATGCTTTTTTTGGTGGTCAATAATTTAAAAAGATAAATGTTACCTATCTGAAATAAAAAGCTCGTAATATTATAGCACCATTTAGAATGCACCCAAGAACAATTAATAGCAAATAATTGTTTTTTTGATTCACTTATATCTATATGCCCTGAAAGTAAAAATGCCCTCAAACACATCATTTGAAATTTAAACAGTCTAGGAGGCTAGAAGCCTCCTGGTAGTCATGACTCCCCTAAACTGTGCATACCCAAAAAAATAAATCTGGATGCTAGCCTGAAAGCTCTTAACTGTTATTAGAGACTACACCTTCCACACAAATGTTATGACAAACCCTTTACATTAATTTGAGAAACAATGAAACTGTATAATTTTTCAGTAGATCTTTGCTCACTGAGAAGTTGAATGAAAAGATAAATTGCTAATCATGTAAAAAAAAAAAACACCAGTCAAAAGCCTCCAAGTTTCATGCTCAAAAATCAGAAAAAGCAATAGGAAATGAGTGGTTTACTGGGAAGCAGAGCAAACTGGAATCCAGCTCTTACCAATCAAATTTAACCTGGTAGAGAACTTTTGATTTTGAGAAACTCCTCAAGAAATGGGAATTACGCTTGTAAGCTTTACATTCCCAGCAGATAGATTATTCACAGAATGTTACCTTCACCGATTTAATCTAACAATGAAAGAAACAATGAAATATACCTTTCTTGTTCATACTGTTGCTGATAGCTTTCAGAGGGATAAATTAAAGGAGGAGATTTGGATGGAAGCTAACCCTCTACTGGCGACATCGGTATAAAGGCTGTAACGGGATGGATTTATGACTGTGGAATGGGGTGGATTATTTTGGTTGTGTCATGTAATGGAAAAGGCTGTTGGTTTCAAAATGTGTGTGATCATTTAATATGTTTTCTTTATCTGTTGCGTAGTTTTGTATATCTCGTATTTTTCTAAGGTTGTTAGTTTTTTACTTTGTTTTAATGTGCGTAGAACATTTAAATTAGTATGTATGTCCGAGTGTGTGTGTATTGCGTGTTTCTTAGATGTTTTGCGTAGCTGGATATTGGGTTTGTTTCAGTATGTCTGGACCTTCCAATGACTTTTTTCCATTAGGAGTGACGTCACTGGGTGCTGCAGGTTCACTTAGGGTGAACCAGACAGTCTGAGACTGAGTAAACGGCTATACAGTCTGAGGTTCTGACGTTTTTATTAATATTATTTATAATGATGTATGATGTTATATGTAGAATAATCACTTATAACAATGTACATAAATTTTTTTTTTTTATTGATCTCTGGTTTGGGGGTTGTACCATGTAACCTGCCCACGAGGCGCTACTGGTAAAAAAGTATAGTAACAGCCACAGGAAGGTATAATGAAAGAAACGTATTTTATATAAAACAAAATGAACGAAGGAGAAAAATATTCCACAAAATATTTAAATAATAAATTATATTTATTTTAATACTTACTAACACATTAATGAACAAATTAAGCAATTGGTGAACATTCATTTTGAAAATAAAAATAACACATCAAAATATTATAAGAAAGTTCTACAAGAAAATGAATGAAATGTGCAGGTTTCTTATGTTCTCCGTGTTTGTATGCAGTCACAGTACCTATAACACATAAAAATAAAAGCCAATAAATTTTAAGTTAAACACAATTATCTACTTTTAACACTACAATAGTTAACATTTGTCCAAAGAAAGACTGTATTGGCTCCATTAAAGTTGTCATCTTCATTTTATAGAGGCATGATGATTTTTTTCTAAATTATGTGTATTTGCTTTATATATAGGGCGAACTTTGCTTCTCCTACCTTTACCATTCACTTGTTCTCTTGTTTTATATTTAATGTTCTAAGTATTGGTAGCTTCTAGAGTTACTATTTTACTTTAATTAGAAAAGTAAATTATTCATAATGTTTATACTATTGTTTAAAATATCTATCATTAGTCTACAATGTTTAAATATTTGTCAGTATTTTTATTTTTTGATTTTTAACTAAATATTTTTTAAAGTGTTACAGTTTTAAAAAAATGTGTTTAAAAATACCTTAGAAGGTTCAGTGGTCAACATTAGTAAGTTTTTTAGTAGTAAAACTTTAATGTCATGTAAAAAATATTATATTAGAATATAAAATTGTTCTATGTTTTGTGTTTTTTTTATATACTATTCTTTTAAAATCACACAGAATGACTTTGTTATCAAGATTTACATCAAACCTATAGCTAATAAGATGGCTTATTCATCTTTTTCGTTTAAGTACTATTTACACCAAACAATTATTAAAAAAAAACAAATAAGGAGATCACTAATAGTTTTAACAGTTACCTGAAACACAACGATATTTACCAATTTTTACTTCCCCAATAACATAAAATTGTCATATAAAATACCGTCTTACAACTTATATAAAATATGAAATGCACAAAATACTATAAAAAACAAGAATTTATAAAAAAAACACCACAAATACATAACAAATAAATAGAACATGACAGCTATTCATAAATTTGAAAATAAAATAACCGAATATAGAACAAATAAAAATTTGTAGAAAACTACATAAACTAGAATTCCAGCGAGTACCTATGGTTACCATTATAAATAAAAATGTATTGTTTATATGTTTATAAACAGGCTTTTTGTAAATAAAGCCCTCTTTATTTTTCATATTGAACAGTAGTTATATATTAAGATAGTACAGATAATTCTTACCTGAACTTAAATTACATTTACCCCAAAGAGTTTACATTAATTGAGAAAGCGGCAATGGATTCTGATTTCTTATCTTTAGCCTTTACTGTGTACTGCCCAGTGTCACTGCTCGTACTGCTAATGATTTTCATTTGGAACTTCTTGCCAGCTTGTACAAATTGGTATTTTGAGCTTTCTTCTTCAATTGCTTTTCCATCTTTTAACCAAGTTACTAAAATATATGAATAAATATTTAGTTATAAAAATATTAACATTCGTTTCTATAATTTTTGTATTCAGACACGACATTTTTTACTAAAATAAGAAACTTTAATGAAAAAAAATGAAATCAACAGTATCTGTAGTTTATACTTAATTTCAACTTTAATTAAGATCATACAGGGATAATGATATAGACAATAAAATGATGTTAAATGCTGAAGTTACAAGCTATAAGCCATTTATACTGCAGTGGGAAAAAATCTGTTGATTTGGTTAAAAACAAATACTATGTTATTTTAATATATAATTTATAAATGTTTCGATTCAAATACCAAATGTGGGATTTATTTGATTTACAGTATCTTAATTTGTGAATTAATCTATTTTATAACAAAGAAAGATTTGTGATTTTTATCTTTATTTTTCTGAGATTATTTTACCTTTACAATTTTTTTATCTGTTTGAATAATTTTTGTTAGACCGATACTAGTATAAATAATTAATAATAAATAATGAATAAATAAAGTTTACAACTTGTATATACTGTATGTTCAGAACGTGTTTGCAGTAGTTGTAAACACTATCATGTGGCGAACACATGCATTGAACGGTAAACTATGAGTCCGGTTCACAATCATGCATGGGAAATTAGGCCTACGCTCATTCCAATAAGACAATTGTAGACTAATGCAAAGTTTAAAACTATCCAATTAGTTATGTTAAAAGTTTTTAGAGTTGCCATTTCATGTCTAAGGGATCTCCAAAATTGGATTTCCATGATGATGATGAACTGTCTTTAACTGTTATGATGATTGGTTTGATGTCTTTAATTATATCGTCTAGTTTCCACATATTCGGCTCTTCAATGTCTAGCACATGTTTTACATATTTTCTGACTTTTCGGATGTAGCATGTGAGATGCCTTTGGTTAACCGCCTGTGCACCCCTTTAATGTTAAAGTTGTATTGTTAGACACAACATAACCTTTAAGTTTAGCCAATTGCATTTCTATAGGATTTAATTTGCAGTGATAAGGTGTTCTCAAAACTATTCTATTTGTTGACTTTGTAATTTACAATTGCAACAATGTTTTTTTTTTGTATTTTGGCTTTTAAGACACAAGTTGTAGCAAATTTGACCTTCAACATTATTTCACCTGAAAAAATTCCTTTCTTCGTCAACCACTTATTCCAGCCAGTCGTAGGTGAATGTTCTACTTGTATGGAATGATATGGAGCATTGTCCATTACTATAACAGAGTTATTGTCCAATTTCTGTATTATCATGGAAAAAAATTCTTTAAAATTTTTAACATTAATTTCTGAATGGTAGTCAGTTCTGATTTTGATTAAAAACTCAACAGTCCATCTTCTGAAATATCTTTTTGTACCCAATATGACTTAATATAACCAAATATAAGTGACAATGAGTCTCTTACCTTTTCCAGATAGACATTTTAAACCAGCCGACAAACCTTTATGAATTTTTTTTTTCTTGAACAGTCTGATTTATCTGTCCAAACCTTTGATTTTGTATGACCGGGATTGGTCCTCGTTTCATCAAAATAATAAATTGTTTGACCTTCCTCGCTATAGGCTTTTATTTTTCTTGAGTAATCACTTCTCCGTAAAATAATATCTTCTTTGTCAAACAGCATGATTTCTCATACCTAAAGTTAAGCTTTTTTAGTATGTGAAACAAAGTGGTTCATCTAATGTTTCCAAACTAACTGTTAAATAGGTGACAGGGCATTTAATATTGGTCATGCAGCCATTAGGGTTGGTGATATCTTTATTTTCACCAGAATAGCCGGCTGCTGCAAACACATTCTGAATAAACAGTAGGTGTTTTCCTTCTAACTTTCCTTCTCAATACCACTTACCAGAAATCTTACAATCAGTCAATTTAGTAAAACCATAACTTAATTATTTTTCTACCACTTTTAAAAACTAATTTACCTGAGGAAACAGATTCCTGAAATTCACATTCAAATTCAGCACTTTCTCCTTCTTGCACAGTCAAAGACCGTGGGAATGTTTTGAACACTGGACTCTTGGGCTCTTCATTAGGCACTGAAACACAGAGTTATATTGAATTATTTATTAATACTCAAGACAAGGTACGATTAAAAAGTTCCTGAACTGAGAATGTCATAACTCTATGATGGGCTGTTGTCAGACAATAAAACATTTAGTGAGTCAGGTATCAGATTTCATTTTGTTGGATCATTTAGTCTCATGTATAGACTGTTTTGGAACATTGTGTTTAACGCTATTGCACAGGGACTTAACAAGTGCAAAAGAACACAGACACACAGACACACACACACACACACACACACACACACACACACACACACACAAACACACACACACACACACACACACACACACACACACACACACACACACACACACACACACACACACACACACCTAATACAAACGAAGTACAAGATAAAAGGCTAAAGAAAAGGTTAGGTAAATTATCTGTAACAGTATTAGTCTGTAAATGGAGAGACGACAGAAGGATACTATAATACAATATCTACACAATTGGAAATGAAGTGGCAAAATTCATTTTGAAAAATACAAATCATGTGTAGTGCAAAGTAAATACAAAAGGCGGACCAGCTTTTATAGTCTGGAGCTGTTTATATGAGCTTATGACATATGACCTCTTGAGAGGAAAACTAAATGCCAGTATAGAAAATATTAAATCTTATTGAACACACAATTCTTGTGAATTTCCATATGATGTTTAAGAATCATAGTGCTTTAAATAAGTAAAAAGAGAGTCTGTAATATTACTGCCTTGCAACCCAAGAAAATGCACCCATGAATTAAGTTCCATCCAAGCATTAAATCCAACACAAAGTGAACAGAAGAAGAGCTTGAAAACATGGAATAATTAGACATGCGACATGCAATGCACCCAGAATGACAAAAAATATAATTTTTTAAATGTTCTACATTCCCAGATAAGACAGGTTTTGAGCAATGAAATCATTAAAAAAACTCATGAACTTAACAGATATTTAAATGAGGGTGAATAACATAAACACCCTCTAACCACAATAATTATTATTAATATTATATACATTTCGGTTTTAAAGTAACCATCCTCAAAAGCATCAAAAACCATTAGAAAAAACATACTGAATAAGAAATAATAGTTAAGAAAACTCTTTGGAGGTGGGTAGGATTTGAAATATTGTTCTTGTCAAATGTCTCTCTTTATAATAATTTAATTTTATAAAGTACAGAGAATGAAGCTCAGATAAACAATGATGTTATGCACAGTGGAATAAGTACAATTGACTTTAAAGTTTTTAAATTATGACTTTCTGAAACTATGATTGAAGTAAATTTATGAAAGATGACTAAAATGGCATGACTCAGAAATTTTCTTATAAATTTATTTAAACACAGGTTCGACAAACCTAATGGCTTTGTTGATCAACAAAGACAATAAAAGCAAAGAGTATAGAGAAACACCCTCTAGAAGGTGGTGAAACAGGATATCATATATATGTATATTTAAGTTAGTTCTGGTAGAGCCTAAAGCTTATTTAGGAATTTTTGGGCTAGATAGGAGACTGACAGACTTATCTAGTGGCAATAGTCCAAAACTGCAATCTCTTGGAAATAAATAAATAGACACATATAAAAACTTATCACACTATTGAAATGTATCGATCAGACAATGATCTTTTTCATTCAAAAAAGAGAAACAAATAACATAAACTATAAATCTGTGCATCTGTGACATTTGGATATGTATACACATCTGTGGTTCATTTCAGCCTTTCCTTTTTCTCTTTTTTGATTGATACAGATTATTGTGTGATCGAAATATTTCAATAGTGTGATAAGTTTTTATACGTGCCTATTTATTTCCAAGAGATTGTAGTTTTTGACTATTGCCACTAGGTAAGTCTGTCAGTCTCCTATCTAGTCCAAAATGCCTATATATATATATATATATGTAATAAATTTAAAATATTTAAAAAACAAAAATACTTTTAATGAATATATTTATTCAAAGCTTTTAGCCGATAAAATAGTACCAGCATCTTCAGGAAAATAATTATCTAATAAAAAAAAAATTTTATTTTTAAAAGATTTTTTTATTAGATAATTATTTTCCTGAAGATGCTGGTACTATTTTATCGACGAAAAGCTTTGAATAAATATATTCATTAAAAGTATTCTTGTTTTTGAAATATTTTTAATTTATTAACTATATTACAAGAACACATATCACCATATTTAATATATATATATATATATATATATATATATATATATATATATATATATATAATATTATTCAACATGTGAAGCAGACTTGGATAAAAATCACACTGATAAATTAAAAGTAATTTTAAAATGTCAGAGCTCTATGATATAAATGTAAACAAAATTCTACCAGGTGCGCCAACACAACTCCTTTTTTAAAAATGTAATAAAACCCATTTTAAGGAACATAAATTTAATCATTATGTGTTTTACATAGATTTGAAAACATACGGTGTCACCCCCATTGTTAATATACTGAATAAACTGAATTTTGGCATTTGACCATCCCATTTATCACCATAGCAGCAGGTATGTTGGCAATTTCATCCCAGATGTTAACCTTCAGGTCTTATAAGGTTTTTGGACAGTTGATGTTAACATAAGACTTAAAAAAACCAACAAAAAAATCACAAGAGGCGAAATTGGGGGACTGGCCACTCCAAATCATTGAGTTGTGGTGCTTTGAAAAGTATTCCCTCACAACAGGAATTCCCGTGTGAACTGCTGTTCCCTCCTATTTTGACCAAATGTCTCCTAAATCCAATTCAAGCCGTGGAAGAAATTCATCCAGAACTGAATTCAATGTCATTATGATCTCATTGTTTTCAAATAAAAGGACCAACAATCCCAATTGAGGAAATTTGACACTACGCTATAACTTTTGGTGAATACAATGCTTTTTATGCAATATTTGGAGATTGGTGTCCGCCCAATAAAGCATGTTCTGTTTGACGTATCCACTTAAATAAGAATGGCTTTCAACACTTAAAACATCTTGTACAGGAGAGTAAAGATCATAGTGAATAATTTGCCTCACTGAATAATCGTCTAAGGGCTTAACACATACATCGCCGTGGGGATCACAAGAAAGAAGCCTAAACAGGCATAATGTTCTCCGGTGATCAAAAGGTTTTCGACAAACCACTTCTCTATTTTATCATACTTGCGGTTTGTCTGAAAGTATTGATACATGTAACAATTGGTTTACAGTCTGGAACTGGGTTATATTAAATTGATTTGGTAATTCACGCTTGGTTGAAGTAATAAAACTTCCGTTCAAGAAATAGCCCTCAAAAGCCAAAGCCCCTCACACTTCCAAAGCTCAATGGCGACATGTAGAGAATGGGGAGCAAAATGTCATGAACACACCTTTCGATTGAGGATACTTCCATTCTCCATAGCCTGTATGGTTTGCATTCCAAAATAAAAGGTTATGTTGCCACACTGTATTATCTTGATGTACACAATGGATTCATTGTATTTCCTTTCAAAAATATTATTAACCATATAAATTCAGGCAAATACTAAAATAAAACAATAAATCCCTTTTTAATACTATTTGAAAACATCATATTTTGTTTCAGTTGAATATATTAAAAATAAATTTTATAATTGGTATATCTGTTGTAGCATTTATTTAAGTTATAGGGTGGAAATATTTTCTATAAAATATTTGAAGATAAAGTGAGGTATGCTCTCTGTATAGTTGATGAAACATTGCTGCTCTGTGCACAGTTCTGAGAAAAGTATTGTTAGTAACATACTATAAAAACTTTAATATAATTGGTAAATCATTTTCACTTAAAAATATAAATATATTATATATTATGTGGAGCTTTGTTAAGTGCCTTTATTCAATTGTTACTAAGTGTAGAATAGTAGTTAAAGAGACAGGATTAATCATATTAAAGAAGTAACTGGTGTTACATGACTCAATTTTCTATGTGATATTGTAAAAAGGGAGTTGGCAGAAAATATAGAATGACAAGATTTGAGTTGGGGGATGAACAAAACCTGCTGCTGGATTCTTACACATATCCTTACAGCTCATCAAACTCTCTGTGAATTTCCCTGGATATGAAAATTCAGATAGAATTCTGATTTTATGACAGTAGAAAGTAATAAACATAAACTAAACGAGTAGGACATCCATAAAAAGATTTTTAATATGGAGAAAAACATTTTTTACACTTTCTGGGCAAGAGTGTCATTAACAGCCTATACAAGTAACCATGAGGATATACTGTTTATTTAAAATTTAAATTATTAAAACTTATAATTTTTGGATGATTTTCCCCATTTTAATAAAACAGACACCGTATTTACTAGTGTATAAATATAATACTAAAATAAACTGTAATGAAACAACTATAAATGATATTTTTATAAAGCATAATAACTCACCTAAAACTGTAACAGTACAACTGCTGAATGATTCCCCAGCATCATTGAAGGCTTCACACGTGTAGGTTCCTGAATCTTCAGGGAATATTTCAGCAATATTTAATTTATATATATTAGCTGTGTTTGTATACTGGAAATCTTTACTTGGTTTTATTTCTTTATTATTGTGAAGCCATATGACATCGAATTTCTGGGCACCTGTGAAAAAAAGGCCGATATGAAAGGAGTGTTAAAGTGGGTATTCACTGATATTATTTTACTTTAAAACAATAAATGATCAGTTCTTCAGACATTTGACTCAAACTATCATTATATTCTCTTACCTATTACTCTGACAGAAAGACATACTGGGTCTCCATCTTTAACAAAACTTGAAGTTAGATGACTCACAATTCTAGGTGCTCCGTCTTCTTCTCCATTCTTGTTAGTAACTGCACTTGGAATTGCTGTTAACAAAGTTCAGAATATAGGAGTTTATAGTATATTTTGTTAGCCACCAATTTTGGCAAAACTTTTATTAAGTTATTAACTATTATTAAACTAACAGAGTGCCCATCTTTCCTACGGGGTTGACGTATATTTATACTGATTTAATTTGTATTTGTATTTAGGTTGAATTTATTTACTGAAATTAAATCTTAATAAATATATCAAACTATAAACCTACCGATTATTGTCTTGAAAAACCAAGAGAAGGGAAAGATGAATAACAACAATAATTTACTATCACCTATTTAATTGTGTTTAAAAGTAACTTTGCAGGTGAATAGTAACACATTTACTATCACCTATTTAATTGTGTTTAAAAGTGACTTTACAGGTGAATAGTAACACATTTACTATCACCTATTTAATTGTGTTTAAAAGTGACTTTGCAGGTGAATTGTAACACATTTACTATCACCTATTTAATTGTGTTTAAAAGTGACTTTACAGGTGAATAGTAACACATTTACTGTCACCTATTTAATTGTGTTTAAAAGTGACTTTACCCTACAGGTGAATAGTAACACATTTACTATCACCTATTTAATTGTGTTTAAAAGTGACTTTACCGGTGAATAGTAACACATTTACTATCACCTATTTCATTGTGTTTAAAAGTGACTTTACAGGTGAATAGTAACACCTTTTACTATCACCTATTTAATTGTGTTTAAAAGTGACTTTGCAGGTGAATAGTAACACATTTACTATCACCTATTTAATTGTGTTTAAAAGTGACTTTACAGGTGAATAGTAACACATTTACTATCACCTATTTAATTGTGTTTAAAAGTGACTTTACAGGTGAATAGTAACATATTTACTATCACCTATTTAATTGTGTTTAAAAGTGACTTTTCAGGTGAATAGTAACACATTTACTATCACCTATTTAATTGTGTTTAAAAGTGACTTTACAGGTGAATACTAACAGATTTACTATCACCTATTTAATTGTGTTTAAAAGTGACTTTACAGGTGAATAGTAACAACTATCACCTATTTAATTGTGTTTAAAAGTGACTTTGCAGGTGAATAGTAACACATTTACTATCACCTATTTAATTGTGTTTAAAAGTGTTTTTACAGGTGAATAGTAACACATTTACTATCACCTATTTAATAGTGTTTAAAAGTGACTTTACAGGTGAATAGTAACACATTTACTATCACCTATTTAATTGTGTTTAAAAGTGACTTTGCAGGTGAATAGTAACACATTTACTATCACCTATTTAATTGTGTTTAAAAGTGACTTTACAGGTGAATAGTAACACATTTACTATCACCTATTTAATTGTGTTTGAAAATGACTTTACAGGTGAATAGTAACACATTTACTATCACCTATTTAATTGTGTTTAAAAGTGACTTTACAGGTGAATAGTAACACATTTACTATCACCTATTTAATTGTGTTTAAAAGTGACTTTACAGGTGAATAGTAACACATTTACTGTCACCTATTTAATTGTGTTTAAAGGTGACTTTACAGGTGAATAGTAACACATTTACTATCACCTATTTAATTGTGTTTAAAAGTGACTTTACAGGTGAATAGTAACACAATTACTATCACCTATTTCATTGTGTTTAAAAGTGGCTTTACAGGTGAATAGTAACACCTTTTACTATCACCTATTTAATTGTGTTTAAAAGTGACTTTGCAGGTGAATAGTAACACATTTACTATCACCTATTTAATTGTGTTTAAAAGTGACTTTACAGGTGAATAGTAACACATTTACTATCACCTATTTAATTGTGTTTAAAAGTGACTTTACAGGTGAATACTAACAGATTTACTATCACCTATTTAATTGTGTTTAAAAGTGACTTTACAGGTGAATAGTAACACATTTACTATCAGCTGATTAATCCAAGTATATAATGTAGTATAGATAATTGAGTGAGAAGGGAGTTTTCAAGGCCAGTGTGGCAGAACCCTGATGGAATTTCTAAATAAAAATAGGCCTATGTTTTGACCAGGTTCTCTATGAATGGGTCCAGTAGTTTTTAGGTGATTGAGTAACACACATACACACACACACATACACAGACAGACATCATTAGATTTTTATATAATAGTATAGATGTATTAATATTAGAATATTCCTAACTTATAATTAAAGTAAATTTGTAACAAAAGTTACTTACACAAAACTATTTTTGTTCAATTGATCAATTTTATTAGATGATATTTAGGGTTTCATTCATTCTTTGCAGTTATGAAGGTTAGTGCTGTAATTATTATGCAAGTACAGTACATAAACTCTGGCATCCTGTATCTCAGCAATTTCTACTATCCAGCACCTCAGGAAGTAGGGTATAAAAATAAAAGCTAGAGTTCAGCTCCAGTTGGCTTGTCCGTAATTTCAGTCAATGTCTAGAGCTTCTGTGTACAAGTTTTGTTGTTTTATAACTTTCATTCTCAACATATTAACCCCAAAAATTCAAACTAACATTAATTTGTAACTATTGTATTACAAAATATATTTTTAATCACTTTGAGTTCTAGGCAACCATGAGAATAGTTCTATGGCAAGAAAACTAATACTGAATTTCCCAAGCAATGTTATATCATGAACAGCTATTCTTCACTTTTATGTTATACATGAGCCACCCATTATATTTCGACTGAGTATTCGCATAAAGTAAAAAAATAGAAAACATTTATGATTTAGTTTTGGACTCTTGAATTTTAAAGTCTATTACGTTCAGTAAATCTTAATTAATCACTGTAACATTACTTTATAATTACAATGAAAATATTGGAAAGAACCCCAATACCACAAAAATAATAAAAAATAACAAGGATTAAACCCTTATGTACATTTCGATGACCACGTCATCATCATCATCAGAGGGTCTTATTACAAAATTACAATCTAGCAAACAAGAAGTTACAAACTAAAGTGACTTTGTAATAATAATTAGACTAATTTTGTAATAAGTCCCTCTGATGATGATAACATGGTCATCAAAATGTACATAAGGGTTTAATCTTAAGTAACTTGTTTTATTTGTTATTTTTGATTATTTTTGTTGGTATTGGTATTTGATTATATTTTCCAATATTTTTATTGTAATATATTATACCACGGTGCTCTTGATATTGTGTATTAGTTTATGACTATCTCCAAACTTTAAATTTTTAAAATTTTTAAAATCTTACTGTCTCAGTCAGTTTTTACAAAAATTTAAAGTTCGGATAGTGATAAACTAATGTTATAGTGATTAATTAGTTTTGGAGTTTAGAAACACCTGGAAGGTTATGAATAAAGGAACAAATATTTAATGATTGGCATCAGCCGTAACGATGTCTATTGAATTACTCAAACATTTATGAGTTTGATGTTTTTTAATAGAATAAATTATTGATAAACAATTTTTTAAAAAAATTCAGTATTAAATAGCCTACATCTACCCGATAACCATCCTAGTAAAAAAAAAGTCATAAGACTAAGTTTCTGTAATGGTTTAGAACATGAATATTTTTAATCGAAAATTGTGTTAACACCGAAAACGTTCTTTATATATTTATTTCAAAATTAATAAAGTTTATAATCCAAAAGTTAAGTCATACATCAAGAACTCAAGGCAAAGACAGTTGAAATTTAGATGTGTTAATGCATGCAGAGAATACATACTCAGTAATCTAGCGTTTTCAATAATTTGCCATGATCAAAATCCCAAAGATGCTGGATGAGTGGCAAAATTCAAAAGTTTTTTTACAATTACTTTAGATTTTCTGAATCAGTAATTACAAATAGCTTGGTATTAGGAATAAACAAAGTTTTATTACCCTTTTTCGTGCTAAAATGTTATAAATATGCTGAATGACCATGACATGTGCCCCCTACTTTTGAAATAGTGCATTTGTACTATATATATATATATATATATATATATATATATATATATATATATATATATATATATATATATTTTTTTTTTTTTTTTTTTTTTTAGGTTAGTTTTGGTTGGTAAAGATTATTTAGATTTTTTGGACTAGGAGACTGACAGACTTACCTTGGTAAGAGTCCACACTGTAGTTTTGAAATAGAAACACATAAAAGCACTTAAACAATATATATTGTTGATAAACATATCATTGTTTAAGTGCTTTTATGTGTTTCTATTTCAAGACTACAGTGTGGACTCTTACCAAGGTAAGTCTGTCAGTCTCCTAGTCCAAAAAATCAATATATATATATATATATATATATATATATATATATATATATACATGAAGTTATTATTACTTGTAAATAATTTTTTCCACCACTAAGTGCAGTAATTTTACCTTGCAGATGACGTACTATTCAAAAACATTATACACAAGGCCAAGAAGAAATACTGTATGTATGACGTCAACAAATACCAACATCACGGACCAAACATCCACACCAGAATCACATAAGGTAATATTATTGCACTTAGTGGTAGACAAAATTATTTAGAAGTAATAATAATTTCATAAAGTCAGTGCAATGGACAAATAATGGACAACGAGAAATATATATATATATATATATATATATAAATATAAAATATGTTTTCTTGTTTAATAATTTAAAACAACATACGTTATTTAAATACAAGAATATTATTTATTTATATTCTTTTTTTTCCAAATACAAGAAAAAATAAATAAATAATATTATTGTATTTGAAAAAAAAATATATAAATAAATAATATTCTTGTATTTGAATAACCTATGTTGTTTTAATATATATATATATATATATATATATATATATATATATATATATATATATATATATATATATATATATATATATATATACTACTAATAATATACTATACATATTATTCACTATATATACACTATTCTTTATTTTATTATTTCTATTAATTTTTTAAACAAATTTATTTGTATAAAAAAATGAAAAAAAACAGATAATTTATTTACCTAATACAGTGATTTTTCCCTTGGTTTCAACAGTTCCCATCGAATTTGTTGCACGACAAATATAAACTCCTTCATCTTCAGGGAATATTTCAGCAATATTTAATGTTGCTAGGCCATTGCGGTATTTTAAGTCCACTATGTCAGAAGAACTTAATATCTGTAAAAAAATGTTTCATAGAAAAGAGTATAATTATCCTATGTGACTATTTTAAAATGTTAATAGTATTAAGATTACAGAGTTTAGAAAACAATTAAAAATTGGGAATATAGTACTAACTTTATTTTCAACATTGAGGAAGTTCAATATGAATTAATACACACACCCCCCAACACACTGTGTCTATTGTGTTTGGCACTAGAATGGACAATTAACCGCACTTATAGTGTTATGCCGTCTTTCATGATACAATCAGAAAATACTTATACCTACTTACATTTCATGTATGTATTTTAAATATATCCCTATTATTCATCATGTTTTATATTAGTTGATAAGAGCTATTAGGTATTGCAGAGTGAATCTATTAAAACACCAAGTAAGACTAACTTGACCATTAATATAAGTGAAATTAATTAACAGCAATTCCATCCCGCAACCTTTTAAGAAAATTTTACGTTAAAATTAAATATAAACCTTCATAATTCATCAGTTTGTTGATTCATTCTATTCGACGGATATAAAAAATTGTCTAAAAAAAGTAAAAAGCAAAAATATTTATGCAAGAATTTAAAATTATATTACTACTTAAAATCTGATCCACTGTTATGTACAAAAAAAACATATAAAGAGAACTTTATCTTTTTAGACCTATTTTAGTAACTATATACATAAATTGGAAAAGCTGAGCGTGGCCAATTAGGTAATATTACCATATATCATATACATGGTTAACTCAAAATGTATGCGAGGATTATCATATCATATATTATATCATCATGATTATAGATGTAGCTGTACCATTTGAAAACTGCTACCTGTCTCTGGTTGTAGGTCATAATGGTAAAATCCAGAAATATTCATACCTAGCAAAGGAGCTCCGCTTACAGGGTTATGAAGTGACCCTTAATGCCCTAGTGGTAGGAGCCCTCGGTTCGTGGGACCAACGTAATGAGGAGGTTACCCATTTGTTGAGAATATCTCCTCGTTACGCCAAGATAAAGAAAAGGCTAATGATGACGGATGCCATTAGATGGTCCAGGGAAATTTATGTTACCCACATCACAGGTCAGCATAAATGGTAGCAGCTTGGCAGTTGCGGCTTGATGCACTTTGGATATAACTTTCGGAGGGTTGTACCAGAAGCATTAAATTTAAACCTGTTTTTTGTTTGCATTGCTTGTTATAAAATTAAGGCTATTTGTAAATTGTTTTTTTTTTTTATTGATATTTATTAGTTTCTGTTAATTAGTAGTCTATAAGAGCTAGGAGTAATTCCGAATGCATGTATTGATTGTATAATAATTATTTACTATTAAAATGTGGCATAGTCTCCAAAGAATAAGGATTTTCTTCATATGACTGTAGTGCAGGGCACTATATATTTAGTAAATTTAAGTATTGTTTATTGAACGGTTTAATTTCTCTATGCTCCACTAGAGTATATAATTATTTTTAAATTAAAAAATGTCTTTATAAACTATTATTATATACATGGTTAACTCAAAATGTATGCAAGGGCTATCATATCACATGACTAATTATGTAGAAAAGATTAAATATTTCCACCAAGACAAATCTACTACATTTTCAGAAAACTGGTATAACATGGTTAATATTCAACTTGACAGAAGCACTTTAAATGTTTTGTATAAGATAGTCCTCTGAATAGGCTGTTGTAAATAAAAGTATATTTTGATCATAGATGTGGCTATTTCCATTGAGAATCACTACCAGTCTCTGGTCGAGGCGCATAGTACTAAACTTCAAAAATACTTACACCTGGCACTTTCAGGTTATGAAGTGCACCTAGTGCCTTAGTGGTTGGAGCCCTTGGGCCATGAGATAAGCTAACAAGGAGGTCATCCTGTTATGTTAGATGATATATAGGCCATTTTTATATTTGTTAACATATTTCTTCTATTTACATACCTGCCCATTCTTGAGCCATGATACTTGGGGCTCAGGATCACCCTTGATGTAGCATGATAGTTCCAGTGGATCTCCATCATTAACTGTTTTATCAATTAACTGCTGCGTGATCTCAGGAGGGCACATGGAGTCATCAGGTGGTACTGAAATAAAAAAATAGAAATTTGATAAGAAATGTACAATTAACTGACACAATCAGTGTAAGGTTTTAGACATCAAAGCCATTTCAAAAACCAGTTAACAAAAACAATTATTGTTTTTACAATAATTACACATAAACTCTTATTCATTATTGTAACTCTATAATGTCTAAACTTTTATGTGATACTACTGCTATTCAGAGTAATGCCTTTTAAAATTAGTCATAGAAACTAGTACAGTAGAACCCCTGAAATCCGAACCCCAAAAATCTGAACCCCCACAAAATCCGAACATGATTTGATGAAAACCAAATTTTAAAAAAGTATCTAAAATTCAATGAAATATGTACTGAAAGTTTGGTACCAACGTAAAACAGGAGTGAGGTGTGTAATATAATGGAACAGTAGTATCACTCCATTAACTGCGAGACGCTATTTGCTCATTTTAAAGCCTGACGCAGAAGATTTCTCTTTAGGAGCAAGACTTTTAGTGGGAAGGGCTTTAAAATTCAATCCAGTCTCGACCGCATTATACACTTGCTGGGGTGAGTAATTTTCAGACGAAACTAAATCTGTGAATTCGTCTAAATATTCTTTTGCAGCAAGATTATCAGATGACAACTTCTACCCGCTTACCGTTATTTGTCAAATTCAATGCCATCTCTTCTATCTATCCAACCATCTATTGCTAAAAGTAAATTCCAAATCACAGTTCATTAATTTGTTTAACTGTAATACCTTTTCTTGTATTAAAGGCCCACTAATAGGAACTCCTTTCTGCCTCTCTTGTGTAAACCATAAAAATACAGTCTCGTCAATTTTTTATTCACAGAAACTTTCGTGTGAGAGCGTTGCTCCAAAGACTTTTCACTTGTAGCACTGCAAAACTGTTCAATTTTTGATACAGAAATATGTAATGAATGCTCTAATATTGTTTGTTAATAAAAAAAACACACTTCTGTCAAATGTGAAATACACAGCAAATCCGAAATCCGAACTTTTTCGTCAAATTCAAACATTTCAAAATCCGAACAGGCTATAACCCCAATTAGTTCCGATTTGAGGGGTTCCACTGTAGTATGTAATTATTATATTTTTGTTACACTACTTAAAGTTAGAAATAAAAAGAATTATACTTATTTGTGACAAAAAGAACTTACAAACTAACTCCTTGGTTGCGCTTCTCGATCTTGATGGGCTGCTGCTTGTACTTAGTTTACTTCCATACTTCTTAATTGATCTTTTGTCTTCTGTAGAATTTGTAGTTCCTACAACTGATTTCTGTAATAAAAACAATTATATTAAAATTTATATTAGTTATCCTTAATTTTTACATCTGATTCTTTATCTACAAGATGTATATACACTTTTAAAGTGGTTGAATATGTTTGTTCTACAAATATAATTTTTGATGCAGTACTTTAAATGTTCTTTATATTTATGGGCTACCTTCTTTCTTGTTTGTTTCTAACTTTTTACATGTTGTGTTGGTTATGATCCTCTCTCTTTCAAAGTTTCCTGTCTAGTTTACTTCGACCAGCTGTCTCCCTAGCCTTAACGGTATTAGAGGAGTATAAAATGTATATCTAAAGGATAAGGATTCTCATTTGTGTCCTCTATGTTTTTTCTGTTTTATGATGATTAGTTAAATTAAAATAAGGTTATGGGACAAAGCCTTAGAAACCTAGAAGCAACATATAGATGAACGAATAGAAAAACACAAGTAATTTACCGGTAATTGGTCGAGTGCTTGTAATAAAACTATCAATGAGACAATTATCAATGAAATCAGTTAGGTAAGTGTGGCATAGTTGCAAACTTTCAAATACAGGGCGACCTTTTATAATGAGTCAAAATGATTACATAAAAACCTCTAAAAAATACAATAGATGCTCTTGTATTCTCCTCAGTGAAGAAGGAATGGAATGTACAAGCGAAAGGGAAAAAGTAAAGCAGAAGAGTTGTTAACTTTTAGAAATAATATGCAAAATATAAATCACAAAAAATCTTTTACTTAGATAAAGAGCATGTAAATATTACCAAAATGTAGAGCAGGTTAGTAATTCAAATAAGGCACCAAACATATAGTTTGGTTGCAAAACTTTAGTTCCATGACTTTTTAAAATAGACTCAACTAAGATGAACACGCATGCATTGACATGTACTGATGACATGCTACTTAAAGAAAGTACACATTAAAAAAAAATCAATGAATGAATTACTTTGAAGAGACTTCACTAAGAAGAACCTAGCTGAGGCTGCCATGGAGATTTAGTAACTATGGTTACTACAGATTGTTATGCTGTATCAGGATGGTAATCGTGGTTATAATTCGCAGAGAATATATTAATCTAGTTTTGTTTGGATAGAAAACGAAACAAAATAAATCAAATTGAGTTGAAGTTCTGTTCAGGGTTTGCATAAAATATTGTAAAGCAAATTGTTAACACCTAAAAACAGTAGTATTGAAAGACAATAAGACATGCACAAAGAAATAGATAGGAGCTACAGTGTGCTATTATTGAAACAAAGAAAATGCACAGAAAGAATGACTATATTTGCTAGATATGATATATGACAACAATGGCAAAAGTCAAACTTCCATCAGAGAAACTCTCTACAAAGAGCAGACAATAAATTTAAAAGAGCCCTAGGAACTGATCTCCATAAAGTGAAATAGAAATTTGTTAAGTATAAAAAGTCCCATGATTCAAAGTATGTAACAAGAACAGTGTTTTTAGCCCTGTCACCATACTTTGTGAGGCTTAAATATCATTGAGAAAAACTAGTGGCAATGATCTTCTAAAAAGGGAATGTTCTAATTTCTATATAATTGTAAGGCTAGTTTTCAGTGTGAAAACAAGAGGGTTATGGGGTAATGTTGAATGTAAGCCTTGCCCATGACAGATGTATTCGGAAATCTGATAAAAAATTTTTATGCAGCTTGAATCTATAACTTCTGTAGCTAAGCATTTGCTTTGATGTCTTCTGAATGAAGAAGCTCCCACTATGTTTTACACATGGTGGAAACTGTTGAAGAAGTTGAAAGGATATTCAAAAAAAAAATGTGACGGTTGGACTGCCTTCAACAGTGCACTATAGAAACAACCCAAAGATACGATCTTAGTGGGTGTTTCTTTATGCAGGAATAAAGCAGGGCAGCAAGCATGTGCAGATACAATAAAAGAACTGCTTTAAGTATTTGTAGGTGATATTTGAAAGAACTGTTTCATGATTAAATATATTATGAGAGTTTCACCTTAAGCACAAGGAAACTGGCAATAAATAGGATCATAGAAACATAAAAGAGGTTAAAGTGGGTTCCTGATTGATCTCTACCAGCCTTTGGTACAAAAATGTAGAGGAACACAATTAAGGAAAAACAAAAGATTTTTTTTAGGAGGAAAACAATAGATTATTTTAGAGAAAATAAGATGCAAATTAGGTAAGTGATAGGAAGGTGACAGTGATAGGAAGTTTTAAATTGTTTTACAGTGATTTTAAAATATTATACTTTCAATATTAAAAATAAGTTTTGTTTTGAGTGCTATAGTAATGCTGCTTAAGACTTTCTTGTGGAACTTTACATACATTCCTTTCAGGCTATGCCAATGCCAAACAGAATAAGAATGAAATTTTTTTAGACAATATTATTATCATGATTAAACTTGAGTTACAAAACTTGAAAAAACCAAAATTTAGAAGAGCTCCTCAAGAATTAGAAGAAGAAGAACCTATAGATGGTGATCCCAAACACAGAGATTGAACATGTGATAAAAAGAATAATCTACAATAAAAAAAAACGAAAACAACAGTCATAAAAAGTGAACAGAACATCTAAGAGACATTTAACATATTTGAGGTTTTACGTAGATATAAATCGGTTATTTTGACAGGATAAAATATAAATTATTCTAAAAAAAATGTGACGCTCTCCAAATTGCTGCACTCAGTATGAGAAGAAAGCCAGACAGAAAATATCATTCATTATAATACTGGAGAGCCTTGGTAAACTATGAAAGAGAAATAACAAATTATGGAAGAAAGAGAGAGAGAGAGAGAGAGAGAGAGAGAGAGAGAGAGAGAGAGAGAGAGAGAGAGAGAGAGGGAGAGAGAGGGAGAGAGAGAGAGGGAGAGAGAGAGAGAACTATAAATGTACCTAAGGCAGGGAGAAACATGTGCCCTTAGAACATGGCCATATGTTCTCCTTAAGAGCATGTAGGCACTGCAAATTCATTCATACAAATGAATGGCTGAAATAAGGGTAAGAAAACCAAATAGATAAATCAAAGAATATTTAAAGTAGTAGGTAGGATACAAAATAAATAGAGAGTAATTACAAATTAACACATTAAACAAACATTAACAAGGCATGAATGATACACTATTACATTCATAAATTTGGAATTATAGAATTTGTGATTTTTGTGAATGTGCAATAAATGACATTGAATTTTACCGACAGTTTAGTAATGTTCATGCTATAGGGAGCTGAACATAGATATAGATATCTATAAACCAGGCATTTTACAACAGGAAAAAAATGAAGAAACAGACCAAGTCACTAGAATTTCAATGAAAGGATCTTGAAAAACAAGATCAATGAGGAAAAGGTAAATCATAAGCTTTCCAAATCCATCCCTCATAAAAATTGTTATAATTCATATCTAGACTATCCTGCATAACAACACCAATAATATGTAAAACAATGAAAAAATTTGAAATTGAAAACTTTACTTACCTTATTTGTTGACTGGTAGTCTGAAGTTGATTTTGATGACTGCTGTACATTGCTTGAGGATGACTGGTAGTTGCTGGTGCCCTTCGACGAGCTGTAGTTGGAAGCGGAGTGCTGGTAGTTGCTTGATGAAATTGTTGACCTGTTTGTTGGAGTGTATGGTCTTGATATGGGTTCTATGTACCTGTTATCTATGTATATGTACAAAAGAAGAATATTGACGAATGTAAGTTGTACAAACTTGTGTTAAATTTATAACTTATTTAAAATTTATATGTAACAATAAATAATTAATCATTATTCAATTATAAAAATGATCATGCAATTAATGTTTATGATTTATTCAGATAATGATGATAATAATTTTTTAATATCTTAGATATTACATGGTTACTGTGATATTATTATACGTTTATGGCAATTAATAGAATAAATGCATCCAATGTTTTGTAATTAAATGCTACACTACAGATAAACTTTTAACATCCTCCATGTTTTGAATTTTTCATATTTAAAATCTATCTGCTATTTCTGTCAAGATAATTTGGGGAAAACTGTTGTAAAACATGTTATTTTAAGCTTTAATATGCTTTCAAGTTTTGTAATTATGTAATATTATAAATTCATAATACACTTATAATACAAAAAGAGGGGATATCTATTTCCGGCTAGTAATATTTAAAAAAAATAAGTTTATACGAAATTTAAATTTTCAAAAAAATATGTTACAATTCAGTGGAATTGACTAAAAATAGAATTTGTGTGTAATATTATACACAAAAAGCAACTTCATTTAAGACATTAAAACCTTAAATTTACAAAAGTATTTTGCGTTTGGCTTAAATGTAATAGAAATAAATAAATAATAATATACTGGACAATTTTATTTCACACAATATATACTATAATACTAGCTCTAGGTTTTAAAATATAATATTTTCGAATCAAAATTTGTGTTACCTACTGAAGATACTTTTTGTGACTTTAATACACTAACTTCTTCTATAAGTAATTATTGTGTAACTAAGTTAAAACTTTAAAACTTACTTGCTGAGGTGTTTCGAAACAATTGTAAGCGAAACGATTGTTTCAAAACGCATCAGCAAGTAAGTTCTAAAGTATTCACTTAGTTACACAATAATTACTTATAGTTTAATCAGTGAATTCAAGATGATTACTAGGAACTTTGCTAACTTCTTCATCATTAAGATTGTTTTTTATATAACTATCTGATTATTGATTACAAATGCCATATACACTAATTGAGAAATTATTTAATAAATTATAATAAAATACGATCTCCATGATTCATCCCTTAAAAACAATAAATCCTATGATTGTAACATATAGGCTTGCTGTTACAGTACCGTTTAATGTTTGCACTTTAGGTTCAGTGTTAATTTTCTTTACTTGAAACTTTTGTTAATTATATGAAATAAAAAGGTTATTCGATTAGAACAATTTTCATTTATATATTACAGTAAAATGAAAAATATTAAAAAAAAACAACTGTGTAAACTGCATTCGCTACAAACAATGAGAACATCATCTAGTGTTAAAGTAGTGGGGATTATACTCATTGTGTTCAGTTATGAAGAAACAGTGAAACAATACACAATGCGGTTGCACATGAGATATTTTTTAAAACCGATTCTGTTGTACTCAATCACAGACGTTTTCCAGTAAAACTCATGATCGTGAGGTGAGTAAAACTCATAACATAGTCGGGTATGTGCTTATACAAAATTCTAAACAAGTATCAACAGGTTAGTTGAGGTTTAAAAGGACATCACTGAGAATGTAAAAGTAGCAACTGAAGCTTGTGAAATTACACAATTACAGTTAACGCCAACTGGTATATTTCGATTTTACAGACATGACAAGTATTGAGATCTCAACTGAAGATGTTTCTTATTGACTGCAATTAAATTTAGCTTCAGAAATATGGAGTACTGCCCATATATAAACAGTTTAGATATAAGTTGTGAAGCAGACACATCCTTCTCAATCCTCTAATATGTCAGATTGCGCTTTCTTTGTTTGATTGCATCCTAAACGAAAAAGCTACATTGTAAAACTAAGAAATTTTACTGAATATAGCTATTTAACATGAGATTAATGCCACATCTATAAATGTTCCACTTCATTATAAGAAACTTTAGATAGATTCCATCTATTCTTCAGGAAAAATGGACAGTATTTACAAGGGGCCATTTTTGGGCATTAATTATAATTTTCTTGTTTGCATTTGTTGTTAAATAGAAACAAATGATGAAAATATCAAATCAGCTTTACACAAGCTATAAATCAAGAGAGCTATTGTAATGTTTTGCCAAAAACGCCAACATTAAACATACCAAAGAAAGGTATTTTAAAGCAAATAGCTTCGAAATGAGAAACAATTTATTTTACTACTTGAATACCACTGGAAATGGTATATAGTTGAGTGAAAGCAGATTGTTAAATGCCATTAGAAGGATAATTCTGACATATTGTCAGAATGAAAGAGATTAAGGAATGCTAGAATATTACTAATGTTACTTAAGATTATATGAAAACATCAAGAAAGGCTCAACAAGGCTATAAATAACAACTTTATGAGTAATTTTAATAATTTAGGATCTGAATACTTGAAATAGCAAAATTTAGCACAAGACATGCATAAGAGGAAAGCCCTTGTGAACAAAGCATTGAACCTACTAAATTTATACAATGTTAGTACAAACAACTTTTACATCAAGTACTTTATTAAACTATGATATTTTATTTGATAAGAATTTTATTGATGTTTCCCAACCAGAGATAAATATTTCATAAAATTTGATACCTATTAGATTGTTGTAAAATTAACCACTTTAGTAACATTTATCATTGTGTTATTTCAATATATTATAATTGCGTATTTTTCATATATCAAGTTTTGAGGAACAAATTTTATTATTTATATTAAAAACTATATTTAATTTGACTACACTAATTTCATTCTTAATCGAGTTTGACTCAATATTCCATGATTTTATTCCCTTCAAATGTCTTAGGCCTCCTTCAGCTGAAGGAAAAGTGTATATCTCACTTCGTATTTTTTCAGTTTCTGTAATTAAATTTTAATATAGCTTCTTCCCAGCTTTGTAATCTGTTAAACCAAATTTCAAGACCTATAATATTCAAACAATATCCTGTTTAGCATTCTGAAATCATTTCCAACTGACTTTGAATCATAGTGAAATTCTAATATTTACACCTTATGCAAGCATTTAATTCGAATGTTTACAGTTGAATACCTTTAGATCATACCTTGAATATTTTTATTCAAGTGTTTAGACTATCTTTGGCTAATTACATGGATATAAACTTTTGTAATATTAGGCCACCTCCAAATATTTATTCTTTTCTTATACAATTCAACTTTAAAATCATTGTTGTAATATCATCATCACCACAGCAAAATGTGATTAGTATGTTATGTTTCCCACATTACATGTTATGATATCGAGTAATGTAATTTATTAGCAATAGAATAAAAATTGAAAAAACAGAACTAATAAACATTATGAAGAATACCCTCCGCAAATGATTTTCTTTGTTTAAGTTGCAGATGAGGTGGTATTTATTTGAAGCTGAGTGAAGTAATTGTCAATATTACCCTTATTCTGCTTGATTTTGATACATTAAAAGAGACAAATCATGCTGTTTGAGGATATTTAGTGACATAAAAAATAAGTGAAAATAATTAATGGGAAAAATAGATCTGTCTTTTAGTTGATTTTGTTTAAAATTTATCAACTTCTCTTTCTGTTGCCTTTTATATTATTTGACGTTGTTTGCAATTTCTTTATTATATATATTCATATATTTATTTATAATGTACATAAAATAAATATTGCTTTAGGTATTTAGAGTTCTTGAAAATATCAATATGTTACATTGATGGTCAGCTTTAAATATATAATTTTTAAATTTTCTTGTTAATGCAATGTATGAACATTAATTTTACTTCTTGAATTTTGTAGTCCGAATTTAATTAATCACGGTGAATGTTAATTAATCACTTAAACAATAGTTTATGACTATCCAAACTTTAAATTTTATAAATTTGTTAAAACTTATTGAGACAGAACGTTTTCGATCGCAATATGGCTATCTTCATCAGTGAGAATAGTGAGACACTGATGAAGGACACCACATAGCGATCAAAAACGTTCTGTCTCAGTAAGTTTTAACAAATTTACAAAATTTAAAGTTCGGATAGTCATAAACTATTGTTTAAGTGATTAATTAATTTTACACTTTAAATCTCCTTAAATATAAACCTTACTAGAAAGTGTGGCCTATTTCAAGTGTTGGACTGCCAGTACTATTAAACACTTACAATAATAAGTGTACAATTCAGTCAAATTACAGGTATAAGGTTAATTTGTAAGTTAATTTGTAAAAAGAACTGACTAAGATTCTTTTTTAAGTAGATTTAAAGTGTATGTGATTGATAAATACAAAAGAATGTTATGTTGGTATAAACAAATTTAAATATATGTATAATTTTTATATACATGAAACACACACACAAGGAAGACAGTAGTTTTCTTCTTGTATGTGTTTATTTATTACATACTTTTTTATAAACAAGAATAATTTGAAACAAAAGAACTGTTACAAATTGGCTTCACCAATAAAAAAGTGAACATCTGACAGATGTAGCCTAAATCACTTACACAGGAAAACCAAACTACAAAGTGTAATTGTTTAGAAAAGTCTTTGGTTACAATATTATCATAAATTTGTTCTGCTTATTGTTTTAAAGTTGAGTAATAGTACAAAAATATAAAGAAACACAAAGTGCAAAATTCAATTGTTTAGCAAGAAGCTTCGGTTACAGTATTTACATAGTTTGTTCTGCTTATTGTTGTACAGTTGAGCAATTGAATAAAAATATACGGAAACCCAAAGTGTAATATTCATAGCTCAACAAGTGTCTTCAATTATAATATGTTTATAGTTTTGTTGTGCTTATTATTTTAAAGTTGAGTAATAGTATAGGAATATACGGTAACACAAAGTGCAATTTGTTTCATAGTTTGGTTCTGCTTATTATTGTACAGTTGAGTAATTGAACAAAAATATACGGAAATCCAAAGTGCAATATTCATAGCTCAACAAGTGTCTTTGATTATAAAATTTTTATAGTTTTGTTGTGCTTATTATTTTAAAGTTGAGTAATAGCATAAGAATATACGGTAACACAAAGTGCAATTTGTTTCATAGTTTTGTTCTGCTTATTATTGTACAGTTGAGTAATTGAACAAAAATACATGGAAACCCAAAGTGCAAAATTCAATAATTCAACAAGTGTCCTCAATTATAATATTTTTATAGTTTTGTTGTGCTTATTATTTTAAAGTTGAATAATAGTATAAGAATATACGGAGACACAAAGTGCAATTTGTTTCATAGTTTGTTCTGCTTATTGTTGTACAGTTGAGTAATTGAACAAAAATATACGGAAACCCAAAGTGCAATATTCATAGCTCAACAAGTGTCTTTGATTATAATATTTTTATAGTTTTGTTGTGTTTATTATTTTAAAGTTGAGTAATAGTATAACAATATACGGTAACACAAAGTGCAATTTGTTTCATAGTTTGGTTCTGCTTATTATTGTACAGTTGAGTAATTGAACAAAAATATACGGAAACCCAAAGTGCAATATTCATAGCTCAACAAGTGTCTTTGATTATAATATTTTTATAGTTTTGTTGTGCTTATTATTTTAAAGTTGAGTAATAGTATAAGATTATACGGAAACCGAAAGCCCAATTTGTTTCATAGTTTTGTTCTGCTTATTGTTGTACAGTTGAGTAATTGAACAAAAATATATAGAAACCTAAAGTGCAAAATTCAACAGCTCAGCAAGTGTCTTCTATTATAATACTTTTATAGTTTTGTTCTGCTTATTATTTTAAAGTTGAGTAATAGTATAAAAATATATGGAAACCCAAAGTCCAATTTGTCTCATAGTTTTGTTCTGTTTATTATTGTACAGCTGAGTAATTGAACAAAAATATACAGAAACTCAATGTGCAAAATGCAACTGTTCAGCAAGTACCTTCGGTTACAATATCTTCATAGTTTTCATTTGTTTATAGTACAGAATATAAGCTACATAACAGAAAAAAAATTCACTGCTCTGCAAGTGTTTTTTGGCTGCATTCTTTTCATAGTTTCGTTTACATCATTGTACCAAAAAAGCTAAGTAATAGAAGAAAAATACACTGTTCAGCAAGTGTCTTGGGTTGCAATTATTCGATAGTTTTATTCTGTTTATTATACATAACAAATAGAAAATAATAGAACAAAAGTACACTGTTCACAAGTGTCTTTGAATACAACATTTTCGTAGGCTTTTCTGGTTATTGTTGTATAGCTGAGTAATAATACAAAAATAAACTGGAAAACCAAACTTCAAAGTGTAACTGTTTAGCACGTTTCGTTATTACACTGTCATAGTTTTGTCGCTGTATTTTATTAAAACTGAGTATTACTACAAAAAACACATAGTAAAACCAAAGTGCAATTCTAATTGTTTAACAAGGATCTTCGGTTGCAACACTTTTATAGATTTTTGAAAGTAAATATATATGGTAACTGCACGGAAGTTTAAATATCTGATTAATAATGGGTGACTAAAATATTTCGGTTATATTACGTACAAGTATGCATACATAATTTAATATACAAGGTAATAATATACAAATATTAATTACGACATATTTCAATAAATTTTAATTTATATCTGATGAATTTGTTTTTTACAGTAAATTTTAATGCTTTTAAATAATTAGGTTGATTTGCTTTTAAATAAATATATATCCTAAGAATTACACCTGAAAGAAAATGTATTACATAACCTCTCTATTTCAACTCAAATATGATACATTTTCAATTTTCAGTTAAAACTGTTAAAATATTTTTTGTCCGAAGTTATGTGCTCATAACATACAGAAGTTATGTATTTTAGGCCTTAGATGTCTAATAAGTAAAAACGCTAATGTCAAATTATTGAGACAAAATTCAAAAAGTAGTCTTTGAAAAGTATAAGAAAGAAAAATAAAATAAAAACAGAAATAAGAATTATTAAAGTATATAGCAAGCACCTGAGCGAGATTTAAGAAGTGATTATAAGTGTTTGTGAGTATTATGTGTGTGATAAAATGAACTCACCTGTGTCGTTAATGCCTCCACTGCCTGAATAGAACAGAATAGAGAAGAAAAGGAAGTTAGTGATGCAACTAAATAGCAATTATCGAGCTAGAGATGCCCATTAGAATATAGTAGTAGAAATTAATGGTTCTAACCCTTTAATGCATGAAAATATTTTCTTACAATAATTCAATTATCACATCTTACTATGGTTTCATATTTTAACATCAGAAAGCTCTGCTCATTTAAAGTTGTAATTTTTCTAGATGCCAAAGGTGGCAGAGTCGATATTACTTTGCCTATAGCCAAGTATCGAGCATTTT
Source organism: Prosapia bicincta (assembly GCA_036971475.1). Taxonomy (NCBI): domain Eukaryota; kingdom Metazoa; phylum Arthropoda; class Insecta; order Hemiptera; family Cercopidae; genus Prosapia; species Prosapia bicincta. Next base: position 34,419,787 of record JBAIZL010000003.1, read on the forward strand.
ACATTCAAATCCAGACTAGTGACATTTTTTTCTGTAGATTTTGGAGTTATCTAATAAGTGGTAAGGATATAAATTTTTTTTATTTAAACAGCATAGAAAGTATAGTTTAACTGAAGCTAAAACAACAAAGGTGGTTAACGTAGGTCCAAAACAGTTAAAAATATCAGCAAAATTAAAACAGCAATCAAACTGTGTAGTTCCTCAAATAGTCTGAGATACATAAACATCATCTCGATAGCAAAATGTCACTTTATTCAACCCTTCTCTATACTTTCCTTCCTGATTAAAAGGTTGATGTAGAAGAAATCATTTTTAAAAGCGACAGTTTTTTCAATCAATCTTGTGTTTTTAAAGGCTATTGTATAAAGAATAAAAAAGACAACATTGAAAATGAATCGGTCATTACATCAACTAGAGCTAAAATGGAGGAACAAGTTAAAAATATGATCAAAAATTTTTGATATGAAAATTAAATAAGCAATGAGTTTTCATTGCCTTGTGAAAATGTTTCACAATCAAGCGAACAAAATACAAAATTGCTTACAAAGGAATCATCTACACTTATACACTTGCCATTAATTGTTTGGTTAAGTACTGTAGGAAGATTATGATTTTAAAGGTGGATATCCATTGAATGTCCTTTGAGCAGTAAAGTTGGCAACCTTTGGACTTGTTCAACAGGAAACTTCATTTAGGCCAACAACATCAAGATTATCGGATATCAAATGTGTATAAAAATGGTTTGGGCAATTTTTGAGGTTATTTGAAATAATAAAATATTTCACAATCACAGCCAGAATTGTTTTTCCATATTATTAGCAAATCTGTCTGAAAATAACTGTGAATGGCTTGGGTAAGCGATAATGTTTGTTTAACTTTAAAACACAAAAACTTTCTTAAAGGTAGCACTCACGATGTTTGTGAATGGCTGTTCCATCAGACTGAGTGAGGGAAGTGGATTGTGGAGATGATATAAGAAAATTGTAAGACTCCATGAGGTGTTTGGTATGTAAATGAGGTGTAATTTAAATTATTTGTAAATCTTATATTGTTCAGATGTGTCAAGTTTGCTGATGCTTTGAACTGATGTTGTGGCGATAAAGTATTCATAAATTGTGTATAACAATTAGTGAGTGCCCTTAATTGTTTTTAGTATTACATATGGAAAGATATTATGGTTGAACTGATGTTTAACCTTGAGTAAAGTTGGAGATCGGTTACATGGGAAGATTACACAATACTAAGAACATGTAATGGCATTGACAAATCATAAGAACAAATCATAAAGACTGCAAATGGCAGCGACAAATCAACCCATGACAGAAATGATACAATATCAGTAGCTTTTCAGTCGTGACAGCGACATTTTGTCCAATCACAACAGAGATAAATCTGCTTCTCCCCTTCAGTCAACGCCACTGCATGATAATTGGTGCAATGAGCCGAGGGGTGAGAGCGACAAATCAACCAATGATAGCCATTCCATTCAGTGTCTGCGACAAATCAAACAATGACAGCCGTTTCATCTAGTGACTGCAAATTTTTGCCCAATCACAACAGAGGCAACTTCTGATCGATCCATTGTTACTGTAACTGGCATTTTCCATATTTTGTCACTGGTACCACCAGCGACAAACAAATATCAGTGACAAGTCACCGAGACAGAGAATATCGACTATCCCTAGTTACAGTCTACTAGGGAATTGAAAATAGGAAACCACTCTAAAAACAGCCATTTATATATGATGTATGTAATTCATAATTAAAAAGTTATTTTTATCTAGTAACCCAAGTTCTGAAAAAAAATAACATTAATTCTTGAATCAGTAATATTTTGGAAACATATTTACATTATTTTAAATATAATAAAACATGATTTCTTGTTATTCATGAAGAAAAACTATAAAGTAAATTAAATGACTGAATAAAAAGTTACATCATGCATTATAGGGTTAATAAATGATTTTTTTATCTAATATATGATTTAGCAATGGTTACTAAACTATATTGAAAGATGTAGTTTCCTTACATATGTAATAAATTAAATCAATTCGGTTAAATATTCTAATGAGTTAACTATGAACAATTGTATAAAATGTTTGATTAATAAAGTTCATCATGATCAATTCTACTAATTTGTCATTCAAAATATATTGTGAGATCAAATCCATAAAACACTTATAACTTATACAGGAACAAAACCCAACACAAACAATACATAGTTTTTGTTTGAATTATTATACTAAATACTAACATAGATAAATTCTTCTTCTTTGTTTTTACTCTGACGTTCTCTGATAATATTCAATAAGCACTGAGTTGATATGAAAAAATTTGCTTTATGACTATTAATAAAATCTGTTTGACTTTTGTTCTTATATAAATTATTCATAAACTCATTCTGTCTGTTATTGAAAATGTTTAATTTCAGTACTGAATTATAGAAATGATTTACAACCTTGAGTTAACTTAGTTGCTAAATGATAAACAAATTACTAGTTTTAATACAATATTTTGTTGCCAATAATAAGCTCTAAACTATTTTAAAATACCTGAAACTCTTTCTTCAGAGTAACACTTATCTAAAATACACATTTTAAGACGTAAAATGAACATTTTACTCCAGACACTAGGCCCTTTATTATGACTGATACTATACTACAAACATACACGACAGTCAATGTTTCAAGTTGCTTCCTTAACACTGGATAAACACTAATAACCTAAGCGTAATAAACACACCTACAAGGATGACCTACAAGTTTGAAATATTAATTACCTATATTATATGTTTCAAAATAAAGTATTTGTCAAATGGAAAGAAACAAAAGCTAAGACACAATGTTTAAATAACACTGTGACAAAATTTGCTTTCAATTTACTGTTCCTAAGCCCACAATAAAAGATTTTAAAAAAATGACTATAAAACGATATTATATTATATTATATTATCGTATTAAAACGATAAAAAATGACTATTATATATTAAACTGCAAGGATGAGATTGTGCTATTCAACTATATACAAGAGTATTAGAATACATATCTATGGACAAAGCTAGCCTTCTATTTTCCTCTTGTTTTAGAGATTTAATTGAGTTTATTATCGAGAAATAATGAATCAGTGGTAGGGCAGTAAAAAAAAAAAAAAAAAAATGAAATTTATAGCACTGGTATATGTTACCAGTGTTGGTAACAGTACTACCATAATAAATCATGGTTGGAAAGATTACTCATACAACATACATTGTCGTATAAAACATTTTCAGTTAAAGGTTATTTAAAGAAAACAAATCTGAGTATTTTCATTAAAGAAATTCAACCTGGCTTTGATTTAAAAAGGTGTTAAAGTACCTGTTTGTATTAATTTTGCCCAAACACTAAGCCTACAAGAGAATAAAAAAGCCAACTGAGTAATTGGTTTACAATAATTTGAATAAGTTTCAATTAAATTAATTTAAAAGTATTTGAACATAATTAATTCTCAGCAAATCTAGTAATGTCAGACATAAATGTTGAAATAAATGTGTTTAATACTAGAGGAGGAGTTGTTCAACAACCAAGACCTGGTCATAACTTCAACATATAACAATGTAACAAGTATGACGATGTAATCAATACTGCTTAACAGTAGAGGAAATGTTCAACAACCAAGAGCTGGTCACAACTATGAATATATAACAATGTAACAAGTACGACGATGTAATAAATACTACTAAACACTAGAGGAAATGTTCAACAACAAAGAGATGGCCACAACTGTGATCGTATAACAAAGTAACAAGTATGATGGTGTAATAAATGCTGCTCAATACATCTGCCAAAGATATCTAGTTACTTTTTTTACTTTCCTAGAACACAATAATGACATCTTACAGCTACATTTATAAAAATATAATTCGGTTGTTTGAAATGCCAATTACTTCAATTCATGGATGTCATACCTGCCAGAGCTCTACTAGTATTCTGACTTGACAGTTTTGTTTCTATTCAGCATGTTAATTAATTCATTGATTTTGTATGGAACAAATATTTTTTTTCTTTGTTATGTTTTGTCCATAACATTTTTTATTCTATTGTTAACAACTCACCAAGGGCGTTAGATAAATATGAATGTAGCAGTTGTTAGGTAACAAAGACTGTAATATACTTTAACATTTTTACTATGGTGTGATGACATTGCTGCAAGTAATAATTATAGTACAATAGTGTGTACAACAAGAGAGATAAGGGACCACAAGAGAGATGAGGGGCAAAAACCGAGATAAGGGGCCACAAAAGAAATGAGGGGCTAAAAGAGAGATAAGGGGCCACAAGAGAGATCAGGGGCAACAAGAGAGAAAAGGAGCCACAAGAGAGACGAGGGACAACAAGAGAGATGATAAGCAACAAGAGAGGAGAGAGATAACAAGGTAGATAAGGAATAACATGAGAGATGAGAGATAATGAAAGATGAGGGGGCAACAAAAGAGATGAGGGGCAACCAGAGAGATAAGGGGTAACAAGAGAGATGAGGGCAACAAACGAGATGAGATGCAACAAGAGAGATGAGGGGCAACAAGAGAGATGAAGGATAACAAAATAGATGAGGGGTAACAAGAGATATGAGGGGGAACAAGAGAGATAAGAGACAAAAAAAAGTATGAGTTGCAACAAGAGAGATGAGGGTAAGGTGAGATATGAGGGGCAAAAAATGAGATGAGGCGCTACAAAAGAGATGAGGGGCCAAAAGAGAGATGAGGGGAAACAAGAGAAATGAGAGGTAACAAGATAGATGAGGAAGAACAAGAGAGATGAGGGGCAACAAGAAGTATGAGGGACAACAAGAGAGATGAGGGGTAACAAGATAGATGAGGAAGAACAAGAGAGATGAGGGGCAACAAGAAGTATGAGGGACAACAAGAGAGATGAGGGGTAACACGATAGATGAGGACAACAACAGAGAGATGACAGGCAACAAAAGAGATGAGGTACAACAAATGAGATGAGATGTAACAAAGAAGAAAGTACTGGCAAAAATGTAAACAGTTATAAAGTGAAAATCAAGTTTAATGGAGGTTTTCAATGCATAATCATAATGTACATATCAAAATATTATTTTTCATCTTCCTGGAGTAATTTTGTTTGTTTTTAAAAAGTTTTAAACATTATTATTGAATTATTAATATAACTCTCATAGAATTATACTGTTGTTAGAGTATTATGGCATTTTCATGTGATGATATTTTTATTTAAATTATGTGTTACTGTAAGTCTGCTACTATCTAGTAAACCTTCAAATAAGAATTGAGTTCTACCAACTAACGCACATACCCTCACCCATACAATGTTGTATATATTGATGTATTAAAATTATGTTATTATAATTTAAGTAGTAATATAAATTAAGTAGTAGATTCAAGTTTATAACAAATGATATATATGCTAACTTTTGAAAACTATTTTAAAATTATTGAATATTAAAAAAAAATACATTTTTATATTTGTAGAGAATATCTGTAACTAAATCATTCAAAAAATAATTTTTTTACCTCAAACTATTGCGTGTTTATCCTAATTATCAGGCTTAAAGAAAATACTGTACTTTAAAGTAGACTGAAGAATAGGCTAAAGACTGAATAAACTATGATTATTCCGTTAATATGGTTAAAAATTATGATGGTTATTCAGCTAAACTCAAATGATTAACCCTTTGAGCAGTAACATTCCAAGCATCCAACATGACCTTAAAAGTGAGTTTTTAAAAATTTGTTAAACAATTCTTTAATCATTATATTGATACCTTATATTGTGGTAGTTCTGAAATTATAAGATTTTGTGAGAGAAATTTCAATTTATGACTTTTTAGATAGGAAACAATAATTTAAAAAAAAACAATTTTGGTACTAGCCAATAGGAAAAATCAAGAGATTTTGTAAGTTTTGTCCTAAAATATAAAGCAATATGTATTATTAATGAAAACATAACATTCATAAAAAAAAGTAATGCTGGTAGCTGTGAAATAGCCGAACTAACACTGGTGAAGCCGGAACACTAATTGTAGCGTTTGATGGGATCTAGCTGGATGTGGCCGGGAGGGCTACATATGACTCACAAAACGCGCTTTTGACACCTAACCAATCTGATTAGAACTAAAAAACTCGTTTTTAAATATCTTCGAGAGATGACATTGTAGTTTACGAACAAATATAAGTAGAACACTGTATATCTTAACACTGTTTTAAAATAAAAATGTAACAGTGATCGTTATTGCAAGTGGCTTGTAGCGTGCTGCTGTGACAGTCGTGTCATTACTGTTCAAAGGGTTCAGATATAGAATACAAATAATCCATCGTTTAAAAAAAATAATGCTGATGACATTCTGTCTCTATATTAATGTCAAATGTAATCTGTTGGAATCTACAGTTCAAAGTTGTATACAATATTTTAATGTACAAGAAAGGATGAAGAGACAGTATTTTTGAATCACTAAAGTAAGATCCAAAGTTATACATCAGAATGTCAGTTAGAATAAAAGGAATATGTGCTGCGAATGTATACAATCTCCCCAATGTCTTAAGACAATGCTTTATATTGAGTCTGGTTGAGTTAATAATAGGACATAGTACCAAACTGAATACTAACACAACAAAATACCGTCTAACAGTGCAACAGAAGGCCTGGAGCCACATTATCATAATATTTTCCTTTTAATTGGCAAACTGTAAGCAGTAGAAAATGCTTTACAAATATTTCTCAAAGATACGAGAAAGGATTGAGTGGAACGTTTCACTTTAGATGCATAATCTTTTACATGTTCAACATAATTTCATTTAATTGTGTTAACTGTAAACAGTTTAAATGTTTTGGCCTTTATAACATTCATTCCAAATAATAGTAATTGCTATATATATATAAATGTCTTTAATGGTTTAGTATAAAATCAATTGAAAATTTAATTTTCATGAAAAGAGAAAGTATATTTATAAAAATACTTGTGTAATTTAAAAGTTCCTGGACTGGTCTTTACATTAAGAACTGAAATAGTGCTGGAGTACACAGTGGCATAAATAGACAAAAATTGGAGAGGGTGCACCAACAACCAGGGAGTCGAGGGGGATTGAGTGGACCCCTTGAGAAAATTTTGGATATTTATGTCTCAAAAACACAAGGTTTTAGGTATATTTTGGATTTTGTTAGAATGATAGTTAATTTAATATCAGAGTGCATTGTTACAATAACCACTATACTAAAAGTGTAGTAGAAAATATGGAAGCTCATCTTACAGAAAATAATAAATGATCGTGTATCTACTATTTTTCTTTAATGTTTGAAATTTCGGGGGGAAGGGCTTTGAGTCGCCTGAGCCCCCTCCTTATAAACACCCTTGGGTGTACATGGTAAAGGTGGTCAGGTACATATCTCACAAAGATGTGACACAAGTACAATCTTGTTGACTTTCTACAAATTTTACTAGGTCAAATGTAATGACCTAATTTTTTTTACTTCATACAAAATTCATTATTTTGTAACTGACATTCTCAATAGGCAACTTCAAAATATGAAATTAGAATAAAGTAAATGAGATTTTAAAATGCTACGGAATGAAATCTCTATGCACATGCCTTTAATGTATATTTATATACATATATACATAAATGATTGAACATGCTCTACATATTCATATACACTTGCCTGCATTTCTTTGATCTTTGTGAATGAAGACTCTCCCAAGCTATAAATTCAAATTTTTATCACTTGTAATCCCTCTGGATTAAATGTTTTCATCTTCCAAAACAAGTCGCTTCTATTTATTGCACAGATCAATATATTCCTACATCTCATTAAAGCTGTCAGCAGTTTTGTGGAACAGTTTATAGCCAAGTTTACTTAAAATTTATCGATTTATTCTGTGATGAATTGTCACAAGACACTTTATTTTTTATTTAACACCTTTAAGTTTTGTTATACATTGTGTAATGCTACAGCACAGTTCTAAAATGGGTTTGCTTATTAATGAAAATCCACTGATAATTTTCTTCATTTTGTAAATTAAAAGATTTGATGTGGTTATAACATTTTATATAAAACTTTGTGGAGCTAGTAACATGTTCATTTTGCCAAACATGTTCGTAACAGAGTATTAATACCCACTGAGTAAGTACTACCTCACATTCTCACCATATGACAATAGTCTGGGATATTTAGGATTCTAATCTGTTTCTCTGGATAAATGGAATCAAACAACAGATATTGCTAGGGAAACTACTACCTACAGCCTACATTAAACTTCCCTCTTTCTTCCTTACACACACACACGCACACACACACACACACACACACACACACATGCACGCACACACGCACACACATACACATACACGCACACACACACACACACACACACACACACACACACACACACACACACACACACACACATATACACAGGCTCATAAACAACAAACATAAAATAAACTGCCAAGTACAAGGTCTGATAAAAAAATATTGTGAATTCAGTGACCACAATTAGGACGTGTGTTTAAGTGGTTTATTTATATGAAATAATAACTGATTCAATTTACATTTTCCTAATAAAAGAAAAATATTAAAAAAATTCTTCATCAGTACAATTGAAGAAAATACAAACGGATATGAAATAATTTTATAATCTGGAAAATGAACATTACATAAACAAAAATATTTAATGACAACGATTTTCAATAAGAAATACAAAGGTTTAATAAATTAAATATTCTAATCATTTTGGAACTTGAATAAAATTTTTTAAAAAATAAAAGATTGAAAAGAATGTAATTGAGACAAAATTTTATTATCATTCGCCACTTAACAAGACCCTCTTAAAGTTATTATATCTGTTAAACATACTACGGCCAGGCAAGCTAAAGTCAGATAAAATAAAGATGTAGATATTGAACATAATAAACATTGACAATAGTATATAAAGTTAAATTTATACGGATGATTAAAAATAAATAGACATTAAGCAGCTTTCAGCTTTGACTCCTGCTCCTGAGACGGTATGGGTTTTCTCTTCATTTATTAGTAGAGGGTTTTAGTCTGAATTGGCAGTTAGTGTTCTATTTAAAATCCAAAACGAAGCTAACTCACAGGTTTGTATAACTTTCCAGCTGTGTTCAAGGTAATTTGTCATATTCTGAATAATAATGTTTGTTACTTGATAATGCTTTCAAAGATTTATGCTTATAAATTTCATTGTTTTGTATAAAAAATCCGTTTTACTGTAATTTAAAGATGTTTGAATATAGCAGAAACTCACTAAATCATCATATCAAATAACTCATAATTTCTAACAAAGCCAGCCCATTATGTAGTTCTCCATGGATAATTTTGTCATAAATTGATGATCACATAAAATGAGAAATGTAATCAGTGTTGCTCTACCAAGAGTAAGTTTAACAATTAAAAAAAAAGTTATCTAGATATCTTTTCTTTTCCTTTTGAACAGTTTATCTCAGGAATTCAAAATATTGTTAATTTTATAGTTTTCCGCGAGTACTTTTGTAGTTAAATATTTCATCATCAGTAAAATATTTTGTCCTAGATCTTATGGATTGTAAGCATATCAAAACTAATATGGCTGCCAATAACATAACTCAAGTAATAGGAGTAGAATTTTCAGAGCTATACGTAGTATGTTAAGCAAAATAATAGAAATTTGAAACCGTTTAAATTATTTGTGGACTATGACTTCATTGCAACAGCTATTCTAAATAAATACTTATTTTAAGTTATAGCGTTAAAAATTCACCATAGTTTTTGATCAGATCTTGTGATGCTTTCTGATCTACAGGCTCACTACTAAGAAATGAACATTATACCTTTTTTTATAATTTAATTGTGTATTTATAAACGCAATGAGGTAAGACATTATTTTGTCAGATTAGACTGCTGTACAATATATTTACATTTAGATGGAAAAAGTCTTGACAATTAACTCCTTATTGACATTCACTACTTCAATATTACTTTACAATTTATGATTTGTGTTTAGAGTATTCTTATACGTATAATGTACTTAAAATCAGAAAAACTTGAAACAGAAACATTTCACTGCGAACGGGGACATACCACAATACCAGACTTGAAATACGAACAAAATCGCAACAATATAAACGAGACAAAAGTATAAAATTTGGGCACAATTCCAACAATGGTCCTACTTACATCTCAAAATTAACATTTTAACGTTTGTAAAATGTATTAAAAATAATTGTAGTTTTATTTTTTAAAATTTTAAAATATTTTTTATAATACCAGCTTAGTTTGTAAAATATTTATGCAAAATACCCATTTTCTATTAATACAATAGTAATTGTAGTTTATTTAAAATAAAATTTAAAAATTCTCATCTGAGGAAAAATTTACAATTTCACAAAAAGCACATTATATTTTAAAACAATTATTTTTCAGTTCCATACTACAAAGTTTGTTATAAGGGTATATTTAACATAAGGAATGTAGGTAGACCAGTTACAGGAAAAGTGCCCTTTTTTATGTCATAAGATTGGGTTAAATATTTTAAAATTTGAAAGAGAATATTTAACATATCTGCACATGTAGTAACTAGTCAATTTCTAATTATTACTTATTGTAAGCAATTTTGCATAAAATAATAATGTTTTATACCTCTGAACTGGATGCTACGTAGGGCAATATGTAAACATTCATAGTTTGTGAGTTTAATCTAATTATTACAACTTTAAAATATATTGACATTTTAAAAATAAATACAAACAACCGTATTTACTTCATGCTTGTATTGACTAAAAATTTAAATTTCAAAATGATAAATATATTAATAATAAAGTGTGTGGGGTCTCAAAATCGCTAAACCAAAACATTTGCTTACAATATAAGTAAAGAGAAATTTGTATATACTACAGGAAATGATATGTCAAATACTAATGTTTCCTTGGATAAGAAGTCCATGCTGGGTTTCACCAGAAAACTTGCGGACGTCACTTCTCACCTTCAACGATTACTACACAGCTTGTTTCATCTGTTCCATGAGAGTTGGTAGCAACACATCTGTATTTACCAGAGTCTTCAGGTTTACAATCAACAATTTCCATTGTTACTACGCCATCTGCGTGTGTCATTGTGTATTCATACTTAGATAGTTCTATACCACCCTTGTACCATTTTACCTGAAAAAATTAATAGAAAAATTGTTAAAATTGGCTGAAATAACATTTGTAGCTACAAGACTTTTGGAGTTGAATAATGAACTCACTTGATGGCTAACTGAAGGGGTATGTATTTATAAACTAATTAATTCCATGAAAGTAAAAAATGTCCCAACATTGGTGAAAACATTTGTTTAATTGATATTTTATTAAAATATAACTCTTTTCAACAATTCAATATCTTTACTAAAATTAACAATCAAAACTTTCTTGGTTTCAATATTAATTAAATTTTACATTTGTTGATTCCATCTTCACGTGACCTAATATTAATCACTAAACACTTTTAAATGTTTTAAACTTGCCTATAGTAGCACTTACTTTGCTTGTTGAGGACGGCCGTTTCGGGAGACGTGTCCCTTTGACAACTCAGACCGTGACTCACTATAAGTGCTACTATAGGCAAGTTTAAAACATTTAAAAGTGTTTAGTAAATTTTACAGTTGTTCGCTATTGCATGTATCATATCAAGAGAATATAAACTTTTTTTATAACAGTAAGAAAAAGTGTTTGCTTCATAAAGGTGCAAGAGAACCTTTCATAAAAATTTTTAATATAAAATTTGGTAATTTTAAATATGTGCGTGTGTGTAATATTTATATTACAATTTATAATAATAATGTAACAATGAATAGATGTTGCAACAACACAATGATGTTTCCTTGCATTTGAAATTTATTATTTAATTCAATTCTATAAACCTTGCTGTTTTTGTGTTGTACATCTTGAGGTTTTTGTTTAAATTATACATTTTTTGTATTAACTTGGCAAAAAACCTCTAATTTCTGAATAAATCAGTAAGTAGTGGTTTTTTGCCAAGTTAATACAAAAAAAAGTATAATTCAATTCTTTAATTATGTAATCAATTAATTTTAAATTTATTTATATGCTCAGTCAAGCAAACAACTCTTTATAACTCTCTTGTCAGCCAAGATTTTTCTCGTCTTTCAGACTATACTTTTAATCCCAAACTTAGACATAACTAAAATTCATTCACCTTTTCACAACACTATTAGCAGATAATAGCTTTAATCTGCTCCTTGCATTAAACACTAATAAGTAAATTACAAACATGTTTCTTTATAAAAAACTGGAAGATAAACATAGAATCCAGTAACAACTTATATTGAGAGGTAAATACAGAAAGACATACAATTTGGTAGAAATTGAAGCTAAACTAGCGTGCATGTTCTCTAAGAATAAAAAATATTAGATTAATTAAAACAAATAATAATTAAACAATCACTTAATGTTCAAATTACTATGATGGAAATTAGATAAATCGACAAAAACCAAATTATTATTTAAAGATGTCCTGAAAAATTTTTTAATTAAGACAATTTTCAACTTTCGTTTATACATAAAATATGTATTATTTAATTCAATTGTATGATTAGAAAACAGATAAAATTTTGCTTTAAACAAATAATAACTTACAGTAGGAACAGGTTTTCCACTAAGGCAACAAAGAAGTTTACAAGTCTGTCGCATTTGCATGACACGAGGACGTAGTAAGAAAGTGAAGGAAGGTGCACTTTCTTGTTCTTCTTGCCAGAAGTGGTATGGGAGAGGCTCCCGCCTTCTGACTGGATGTATTTCAGGTTTGTAAACAGGTGTAGACTTGGGCAGAGCTATAATAAAAAAAAACAATATATTCACTTACAAATTGAGGATGTAGGCCTATATGTTTTGATTATGTACGTTAAAACAAAATGATTAAACACAAGTAAAATTTAAATCTGTTGTACATAAGTTTTTTAGTCAAATAATTAAATTTAAATTCACTCTAAAAATAGAGTAAAAAATTTGTAGTTAAAATTCAAAGTGGGTGTAGGAATGGTATTGTTTTTCTTAGCTTTACTTACACAGGAGAGTTTAGGTTAAAATGATGTATTTTAAAATAAAAAGGAAAAGATGCTTTGTTTTGTTTCCCACAGAGTATGATTCATTTCTAGTAAAAACCAAACCTAACATTAGTTTAGATAACACAACAAAGCAATATAGGGGTAACTATCTGTAATTAATTTCTAGTTAATAATTAATAGTTAAAGTGGGAACAATAATTTCAATATTCCGTATGAATTTTTGAAAAAAATGATACTACGCCAAAACTATGTCTCTATTTTGCCATATCATCAAAAATAAAAAAAAAAAAATAACGAGAAAAAGTGAAATAATTTTATTTTGATTATAAAATTTATATTTTTGTTATATTTAAAAAAAGTAGTACAAAGAATAACAAATTAATGCTTGCATTAAAACATTTTTAATGACATATTTTGAAAAAAAATTGATAAGTAGCCACCAAATCTTAGATGGTTTAAATTTCTTCTACAAACCAAGAACTCTTTTTTACATTGAACTAATTTTATTTTCGTCAAGGAAATTCTCTGTAAAACTGGCAATGACTTTGTTAGTTAACATAAAATTATATTTGAAAAGATAACAGAATCTAATCTTATCAAGATAAAGACCACACGAGATCAAAATACCCACAATCTAACATTTTATATATTCTGTAATAATTAATGTACAGCTCAAATTAATTTTAAAAATATATTTTTTGAGTTAAACTATATTATATTTATTTTTGTTAATATAAACAGATATGCAACTTACGTTGTACATTGAGGAAAACCACCTCTTCTCTAAAGCCGTAGTGGTTCTCTGCTCTAATGATATATTCTCCTCTATCATCAAGTTTTACTCTGTTTATAACAAATGTGTAATCATCATTGGCATACCTCTTCATGAACTTAACACTTTGTTTTAATTCTGAGTTGTTATGGAACCATGTTATAGTTGGGGCTGCTATTGCTATAACTCTGCAGTAGAACTTGACACTCTGACCTTCGTAAGCAAAAGCGCTTTGAGGTTTGATAACAAACCTTGGAGCAGCTTGTCTACGATCTGTAAAGATTCAAATTTAAAAAATATTAATTTTGTTTGATTTAATTTCTTATTAAATTTACATTACATAATATGATGGTTAAATTTGTCTGAAAAATGAGAAATATACCACGGTTTAATATGAAGAATCAATATATTTGTGTGTGTGTGTGTGTTTAATAATTTAATACTACTAAGCACTTTGGTCAAAATGTGATGTGAACGTAATCTTTTTATACTAAGTAGAACATCAAAGAAAGTACTGATTGTGATAGCATCACTGACGATGATGACATAATGTCACTGAAACATGTTTGAGATTAAAGTTTTTATAATTGTGAGTTGTATATATTTCTTGTGTTTATAGCCTTAACTCACAAGACAGCTCGAATATTGTTTATAAGTAGTACATGTTTAACGCAAAAATTAGAAATATCTTGGCCTATCATTTCATTCTTTTCATAAATTTGTGTGTGTGTTTTACAATAAACCAGGTATAAATTATTTACCTTCAACTCTCATTATGCAGTACAATATAGTTTATGTAGCTATTACTTATCCATAGAATTTTTAATAAATGCTTCTTTAATGAATTATTTATTATTCATTTCCTTTATTTTCACATGTTTTCAGCAGTATAAAATTCATTGTGGCGGCAAAAAAAATCCTACGACATAGCTATATACAGTGGTGATAATGGATTCAGCTTTAGATTCTGTATTACCTTACATTGCAGAGAATTGGGAGAGGCTGAATCTTAGAAGAAAAAATAAGTACCAAAAGCTGAAGAAGAAACAATATATCACTTCTATCATTGACATTTTCCTTGAGGGTTATTCTACAATAATCTTAATCAACTTATTAAAAGTAAAATTGGTCAAATACAGAATTATTAATGCACTGTTTACTTGGTGGTTTAGATTTTTAAGATGCTCATTATTCTGCAATGTTTTTATTGATTTCTCGGCTCTTTTCTGTAAGTTTTCATTTGAGGCCTTTCCTTTGTTCTGAGTTAGGTTTTTGGAGTTTCTACTAAAAAGCTTGAGCCATTTCAACGGGTTACTTTTTTTGATTCATCCTAGTTAACTAGCCATAAAATTCATTAAAAAAAATTATCTACTATACAATATGCCTTTGTTTATTTTAGTTTAGTCATTTGTGCTTTTTATAGTTTATATTACTATAACTTTAATGAGTTGGTTATGATTATTCTACTTACTATCAATTTAAAATAAAATTTTATCCATAAATTTTGAAAATCAATATAATGATCAAAAGTGAATATTTATACTATGATATTCTTTTATTATTTCAAGCATAATATTAAATAAAATGTATTTCCAATAAACGTACCAAATGAAGTGTCATGTATGCGGTACTTTTCAATGAGAAGCTTTCGAAGTGAACTGTATTCTGATAAACGACCAATAGGAACCAAGGCATTATACCAGTTTTCGTACTTCTCTCGAATCTTGTCTCTGATCTTGGTGTAGCACGATGAGTTGATTTCGGCTGAGCGGTCACTGTGGTCTCCCATTAACCAGGAATGTAAAAGACACTCATGTGCTGTCATACGTTTCCTTTGAACAAACAAAACAAATATAGGTAAAATGGATTGAATTGCATGAAATAAGCTTTAAGATTTAATTTAAAAGCTCTTGAATTGCATGAGATAAGCTTCAAGATTTAATTTAAAAGTTCTTATTTCCAATTTACGTTATTGAAATACAGAGGGGTTTCTTCAGGGGATAACTTGCATGGTTTTACTACTGGAACCAAAATTAAAAAGCCTTTAGTACAATATATAATAAAAGTTCGAACCTTACATTTTGTATGATGCCCATAACCAAATACACATGAAAAACCTTTTACTGAGATGTGATCAGCTTGCTACAATCTTGTTACCTGGAGAGGGAGTGACAGTAATCATCAGACACTGTATCTGGGGAACAGCAAGAGGAAACAAACAGAACCAACCAGCTGCCAGGGTTGGAGCAAAAAGTAATTCGGCATGTTACTAACACAGAAGAAAATTTAACATTTTTCATACTCAAGATTTTGAGAAAAGCCAATTTCAATTCACGACGGCTTTATTCAAGAAACTAAATTTTATGGAGTATAAAGGCTTATATATTTTGCAACCAATATAAATTGCTAAACTCAGGGACTTAACATAGAAAAATATAAAATAGACATGGCTTAACCATTATATATTTTTAGTTGCTTGCCAATTTGAAAAGTATGTTCAAATAAATTTGCAGCCTTTATTAGATAAGAATAAAACTAACTAAACACACTCGACCACAATAAACAAGATGAACTGATTACGTCAGTCATTTTGACAGCTGATAGAGCAAAGCGATCAAAAATGTAATTATGAAGCAGGTTAGTTAACTAAGGTAATAAATTTATTTATCGTAATACCTCATTTGCAATATCTATTGTGGTATTTTGGGAACTATGTGGATTGTATCACTTAAACTGTACCACACAGCCAGGCTCATGGTGACTTGTGGTTGTCAATTGAGTTCTACTCTGCCACTATGACTTTAGTATGTGGAAATATTTCACTGGACTTGAGTTTTGACTGAATTTATGAATAAAAACTTAAATATGTGGTTAAATTTTGTGTCAGAAAGAAGACATTTTATTTAAATAAAGAATAATAATTATTCTTACAATTATTGTAATTAGTTTATTTTTTAATAGCAAAAACAGAAATTTGGTATAATTTATTTTCCAACTTATGACTGATAATAAAGCAATTGCTAAAGATAACTTACTCCTTATTTTTCACTAATAGCCTCCTGATGAAGTCCTTGCCTTCTGCAGATACATTGGCAAAAGCTTCTTCATCAAAGTCCCAATCACAGGCTTTTACGTTCTTCAGTGTTTCAATGTCATTTTCTCCAGCAAATGGAGATAATCCACTGAGTCTAAATGAGAAAAAAATGTTATATGACATATTTGTATAAAAGTATTATGTTTGCGTTCATACTCTATAGCTACCTCATTTATGTTTCAATGACCTCTTAATGGAGTAATGAAAAAACATGAGTAAAAACTAATATATATTGGAAAATATTGTAATAACTTCTTTAACAGTTTTAGAAGTGAACCATAAAAGGCCAACCACGCATCTTTCTAGTTAAAATCTACAAGAATAAAATAAATGGAGACAGGCAACTGAAATGACTGAAATGTAAAACAGACATCCAAAACAAGAAGTAAAAATAAATAGAGTTTAATTAAATCATAAGAAAATTATTATGTGAGAAAAAAATGGAGAGGTACAAATACTTACAGGACATAAGCCAGAACACCAACAGCCCACATGTCTGTATAGAAACCAACAGGTTCTCTTTCAACAATTTCAGGTGCAGCAAACTCTGCAGTTCCAGTTGAGATCTTAACAACTTCATTAGGATCAAGTTTAGTTGCTAAACCAAAATCTATAAGTTTTACGTTTGTACTGTTTTTAGTTTGGCACATGATGTTTTCAGGCTTTATGTCTGCAAAAATATACAAAATTAACAATATCATTTATTATTATTCTTAAGTAAATAAAATACTAAAATATTTAACCCTTATTAAATGAGGTAAGTGTTGGTAACTGTTGTCTAGCAACTATGAAATTTCTGGTAAATATTTATTTCCTTAACCAAAAACTTTCTTCATTTTAATTCAAAGAAAACATAGTGTCAATAATCACAATAATTTTGGGTTGAATGTATTACCAAAATTCTGACAGTCACCATTGAACATCCCATTAACAATAAGTAACCGTTCTGTAATTAGTCCTCGTTATCAGCGATTCTCAATGAGAAATTTAAACTTAATTCATACAGAATTAACATGTTACTGTTTTACAATCACATGTTATATGCCTTATACAGTGTATTTAATAGAAGTGATTTACAAGTTTTGGAAAGGATTGGGGTTGTTGAGTTTGATGAATTTTGTTTTATTTATAATTTTAAATTTCAAAACAAGTGCACATAATATTTTGTTAAATTTTTAAAAATTGTTATAGATATACACACATATAAAAGCCTGTCCCTGTATTTTGCGTAACATTATGAATAAATTATTTTTATTGTTAAAACCTAAAACCAACTAGGCCTACTGAATCTAATCAGTGTATGTTAAATTTTAATTACATTAACTGTTGTTCGTTTACAGCAACTAATTAATTGCATTTTGTGTAAATAGAACATTTCATTTAATGAGTATTACTTTTCCATTAAAAGCTTGAACAATTGTACATTGTACTTTTTATAGTTTATTGATATGATGTTTCCATCTCTTTTATGAATCTCGCGACACGATTCAATATTTCCGCAGTAAAAAAACACCAACCCAGCTGGGCCCCTGGGCATTTCCCCACTCTCTGGGTGGGCCTGCACATATATTCTCTCAAACACCCTTTGTTTTGTCTAAATTCAACATATACACTCTTTAAAACATATGAACACTTTAGGGAAACACATTTTAAACAGTGAATACAAGCATGATAGTTTATTTATTGTAACATCATTGTTGGTCAATATATCCCAACTTGGAGCATCATTTAGGTCATGCTTGCCTGTGACTATGTAGTGTTTAGTCAATGAATTTTGCCACAACTGTTTGGTATGATTTTATAAACTTTAGTTTATTAAACCATTATTAAACCATTTAGTTTAATTTTTGATAACTTCCTTAACTTTTATTCCATAGAGAATTTATTTTAATATATTACATTTTTTACATCAAAATGTTTATTTATAGCTCTGTAATTTATAAAAAGATAAAAGGTTATGTTTAATACAGAAATCTCTGGGGTAAAGTCTCAGTTATTCATAAATATAATAAAAATTAATATTTTAAATTTATAAAACAAAAAAATATAAAAAATAGTATATGTGGATAGCAAAAAAGTTTCTTTTTCAAACAGGATTGTAAATCATATTTTTTGTTTCTATTTATACCTGAACAAGAAGAAACAACCTCTCAGAGGTATATCCTATACATTCTTCCTAAATATAGAAAATGTATTCTAGAGTTGTACTATGTTCTGATAAGATTTAATTGCATAAAGTTTGACATCTGATTCTGGGTACGTTGTAAGTTACTTTGTCTTTTTAGTTTTAAACCACCAAATTTATAAAAACTTGCTAAATATAAAGTAAAATAATCCAAATCTCCACAACAAAACCGACATGATGACGATGAAGAAATACTGGGTTTTCTGATTAGTCTACAAATAAAAAAAAATACTCTACTTAACCCTTTGATTAGCATTTACGCACCAGTACGTGAGATTGCACATTGGCCAACGGGAGCATTCCCGCATATGTTCTACTACTTCTCTCACATTAGCATTGCCGTACGTTTACGATTTGTTTTCCTGAGTATTGTGCTGTATTCTAGGTTAACTATTTGCAACTATATGAACAATAAATACTACACAGAGTACATAGTCACCATTCTTTTGTGTCCAAAGTCTATGGGTTTTCCCACGTAATTACAGATCGTTTTGAAGTTTATTCATTTTACAATGAATAAGTATTTTAAAACAAAAAAGATTGGAAGAATTTTTAGCAAAGAAATTATCAGTAAAGGTAAGGTAAAGTCTGGTAAACATGAGAAAATGAATAAACAAAAATATTAACAAATACTAAGATAATTTAAAAAATTAGAGAAAAATACAGCAAGAAAATAGAAAAAAACTGTAAAAATCTTTCAAAAATATGTTGCTCAAAGGGCCCTTATCAGGGCAGGCACATGTTGCTAATTAAAGGGTTAAACACTTTATTATTGTACAAGGTATAACTTTATTAACACTAAAACTAATTAGACAGACACTTGGGAATAATACAAGTTATTTGAAATACAAATATGTTTAAAAACATGGTGGTGAGACAACAATATTAGTAAACAGACTATTATAAGAGGTTTTTTTAATGGAGGTACAGTAAACTCCCGATTATCCGTGGGCGGATTAACCGGTTTGCGGATTATCCGGGGTCTGCCATTGTTTTACAAATATCCAATTTTTATTCCAATCAGATTCATGTGTTTAAATTTCCAAACGGTGAATTACGACGTAAATACATATAAGGCTTAATAGAAGTTAAGATGAAGGGAATAGATATGTAAATATGTACGTACTAATTTTTACATTGAAAGGGAAGCATCCTGACGCGGGCCAGCGAAATAAAAGGAGTGAGCAGACTACTGTATATAAGAGACAATGACAAAATGCTTGGACCTCCGAAAACCTAATGTGTATCATAAGATTGTAAACAAATGTCAGCTAATCTCGGCTATAAATAGTCTAGGACGTGACATATGCATTATCCATGTCTGTCATATACATTATCGATCTTTATGGTTTTGTGACACAAGTAGACACTGTGCGACAAAATGGTTCTCAAGAAACGTAGATCGCACATTAAAGCTAAATCAATGCTCACAAAAAAACAGACGAAAGTGACAGATTTTTTTGTTAAAAAGTGAAAATATTATGTGTAAAGGAAATTACATATGTACAAACATACTTACTTTTGACATATACTTATGTACGTATTGTAAATGGTTAGATATATAAATGTACATGTTATAATCCGTCAAATACATCGACATTTCAAAGAATTTCTATGTTTATTTTGTCCTCTTAATATTATTTGTGAGTTGCATTAACCGGGGTCATTATTTGTGTAACTTATGGTATAATAATCGATTATCGATCACTTTGCGTATTCTTTGTTCATAGCGGATTATCCGGAGAATTCGTTATCCGGCGTTGCCGGGCCACTCTATTCCACGGATAATCGGGAGTTTACTGTATATATAATTTATACAGGCTATATAAAGTTTAAATAGGGAAACTATCCACTTGCAAACTAATCATAATTTTAGTTTAGAGATACAGAACAATGATGTCATTTAGCTGTGGTAAAATTTTAACAGCAAACATTTAAAATCCAGTTACCTAAATGTATGATGTTCTTCTCATGCATATGTTTAATAGCTTCACAAATCTGTCTCATGTAGTTAATGACTTCAGCTTCAGACATTGTGTAACCTTCAGCTGTAATACGTTCAAAAAGTTCTCCTCCAGATAAACTGTAAATAGAAATATTAATTATTTATATTGTTACTAATTTAATACTATATCAAGTCTCATATTTCCATATATTTGAGTACAGTTATCTGCCATTTTTAACATAATATTTTCCTCTGTTGAAGTGTTTCGGAGTAACTCCATTTTCAAAACTTAATCCGATCTTCTAGAGTACGATTTAAGTTTTGAAAATGGAGTTACTCCAAAGCGCGTCAACAGAGGAGAATATTATGTTAGGAATGACAGAAAACTGTACTCAAATATATAGACATATTCCTAACAGAAATGAAAATGAGTATATTTATAATTCTCATATTTCCCTTTTTTACTAAAAATATAGCAAAGTATAACTTGACATTTGTTGGTACCATTTTATTAAAAGGTCATTCTATTAATAATAATTAGGTGCTCACTTACACGATGTTACAGTATCACAGGCTTGGTTTTGTTTACTTGCCAGGGTTAAAGAGGGGTTTTCATCAGTTTTATAAAATCATGCATTCAAATACAAATAATAATATATGTTTTATATCTGCCTTTCTGTAATAGTAGTAATTAAAGAGTTTATAAAGAAAAATTACTCTAAAACAACTTAAATATTATTTTATTTAGTAAAACAAAAATAATTTTCACAATATGGTATGATCTTCAAAATTGAAAAATTGTTAGTAATATTTTTTCAAACAAAAATTATAGGAATTTTTCTTATAGTACTGTTAAACAAGGAAATAAAATACCATCCAGAAAGTGAGAGATGTTTTAAAATAAAAGTAGAATTCTCTATTCCTAATCACATTTTCTTTCCTCTCTACATGAACACACTTTTAAATGTTATATGAAATTCCCTAGGATAAGAGGCCGACTGAAGATAAAAAAGAAATTGCAAAATTTTAGACTTGCCAAAATTGGTACAGAGGTGAACAGTTTAGCCGACACTTTCTATCTAGCTCCTATAACAAATATGATGTGTTAGTGAGTAGGAAAGTGTAACCAAATCTTTTTTGTTGGAAGTGTAATTGTCTGGGAAAGGTAGTAATGTAATCTGGACAAAAAAAGATAAAAACTTATGAAAGAAATACCACTGGAGAACACAGGCTCTCACTTAGGCCTCACATCCATAGATTGTGAACTATTGGCTGATGTAAAAGCGAAAAAAACTTTTTGATGATGTGATCAATATATTTGCAGCTGACAGAAGAATGCACTTTAATATCCATTAGTGAAAACCTTTACATAAACACTTTTTAAAACTTCAACATTTTTCATTTTAAATACACTATAGGCCTAATACAAATAAGGTTTAACACTTGACATAAATATGTACTTTTTTCTTTAATACTTGTTTATAAAAAACATAGTGTAAGACAGGGACAAAGAACAGTAAAAAGACTGAACAGAATATGATGGAATAAAGAAATAACAAGAGGATAGAAAAAACAAATATATAACACCATAGTAAAAAGTATCTTGATGTACGAGGCAGAAATGTGGGTAATGTCTCAAGCAGACAAGAGAAAGATCAATAATTATAAGTGCATAAATTAATAATCAACGTTATCATAAAAAATTGATCTTGAAAGTCAGGATTACTGGAGAAGTCACGCTGTAAATCTTCTTTAATTTTGAGACTGAAATACTTACAATTCAAATATCAAAACCATTTCATCATCATCTTCAAATGCATCATGAAGATTGATCAATTTAGGATGATGCAACTGGTTCATGATGTCAATTTCTTTGCGGATTAGTTCTTTCTCCATTTGGTGTGATACGGGAATGAATTTAGCAGCAAAGATGTTACCGGTCTTTTTCTCTCTGCAACGATGAACCACACCAAATGCTCCAGTTCCAATTTCTTCCAAAATGTCATAATAATCATACACAGATTCTGTTTTGATATCGACAGGTTGAGGTACATACTTGGAGTAAATGTCAAAAACTGGAACAGAAATAAAATATTTTACTTAATGCTTTTATTAATAAAAGTACAAATTAAAAAATTTGACTCAAAATCTCACTACACACTAGTTTATTGAAACAAACACACTAGTTTATTAAAACAAAAAGACTAGTTTTGACGACGATGTCGCCTACTACTTGTAGTAGCCAAGCACTGATGAAGGTAATATCCCTGTTGAAACTAGTATGTTTTATTAAACTAGCTTGTTTGAATAAACTAGTGTGTACTGAGATTTAGTGTAAACTGTTTTAATTTTGACCGTTGTAGATTGTTCTCACTAGCTAAGCTCTAATTAACTTAATATTATGGCTTTTATTGATGATTATGCTCTGTAACTAGAGTCAAACCTGTAGATATGAGACTTTTAAGTATTTATCAGAGTATATAGGTTATTAGTTCTAAGTCTGAGTATATACACACAGGATAAAGTGTGTATTAGTTAGCGTATAACGAACAATTGCTAGGCAAATCGGCGAATTAGTAAACATATATTTATGATTTTATTACAAAATGTGTTAGAAATAAAACTTTGTTTGATAAGTAAGTATTAATTTTTGAACTGAAATAGTTTTATAACACTAGTTTTTATGAAAGTTACATGATCTAGAATATTTGAATGCATTAATATGTAGTACCTGCTCAATAAACATGATTAGTTATTCTTCCACAATGTTGCTTGTGAATAATTATAAATTTATATCTTTTTATGGAGTTTTAAGAATATCATTGCATATTATGGACATGTAAGAAATTTATGGCGATAAAAAATCCATTCTTACCATTTGGACTTTTATTATAAAGAAACAAATTTTAACGTTAGTTTTGTAGTTTCAGATTCTGATTTGTATACAGTGTATTTTTACTCTACCACACTCAGTACATATTCTAGTAAAATTGTACTTCATTCACGTAAAACTCTGGTAATGATTTTCAGAAACAATATTTTATTTTATTAAGTGCCTATTTTATTAAGTGAATCTGAATATTTATAAATATTTAACAATTAAAACAAGTAGTTTAAAATGCGTTTTCACATTAGAAAAGCCCATTTGTTTTCAATTTTTAGTTATTTTTTTTTGAGAATACCAAATTTATATATGTGACCATTATAGACAAATAAATACAATGGTATTCATATTTTACTTTTTTTACTATTTGAATAAAATTATTAACAGTTTTTATACGCAGTTATTGACCACTGTTGTATAAATTCAACAAAACCTAAAATTAATATTGTTATTTTATTTTTTACAATATGAACAGGACAAAATTTCTGTGAAATAATACTTTTATAATTTAATTTGCTGTTTTGGGGTATGTTTAAAAATATGACTTTGACATGGGATGGGTTAACTTAGTTATAGTCTACTATTATTGTATAATAGTAGGCTGAAGAAGATAACCTTATTGTTAAAACACAACAGAAAGTTGTGTATATCATTTTTGTTGTAAGAATATGTAAGTTCGTTCTAACTCACTTCCTGGATTATGTTAATCTACAAATTAACCTCAAAACCACTTATTTTATCTTTTGATTTAATTTAAACTAATTAGATAAAATATTTAATCACTTTTAAATTAGTTTATGACTATGAAGTTTAGTTTACTTCTGAACTTTAATTTTGTAAATTTGTAAAAACTTACTGAGACAGAACATTTTCGATCGCTCCATGGTGATCTTCATCATTGTCCTACTGATGAAATAATTTACTTTAAAAAAACCAAGTAAGTCCTCATTTTTTTCTTTTAACCGTTTAGGTACTCTTACAATATTTGAAAACTTAACTTTTTCAAAGGCAAAGTATAGGTCAATAATGTATAAGGCAGAGAATCATGAAAATATATAAAGAAAATAACTTACCATACTGGTCATAATCCTTGATTTTGCCATCTGCCTTTCCTCGAATCTTTTTACCAGTTTCATCAACTAAACAGGTAAACAAAAAATTATCATACAGAAAATTTTATTACTAATACAATAATATAAACAAAAATAATTAACTAAAACTAAAGGCACTGTTATGTCTTACCTCCACTAGCTGTAATAATATTAATAATAATTTGAGAACCTGTATTGAAAACGTAAAAGCTCTAAACCCAATCAATTAGAAATAGCTAAATAAGAAACTTATAGGTTAGTTCTAGTACAGTTGAAAGCTTATTTGAGATTTTAAAAAATTAAATATGTGACTAACAAATTTGCCTTGGTATAAAGCTACCAGTATCTTTTCATGGACACAGAGGTGAACAAAATCACTTAAATATTTTATAATATATTTCATATACACTGCATCAATTATAGAATCCTTTTAAAGATGCTAACAGTGTATGTGGAATGTACTTGAGGGGGAGTAATGCAAATAATGAAGCTAATGATATCCAGCCATTTCCGTTAATTTGTGGTGAGTTCCTTGTTAATGCTGTTTAAGTTAAAAAGTTGAACATTTATTTTTAATATACTGCGATGTTTTCTAACAAATCTCACATTCCAGTACTCAATTTTGTCACTTTCCTCAGTGACGTTTTTGCCAATCAGCCACTCCCAAATTGTTTTCAATAGTTATAAAAATTATAAATACTTTATGAAATAAAATTATTGTAAAGACTACTGTTCTAAGCAATAGGTTTCTCCATTTCCTTTATATCCTATTATAACAAAACAAAAAGTTTGACCCTGAGTTTTATGTAGGGGGACTTAGTATAATAAAACTTTATTTACAATTGAAAATGATCTAGTCCTACCAAAACTGAAATTAAAAACTAAAATAATACTAAAGTATGTTTATTATAATTACAGAGTCTCAAGATTCCGAGTCCCGACAATTCGAGCTTCCATTAAATTCGAGTATATTTCTATTTTACCCTATTTTATCTATTTGAAAGAAAATTATGAGTTAGGTTTCCAAAAAATGTTTATATCAGTACAATACTCAAAGGAAATGAGTCAGACTTCCAAGATATGTTTATATCAATATGGTAGGCAAAGGAATGAGTCGGGCTTCCTAGAAATGTTCATATAAAGTACTATAAACTTATTTAGTACATTTTTAATCACCTATAGTATTAGGATTTATTAAAACTCCTATTTTTTCTATTGCACAGTAACGTATTTCAGTGTAATCCTTGTTTTCAGTAGTTCAAGGTGGTCTGAGTCAGGTCTACCTCGAATTATCAAAGACTGTACTGTAGATTAGAAAGACAAAAAGCCAGAAAAATGTGGAAGAAATTTATAACACCCGAAAATAGAAGCAAATACAACCAGGCATCGGCTAAATGTAAGAGAGCAATAAAAGAGGCTAAAAGGACCTCTTGGCATGACTTCATAGGTAGCATCAACTCAACAACTCAAACACACCTTGATCAGCTGTATGGAAAAGATTTAAAGCAATTCAGGGGAAACCTGATAATAAAATATCAGATCACATCTCCAGATGGGATCATAACTACTAATTAAAATGACATTGCTAATGCATTCAACAAATTATATGTCAAAAAGTCAGGTATTGAGGAAAATTGGCCGACTCATCTGAAGAATGAGAAAAATAGCTTTCTTACAACTTTGAATGAAGCAATTTCCCAAACGGATATCTGTGATAAACCTTGCACAGACACTGAAATGAAGGCTGCAGTAGCACAATTGAAGTCATCTACGCCAGGAGAAGATAGCATTCATAATTTAATGTTACAGCATTGTTCTGAGTCATTTATGAAAGAAATAAGATGCAATTTTACACAAATCTGGGAGACAGGTAACATACCACAAAAATGGAAACAGGCTATAATTATTCCACTTGTAAAACCAGGAAAATCTCCTGAACTTGCTTCTTCTTACAGGCCTATATCCTTGACATCATGTCTGGGTAAACTTTTGGAGAGACTGGTTAATAACTGCTTAACTTAAAGGCTTGAAAATTATAATCTGCTGAGTTCATGTCTTTTCGGGTTCAGACCTAAACGAAGCACCTGTGATGCTTTACTAAACTTTACAGAAAGTATATATACCGGATTCTCAAACAAAATATGTACATCAGCGGTGTTCATCGATTTCGAAGCAGCCTTTGATAAGGTCTCACACATATCTATTATTTCGCAGTGTATGGAAATCAGTTTAAGAGGGAGGATATTGAAATACATTGTAGACTTCCTTAAGGATAGAAAAATTAAAACTGAGATCAATTATACCTACTCTGAAGAAGAATGTACTCTAAACGGAATATTACAGGGGTCAGTCATTAGTCCTACTCTTTTTAACATAACGATGCAAGATTTAGGGAATATAGACCTTCCAGGCATCGGCATGGCTATTTTTGCAGATGATGTCACTATCTGGGCCACTGATAAAGACCCAACTGCTTCTACTCCCCAACTACAAAAGGCACTTAACAAAATCTCTGAGTGGTCTGAAAAATGGGGACTAACCATTTCACTATCAACAACTGAAGTATGCTTCTTCTCCAGGTGATACTTGCACAAAAACTATAAACCAGTTATAAACTTAAATGGAAACGTACTGCGGCATAACTCAAATCCTGTACTTCTGGGTATTAAACTGGATCCAAAACTACTGTGAAAAGAACATGTCAATTTCATAGCGGACAAATGTGCAAATAGAATAAAAGCGTTGAAAGTTATAGCCAGCAGGACATGGGGAGCAGATACATATATATTAAGACAATTTTATTTGTCCTTTGTAAGATAAAAAATCATGTATTGTTGTGAAGTTTGTCCAAAAACCATAAGTAACCAGTCTATGGAAATTGAACTGTCAGTCATGCCCTTTGACTTATATATAAAAAACAGAATGTGGAAGAAACATTTTCAGATAAAAGCAATTACGCTTAACACTCTTTCTAACATTGCATTGGTAACTACATATGGCAGTCACTGTTCTACCATCATAACAAACCCTGCGAGTCATTAAACACAATGGAATCAGAAATAATTCCAGTTGTTTTGGAACAACAACCCTGGCTTTGAATCCCAATAAAAACCAATCTTGAAATTCCTGGTTGACTCACAAAAAAGATTCACCTCACTTACTAAAATCTGTCACTATGGAATTGATAAACTCTACATATAACAACTTTGTAAAAATCTACACAGATGGTTCCGTTGATAAAGAGAACCATAGGGGAGGTGCAGCTTTTCATTGTCCAGAATTAAACGAGGATTACTATGTGCCCTGCGATTCCTCTTCAAGCATGAATGCTGAATTGATGGCCTTAAATGCTGCTTTAGTTTTCAGCAATACTATTGATGCACAGAACATCTGCATTCTCACCGATTGCAGGTCGGCTTTTCAAGCCCTTCAAGTATAGCACACTACAGACTACCATTTTCGAATATCTGAAATAACTAAGTTGTTAAAAAGCTTAGAATAGAAAAATATTGTATTTCAATGGATCCCTAGTCATTGTGGTGTTCCTGGGAATGAGGAAACTGACAGATCTGCCAAGGAGTCTTGCAACTTGTTTCCATCTCCTGAAAGTTGTTACTCCTTAACTAATTGCAAAGATTCAGTTGAAAAAGGTTCAGTGGCATCTTTTGCTCGTATGGGACACATTGTCACCAATAAATATTTGAAAAGGTTCCATATTACTAACGACTCTACCTGTGGAGTGTGCAGGCAAGAAGAGGAAACATTAGAGCACATACTTTTGAAATGTCCTGTAACAGCAGCAAAAAGGAGTCCCTTGATAAAACATCTAGGACGGGACATTACCCTGGACAGAATCTTGAAAGAAAGTTGTTTCTGGCCATTGCAGAGTGTGTGTATAGGAGACATCGAGCATCGAGGCCAACCATGGAAGCTCGTAATAAGAAGTAAGTATATATGGCACATGTTTTATAGTCATTAAAAGTGTTTATATTATTTACCTTCATACTGTCTTTTCTTAATTGGTTTCTTTCCAGTAGATTTTGTAGTGATAAGGCCAGTTACATCACTGGGGTTACTTCTTCCATATACGTTCTCTGCATAAACTCTGAATTCATATTGATGGCCTGGACTCAATCCAGTCACAGCCATGGTTGTAAATCTAAAACAGAAAGCAAGAAAGAGTAAATAAAGAGGAGCTACATACATCATTTTAAGAACTACTTTCTAGGAATATATATAAAAAATAGTCAGTTGCAACAACTCCCAACAATAATCTCATGTTACACAAATACTAATTTTAAACTACTTAACTAAGTGAATACTTAATTGCCTACTTGCTGACGCGTTTCAAAACAATCGTTCCAATGTGTGGACGACCACACACACTTTGAAGCCAATAGTCTTTTCCAATACATCACACAAAACACCGACACCTAGCCCACTGTCATAAATCCAACCCTGTCATACCGCTTGTATACAGCCAAAGCCGCCAGTAGAGTGTTAGCTTCGTAAAAGGAACGATTGTTTTGAAACGTGTCAGCAAGTAAGCAATTACATATTCACTTAGTTAAGTAGTTTAAAATTAGTTTAATCAGTGAATTCAAGATGATTACATCAAGAAACTTCTTACAAAAATATGTTGAAAAGTCAATGAAGATCTACTTACAGTAGGTAACTTTCTACAGGAACTTAAGAAAAGTTTTTTTAACAGAATACTGACTATTTTGATATCTTTGAAAAAAATAGTAGGTAAAAAGCAATCATAATATCTAGCCTTGATTTTAAATCAGACTTGATGCATTTTTCAGGTTTTCATTTGAAGGAATATACAAATTTTAACAAAAGACAGATTAGATAATGTATTGAAGACAGAAATTAGAACCATTAATATAGCACACTTTTAAAATAAGAGACTAATTGGGCATCTTATCAGAAAAAGAGTACTTCACTTCCCTTTTTGTAGTCTGGAAAGCAAGTGATCAAAATGAAGGGAAGTTTCCATCAAAAAATCTGATAGCAAATATAGCAGTTTAAATATTAGGTCCATTTATAAGAAATATATCAACACTTTGTAGCTCGAAAAGAGAATGATTTGTGTGAAAAACTCATACCACAAATAAAAATAACACTGTAAAACACATTTGTGTTTAAAAAACACCCATCTTTAATGAACAGAGCTAATATGAAATGAATTGGCTCAAAATAGGCAGCTAATGAACAAATTCCTCATCATAAAGGTGTCTTCTAAATGAATGTATGAAAGTTTTACTTATAAGTATTGGTACGAAAATGAAATTTATTCAGATCATATAAACCTTTAAAGGGTACTATCTGATCACCTAAACACCATAAATAATTTACATTACATTTAATCGTTTGCCATATTCAGGTTTAAATTATCCTTAATTTTATCCCTCAAGATGTAATATCTATAAAAAAGGTTATTGTTTTAACTATCTATTCAATAGAAATAATGTATTAATTAAAAGAATAATAATTTATTTTAGTGATTTTGACATCATATGCAAAATCCAGATTTTGCAAAATCATGAAAATCAGAAACAGATTCATTGAAGTAGAAAAGATTTTTGTATTACTTCAAATGTTAAATGTTGGTTCCATATAATGATTAGAGTTTTGTTATACATTGAAAAAGGTAATACTTGAGAAAATTATGATCAACTTAGATTTTTCTTTTTTAAGTATGTGATTCAATATACCTTTATTTATAATAATATGTTCCAAACAAGAAAAAGGCTTTTTCAAACATAAACTAATTTCACATAATTTCAAATAAATTTTAATGTATAACGTTACTTTTAGAATATAATTTATTTTTAGAGATAAGAAAATACACAGTTTTAAAGTTGTAAATAGCAATGACCTGTCATAGCTTTCTGAAAATAATAATAATAACAGTAAAATCTCTTGCTCTTTTCTCGTCAGTAAACATGTAGTACTAGAAAACAATTTATATTTACAGATAAATCAAAATGAAGCTTGTACAAAAAATATTTCAATAAGTAAAGAAAACAAATCATAAAAATATACAAAAAGCATCAAAAAATATCATTGGATAAAACCAGAAGTGAAAAATTGTAAGAAGAGCATATAAAAATATCCCACTGAAAAATTTACACATTAATTTGTCAAGTTTATTAAAAATATTTTGTTAAAATAATATATGTAATGTATGTATGTGTGTGTGTGTGTGTGTGTGTGTGTGTGTGTGTGTGTGTGTGTGTGTGTGTGTGTGTGTGAGAGAGAGAGAGAGAGAGTATGTGTGTGTGTTGCAACGGTTTAAAAAAAAGTCACATTTTACCGTTGCAAGTGAAATTAAAAATTCCATATATTTTAAGTGGTCTTGCAGGCAAAAAAGCGAAGCCATAACAAAATAAAAATGCCTTAGGCAAAATGTAAGTTTAGTTTACCGAGTTTAAGGGATAGAAATAAAGCCATTTTGGGATAAGGGGACTTTTTCCACATTTGAAAGGGGGAAAAGTCTAAAATCCACCTAGAGAGACCATAAACATTAGAGGGGACGCAAAATGAAAAAAGAAGGACAAAGTGAAGAGACAAAAAAGCAGATGTGGAGCCTGTCGAAGGAGTTAAAATAAAATTTAAAAATTAGTGAATAATTTGACAACCGACGGATAGAACGTGAGAAGATCAAGCAAGGAGGAAGTAGACCAGACAAAGATTCCGGTCACACGAGTGGTGGGAAACTTGTTATTTGTCTAAAGCAGCCGGAAGGGGTTGAAAAGTCTAAGAATGAAAAATTTTAGTATAGCTTGAGACCACGAAGGGATCGGCCATGTGCGAGAGCGCTCCGGTTGGTACATTGCCGACCACGTTTGAAACTGTGAAGTAAATGGTAATAATGCACGGCTAAGAGGGAAATAGACCATTGAAATGTAGTGCCGTGTATTTTAAAACCCTTTTGGGGAGGAAACTCTCCAAAAGTGGTTTGAATTGTTAAACAGCAATGTCGTAGCGTCCTCAAGGAAAAATTGTTGCAGAAAATTAGGTCGAAGAAAAGTTTTGAGTCAGTGCTAATATAAAAAAATTAAACAGTGCTTAAAATTAAAATGGTTAAACAATTTCGGGTACAAAGTAACCAAATTGACCTATAAAATTTAAATTGGAACAGTGATATAAAACAAAAACAAGTAGATCAAAACCGGGAGTAAAATTAAGTTCGAAAATTAAAAAGAAAGTGTTCAAGACGGTGAAAAGACTAAATCCAGGACTTTAAATTAAAAAAAAAAACATATATATAAATAAAACGCAAAAGAAAAACGTATTGTATGTTTCGGATATGATGCCAACTTGGTAACAATGGAGAGCAGGTGACGCGAGTTTTGGGCGAGTCCTACATCCAAGATGGCCAGCCATGAAAGGAGAGAGATGACATCACGCCAACGATGGACCAGAGAGGAAGTGATGCAGGTAAGGTCAGATTATAGCTTTTCTCTCTCTCTCTCTCTCTCTTTCAAATAGATTACACATTTTATTGTTAACGTTGGTCAAAAGCTCAGAAATAGCACATTACTCTGGACCAACCTGCACGTGTTGTTTTGTATAATACATATATGGGAGGAGTCGACTGTATAGACGAAAACATAACATCGTACAAAATAAACATATGGAACAAGAAGTGGTATTGGCCCATGGTGTCCTACTTGTTAAATTTTTCAATGAATAATGCGTGGTTGCTTTTCTGCTTGAATCCAAAAAGCCGTGCAGAAAATCTGGACTTTCTTGGTTTCATTAGGTATGTTGTAAATGCCTATTTAGCAACATACAGAGTTTCCCGTTTTTCTGCAGGTAGACCCAGTACGAAAGTATCAAGCAGGGTCCTGCCAGAAGTCCGCTACAGTGGAACAGGGCACTTCTTGCAAACAGTGGAAAAACAGGTGTGCTGTGCACAATGCGGAAAAGCTACAAGGAAGAAATGTGAAGTATGTCAAGTTGGGATTCACACTAATTGCAACAAAGAATTTCATTCTCGCTAAATAGGTCTTATAAACAGTGCTCCATTAGCTGTAATATATCTTTGTACGATTAAATATAGTATATTGAAATGATTCCTGTTGTTATTTGTTATTACCATCTTCTGATTATGTTTTTAGTGTAATATAACAGCCCACCTCAACCGTGCTTACTGTCGACATATGTCAACGCACCTCTGGTATAGTAGGCATGTCCCGGTCGCGCTCACTGTCGACAAATGTCGCCACGTCATAATTACAATTAGAAATACTTGAAATGTATAATAAACATTATTTAGTATTTACTTGGATAGTAAGAAGCCACATTTTAAATGGGTATGAAAAAATCCAGAAAAAATAATTTGGGCTGAAATGAGTTGAAGTAATTGTAAACTATCCTAAGTTTTATGAAAAAGAAGTAAGATAAAAAGAAGTTGATATAAAAATTATTTGATTACTAAAGAAGTTATATAACAGGTTTATATAATTATATTCAAACGGTTAAAGAAATGTTAGATGATTAGGTAGAGTTTTAAAGATATAAAAATGTTTACAAACTGTGCTGTAACGTAATTTAATTTTAAAATGAATAAAAACTGAAGTTTTTTACTAACTTGTGACAAAACAGTGATTATATTTATTTAAACAAATTTCTCACACAATCCTAAACCAAAATGGTCAGTTAGCCATAATATGCCTTCAAATGAACTCATTCCCCGGAAACAGATACCCAAAGGGTTACATCTCAGCGAGTTAGATTTTTAAATAAAGTCCAGTGACAGGTTCTCTGGCAGATTTTGGTGAGCATTGCACAGGGTACTGGCCATCGGCCGGACTGCCTAGTTTCAAAATTTTTACCTAGAAACGGATACAAGGGCTGCCGGTGGCGTCACGATAGGGGTGCGGGCGTTGAGTCGTTGGGCAGGTCCGTTGCAGTGTGTGTGTGTGTGTGTGTGTGTGTGTGTGTGTATGTATGTGTGTGTGTGTGTGTGTGTGTGTGTGTGTGTGTGTGTGTGTGTGTGTGTGTGTGTGTGTGTGTGAGCTGCTCCCAACACGCTTCCCCTACGTTCACTTGTACAGTCAACTCAACTTAAAATGTAAATGTTGACTGGACTGAAAATACTGACAGATTGTAGCATACAAGAGGTGTATGCTTATGTGTCAATAAGGCACGGTATATACTAGTAATGAGTGTAAGGCATTCCTCACCTTGTATTTCCTACTCGAATCCAGCTGCTCATTGGATGTTCACGCTTTTCTACCAAGTAATTGGTTATGTTACTTCCACCATCCCATACAGGAGGTTTCCATGTGAGTGCTAAAGAGTCATGCCCAATATCTTCAACTGCAAGGAATCGTGGCGGATCAGGATGATCTGAAATTATACAAAAACATTTTCAACTATGAAAAAAACAAATACAAGAAAAGGGGAATGGTTGCAATGTTGCTTGCTGTAACATATGTACAAATTTACAACTGCAAAAATATGTATGGAAATTATAAATATATATAATTAACCATGAATAGGTCAAAGGAGAAATTCTTGACCTTTTTCTACTTACTCAAATTTTATATAATAATGTGTCCAAATGCTTTGTGTAATGAGTATCTTTTTCACTGGTGCAATTCATAGGTTTGTATTTAATTATGTTACATTTGAAAGTACTACAAACATTATTAGTGTTGTTCTCAGAAAATAGTTGTTGATTTAAAGTTCTAAATAATAAAAATCAAATTGAAACAATATTCCAGACTTTAGTCTTTGTTGTAACACTATTTTACATATAAAAATTGAATATAAAAGTTTACTAATGATAAATGATGAATTCAAATATTTACCACTGATTTGAATGTTAATGATAGCAGAATCCATGCCCTGATCATTTTCTGCAACAACTCTATATTGTGCACTGTCTAACTTGCTTCCATCCCTAATAGTCAAGACTGCATGACGCTCCTACAAAAGTATTTAATTTTATAGAAACAAACTGGAGTTGTATAATCTAACATTAACTTATCTTAAAAAATATATGTATTAAATTATGAAATATCATAAATTTTAAAGACAAAACTTTTGCTTTTTATTTTCCTGTCGTATTTTTCTTAGACGATTGTGATTAAAGACTTTGTTAATTATTTAAAATTATAAAATAAACAATAAAATATATTCAATATATTTTTTACTATACTAATGTGAAAGAAATCCTAACATATATTATCCCACACTCTCATCCATTAGAAAAATAAATCATTGAAACTTAATGTTATAATCACAATAAAAGCGGCTATTTAAAGCTGTTATATATATATATATATATATATATATATATATATATATATATATATATATATATATATAACTTTGCAACACTGTTATCTTGTATTCACTTATCACTTACACTATAATGTACTTAAACAAGAATTTAACTTGGTATGTATGCGAGTTAACTTTCGAGGACTTTAATTACTTGTCCTCATCAACTGAGACTGATGTTTGTGCCCCATTCTTTAAATAGGCCAAACATGGAAGTCTTTCTACACACACTACCAAGAACATATAAACGCACTAACAAACAATAATTACTAATCAAACTTTGCCGAACATCTCAAGTCCACAAAACATGACTATATAGACATAGCATCCAACCTACAAATTCTTTATAAACAACACAGAAATAACCAACGTTACACAACCGAACAATATGAAATATACAAACATTTCAAACTACACCCTACACACATACTCAACACACAATTACATTATAACTCACACACACACACACACATACTTTTCAATATTAACTCCTAATGCTCACAAAGTACACCCACACCCCCACCCTAACACCTTAACCTACGAAAGCCTTGAGATCAGTTATGGTCTGAGTTGACAATGGGACAAATCTCCTGAAACAGCCGTCCTCAACAAATATAAGTAACTATAATTAAAAGGTACTTAACTAAGTGAATAGGTACTTAATTAATGAATTCAAGATGATTACATAAAGCAACTTTAAATATAAATAAGTACTACTATAGGCAAGTTTAGAAAATATTTACAAGTGTTTTAGTGAGACTGATGCTCGAAAATGAGTACACGTAAATAAAGTCCTCAAAAGTTAACTCGCATATATACCAAGTAAGATTCTTGTTTAAGTATATTATAGTTAAAGTAATATATATACATATAAGATTTCAATTGGGGATTTTTCCAAAATCTAGGACTGATTAGGTAATCGCAATAAATAGTGAACAATGAGTACCAATATTGGTTGTGTTCACTTCATCAATGCCACAAGTGATTTTTAGTGAAACATCAGTGCAGCATGTTGAAAAGATGTTCTCTGAAATTGAACTCTTCACACTATTCATTTATTAAAGTATGTATTACACACACACACACACACACACACACACACACACAAACACATGTAAGTGACTGTATAATATCCAGGTGTATAATGGTCCAGCTTTTACATTATAATTTTCCAATAAAACAGGTAATTAAAAAAGATTGTAATACATAGTGGTTAAATTATTTTAAAAAATTATAAGTTTATTATAAAAAATATTACATAGGAAATTAACACTACTTACCTTGACCTCAACAGCATAGTGTCCACCAGATTCAATGGTTTCAGTTCCTCTGTACCAAGTGATTTTTGGCCTTGGATAGCCAGTGAAAGGTATCTTAACAACAACGTTTTCACCTTTGTCAAAGTATGCTGTATCTCGGAACCGAGGAGGTACATTGAGCTTCGGAGCCGCTGTTAACATAATATAAAGATTTTTAAATTTCACTTATTTTATATAAAAATTTTACAATAGGGACTTAATAATAACAATTGATACTACTTAGATGTAAATGATGAGATATAACATTAGTTCATGTAAGTAATAAATCAATTTTTATTACTTACATTTCTTCAATTTTAACACTGAGCGAACCACAACGGGCATAGCCTGTAGTTAGGTTTACATGTATTTAAATGAACTAATATGGGGTCTGGTCATAGTTAGTTGCATACAAAAACATATTGGCTGTCTTAGTACACATTTCTGTCGCTTGATAGCAGATATCCTTCATATGATGTTGATTTGTGTGTCCAGAATATTTTGAAATATTCCACACAAAAACTAATTATTTCTAAATATTTATTCATAATCAGTTTTTATATAAATTTATGCTTTTGAAATAAATATTTTAGAAAAAATTTGTTAAATTTAGATTGCAATATTGTGATTCAAGAATTAGTGTTAGTGGAAAAGGTAAGTATTAATTTTTTTAAACGAAAAACAAAGTTTTTAAAATTAAAACTGTAATTTGTAGAAATAAGTATATAAACTATAAACTTATATATATAAGTTTATATAAGTATATATATATATATATACATATATATATATATACATATATATATATTTATATATATGTGTGTGTGTGTGTGTGTGTGTGTGTGTGTGTGTGTGTGTGTGTGTGTGTGTGTGAGTGTGTGTGTGTGTTTAGATAAAAGTACAGTATTTAAACTGGCGAAAGAATTTTTTCAGCTATTATTGCAGCAGTTGCAGTGTATTTTTAAAAATGTTGAAAAATCCCTGGTCTCCAGCCGAAAATCTTATTTATAGGTAGTAGTCCTTAATGTGTTGAAGTTGTGAATATATCTTGTGCATTTTAATAGGAAATGAATTCACAATAGTTTTTGACATACTAAATAAAAATAACTTTTAATAATTATCGATCTATGGTCTAAATATTGAATGGAAAAGATATTTGTATCAAATCAAGACAAAATATACAATAAATACACAGTAAGATATCAGGAATTAGGCCATTCAATTTAAAAAAAAGCTTTTTTATTTGTCGTAAAAATGTTTTCATTGAAATATTGTATTTAACACTATGACAACATATTATTACCAAGGAATATCCTTTAGACCTTGAACAAATGAGTAATTATACTGTTCTCTCTTAGATAAAGTTTACTTCGTACAATTGAAGTCAGTGAACTTAAATTTTATTTGTTAGGTCAGAATAAATGAGGTAACATAAAAATTTAACATATTAAAAATGATCATTCATAATTAAAAAAAAAACGATGAATATATGTTTCTTGCAAAAATAATGTTTATAATGTTAGAGAAGCAAAATTCAGTACTATACATTTTTATTCATTATTAATATACACTTTTCAATCTTATGTCCAAACCTAATTAAGAGCTACTTATTTTAAAATTTTAATGTTTATAATGACAATACTATTAACTCTAGCCTCCATGGTTAATTATCAGCTAATGAAATACTTACTCATGATAATGAGTTCTGCTCGAGTGGATTTCACACCACCTTTGTTGGATGCTCTACAAACATATTCATCTGCATCCACACCATAAACGTTATTAATGATGAGAGTGTACGTGTCCCCTTCAGCAAAGAAGAAGTGACGAGCCCCAGGAGTAATTTCACGAGCACCCTTATACCTAGATACAAAAATAAATATAGAAGTCTGTTTTTATAATTAACTTTTTTTTACCTAGCCAGCTCTAAACAATAGCAAAACTCCATTTTATAGAGCTGAAGGAAAAACCAGATATTCTATATTTGGCTAAAAGGATACAGTTTTGTATCAATCTACAAAGATTACTTACTTTATAATAGTTTACATAAGACCGAAAAGATAAACGTTTTAAGGGATACAAGCTTTGATATTGGAATCACAGTTAGAAGTTAATCATAGAATTCTGAGATTAGTCATAACATTTTATTTCTATAAGTTTAGTATACTTAAAAGGATAAATAATGAAAAAGTTTAAAATTTTTAGGTTCCAGAAAAAATAATATAATTTTAGAATTAAACAAAATGAAACCACAATTAGCACTTAAAAATGTACATAAACAGGAATGAAATATTTTATAAAAGTGAAAAATATTTCAACATATTTATTAAAAATTACTTTTATTATAAAATAATACTTCAGAGCTAACTTGCTGACGCGTTTTGAAACAATCGTTCCTTTTACAAAGCTAAGTCTTTACTCCATAGTATAGGCTTTATGAGTAGAGGTTTAGCTTCATAAATAAAATGATTGTTTTGAAACATATCAGCAAGTAAGCTCTTATGCTTTCACTGTTACGTATTATTTAATTATAGTTTAATCAGTGAACTCAAGATGATAACAAGCAACTTTAAGAGTATATTGTTGCTAAGCAACGAATAGATAACGGCAATTTATGTACTAATAATTGGACAATATAAATTAGCTGATATTTATTAAAAAAATAATACTTTGCCCTAATTTCCAACATGGTAAACAAAGCAATTCCTCGACTATTAATAAACAAGAGCAATTGTGCTGTTCATGTTCCTGATAGAAATATGGAGATAGAAAAATATTTTAACATAATAGCATCATTCAGCATATTCTTCATGAAATAGAGTATCAAAACGTTTTGTCACTCCAGCTCCTTACTATCCCCCCACCTCTCAGAAACTCAAAGCAAAAACTGACTGAAGATAGAATTGAACTCACTCTGCTGCCAATCCTGAAAACATATTTTCTTTAAGCCCTCAATTCTCAGATACCCTCATTTTCTCTCAAATATCTCAGCAATAAAAATATTTTTAGTAGCCAATTATAATAGTGTGAGGGTTTGTACTGACATGATTATTTATAGAACACTCTCAAGCTGTTAATATTCACCTAGACATCATAAAATGATGGGCGTACTTGACCTCGAATTAAGTGGGGCATAAAATTACTTCAGAAAACTATCTTCAGCAAAACCATCTCAGAGGATTTACTGAGTCATTCATGAAGGTTCTATGGTATCATTGCTGTAATTCATGGTTTACAATGTTACTGCTCCTCTTACCTCTGTAAAAACCACCTTAGAAACACCAGGCAGACTAAACAGATTTTACATGTGTGAAATCCAGAAAGGGAAATAATTTATAATCGAGGTTAGCTCTAGAAGAGTGTTAGATAAGAAGACTGTCATCTCAAATAGGAAAGTTAACAACAATAGAACCATAAAGGACACTGTGTAGTTGGGAACGCTTTAAGCCAGAGTATCCCTAGTATTAATAATTATAAATCTACTAAGCATGGTTAAGTGAACAAAATACTGTATTGTAGTATATTTCTAAATTTTATTTCTCACCA
Organism: Prosapia bicincta; assembly: GCA_036971475.1. Classification (NCBI taxonomy): domain Eukaryota; kingdom Metazoa; phylum Arthropoda; class Insecta; order Hemiptera; family Cercopidae; genus Prosapia; species Prosapia bicincta. The sequence goes on from JBAIZL010000003.1 coordinate 34,459,981, forward strand.
TGTGATCGTAGGTTTAGGTACACCAGTTATCGTACACTGGAACTGAGCATTGTGGTTCTGGATTGCATTTGCATTTCTCAATGGTTTTACAATTTCTGGAGGTGTTGCAGCTGAAATACACATAAAAAATATTTAACTTGGATTTGAAGAATTTTAAATAAAATTTAGTCCTAATACAAATGTATAGATAAATTTATCTTTCTTTTTTCCAAATTCCTAATTTTCAAAATCAGAATTTTAAATCTAAAATATTTATTACACATCTTTCTACAAAGAGAACTTTATACTCCAATAAAAATTAATACAGAGATAGTCTATACTAACAGACTACAAGCAAAATACATATATTTCACAATCATACTCATAGTTATTTTTCAGTATACAATAAAAACTCGATTAACCGTCAGCGTCGGGACCGTGGTCATGACGGTTGAGCAAATAGACCGATAATAGAAACACTGTATTATTCCTCCAAAACTTAGCATCAATAAATTATATTATAGACGGATATCACTCTCCAGTAATGTAATATATTTTAGAGCGAAAAGAAAATAAACATGATTGTAATAGCAGATAAAATATTTATTACATGATAAAAAGATCCGCACAGGAACTACTGATGTGGCAAAATAATGTACAGTAATATAAACTTACAGGCGAAATAGTTCATGTAGCTTAACAAACAAGGCAAACTCATCACTGCACCTTATTACTTTAGCTACCAGCCACAATATTGGCATTTTCACAGAGAATTGCCAAAATATTTTAAGCTTATTTTTAAATAATGTGTACTTATTCTTTGTTCTCCTATCATATCTAAGTACGAAAATAGATCTATAATTAAAATATTTATAAAAACACGTGTACGACCAATTGGCCTAACATTGTTTTTTATTTTAATTATATTTTCTCATCTGTGCAACACTGTCTTAATACTAGGGGTTTAGTGAAAATTATATTCAGCACTTACAGGTCATTAACATAGTTAAAGCTTCAGCATGACTTTATGTTGGAACAGGGTTTCTTTAAGAAAAAAGCATAGCAGATATAATCTGAAAACGGAGTTTTTTCCTCTCTTACATATGAACTCACCAACACACACACATACAAACTATAAAATATTTCTATAAAGTTTTACCTAAGCAAAAAAAAAAAAACAATACTATACAGTCAGGCATAATTTTACAAAAATAATTTTTTTATCATTTAGCTCGAATAACAACTAAAACGTCCTTTAACCAGTGGCAGATAAACTCACCTAATGGGTCCTTTATTTTAACAGAGCTAGAAGCAGAGGATGGCAAGCTAAGACCAGCTTCGTTCTGGGCAAATACACGGAACTCATACTGTCTGCCTTCGATCAGATTGCTGATATTAATCTGAGTTGGTACACAAACAGCAAGGTTAATCCTTTGCCAAGCTTCACTACCAACTTCTCGTTTATCGATCCAGTAGCCTTGGATACGAGATCCTCCATCCGACTGTGGTTTCTCCCAACTGAGATTCACAAAATCACCTCCAACTTCTGTGACTACAGGTACGCCTGGAGGTGAAGGCTTGTCTGAAAACAAATTTAAATCATGAAATACAGAGAGTCAATGATACTACCAATTTCTTACAGTGAATGATTAATGATGAAGTAGAATAACAAGGTGATGTTTTACAATGAAGTATATTCTACCAATTTTGTCTAAAACGTGAATTACATAACTTTCAGATAGTATTTTCTTTGTTCTAGTTGCAAGCACCAATATTAATAAATAAAATTTATATGTTAATTAAGACTGTGCTGATAAATTAAAATTATCAACTACTTTTGTGTTTCGGAAGGTAATTCATAATTTTTGTGGGCTTCATAATTCATACCCTATTAATTTATATTATGTATACAAATACCTACTAATATGTAGCTAGGACTTAACAGCTTGTCTACACGTTACTTAAATAAACAATATACATTATACCTTATTTAAGTTAAGAAAACATTGAAAGATTTGTAAATATGTTACACTTGCCTATAGTACCACCTACTTTTATAATTGTTGAGGACGGCCATTTTGGGAAATGTGTCACATTATTAACTCAGACCATCAAAATAATAAAAAAAAAATAAAAAAATAACCTTAAAAATATGTAGCTCATGTAAAGATGGAATCAACAAATACTGAAAGCTCATTTTAAAATAGCTTACGCTATAATTACATTTTACAATTCTTCAATTGTATCAGGTAAGAGCATCTCTCTTGTTACATAAGGTGGGATTATGACTTTCCGGATAGGGATTTATCTAGTAAAAACATAGTTTCCTTTCATATAAGTTATTAACCTTAATATGTTATAAAAACAAAAATTATTTCTTAACCTTAATATGTTATAAAAACAAAAATTATTTCTATCATGGATTGGTTTTGTCACAGACATTATTTTATGTTTAAACAATTTGCTAAACTTAATTTCCATTACTATTCTGGTATTAAGTATTAAGTACTACAATTGTAGGATTAAGCATAGAAATAAATTGTTATACATTTTTAAATGATGTAACAGAATTTACATATTGTTGAATTTTTTATATAAATAATAAAATGATCAGCAAAGTTTTATTGGTATAAAATTACTATTTAGAAGTAAGTAGTTATTCTTACTTCCCAAGAATATTCACTGACAAACGCTATGTAATGAAAATGCTTGCACGGACAGAACACGAAAATATTTGATAAATGGTAACTACTTTTATTTTTTTGGAAAGAAAATACAAAGTAAATACTAAATTATATAATAATGAACAATTAATTGCTTTACTGAAGGGCTATTTTAAAAATATGTGTCAAATATATCTAAAATAGAGTAGTTAAAATTAAATATTCTCACCATATGGAGATTTAGCCTTTACAGGATTCACTCCCTCTAGAGGTGGTCCCATGCCATTTTCGTTTACAGCCATTACTCTGAACAAATACTCATTTCCTTCAGTTAGGCCTTGTACATTGAAGCTGGTATCTTTACATGAGGTGGAGATGCATATCCAATGAGAACTTGTAATATCTCGTCTCTCTACTACATAGTGTGTAATACGTAATCCACCATCATACTTTGGTGGATTCCAAGACAATGAGCAAGTATGCCTTGTAATATGAGATACATCTAGAGGTCCAATTGGTGGTCCAGGGATGCCTAAAAACAGAAAAATGTATTTAATACATGAATATATGTTTGTAAATAAATCCACACAAACACAGATGCAACTAGATAAGAATGTTCATTACTCAATAATATTTTGTGATTATAAACAATAAGTTTGTTTATTTCTGATAACTATAATTAGTCAATGAGTGATAAGCAAAAGAAATCATTAAAAAAAAAGAATCTATATTATTTTTCCAAAATATCTTTAATTAACATTAATGAAAGGGGTTAAACATTTTTAGTTTTTCATTGTACTCTATACGCATTTAGAACGGCTTTAATTTATTCTTTATTCTGTACATACATTTGATGTTGGTTTCATTTCTTTATAATACTGTGTGTATTTATTATTGTTTTTATATGTTCACCATACTGTATATATATACATTGTTGTTTTCACATGTTCATCATATTGTAGATAGAGTTATTGTAATTTCCATTTATTCCCTACACTGTACATGCATTTATTGTCATTTCTGTTTATTCACCATGTGTTTAAACATTTATTATTCATCATACTGTATAAACATTTATTGTTGTTTTAAAATTTTAAAGAGTCTAGCTGTAATATATTTATAGTCTATAAGCTGTATGATGTGGCCTGTGACCAACTGGGACAGGCCCGACAAAGTAGCTGAGCGGTCCAGAAGACAGTCTACATCATAGAGACCATGGATATCTTCAAATACGAATAACTTGAAGGAAATTGTCAGTCACTTTAGATTTTAGTTATTAATATCAAAATAACATTCGTTATATTCTTTTACAAATTCCAATCATATAAGATAATTATCACATTATCATTAAATTATATTGTATTAATAATAAAATGATTTATTATTACCTCCATACTATCTGAAACTATTTATTAATTTAACATTTTTTTTAGTATGATGTTAAGTATAGTGTAAGTGGAACAGACCAAGAATCATTTTGAACAAATTGTGTGACACTATAAAATCCTTAACATATTGTGTAAATATTTTATAGAGTAAAACTTCCAAATAATAGGGATTTTCTGTACTTTAAGAAATGTCTGTTTTTTGGAGATAACCATTATTCACAGAGGTCAATAACACACACACACACACACACACACACACATTAAATATGGTGATATGTTTTCTTGTAATATAGTTAATGAATAAAAATATTTCGTATACAAGAATAGCTTCAATTTATATATTTTTCAAAGCTTTTTGCCAAAGTATTAGCATCTTCAGGAAGAACAATAATATAACACAATTTTTACAAAAATTAAATCCATAACTTATTTTATTAAAATTTAATTTTTGTAAAATTTTTGTTATATCATTGTTTTTTCTGAAAATACTAATACTTATCTTGTGGGGGACTGGGGAATGAAATGTGTCTGTAAAATAGAGATTCGTAAAATGGAGGTGTCATGAAATAGAGGTTTTACAGTATATATGTGGATTAGGGAAATTAAATTTTGAATTCGCAAAAAAAATGTTTTTCATTACATTACAGAAAAATTTAGAAATGGAAGTAATACCAGGAAGATAAACCTACAGTTGTAATTCAGGATTATTCAACTTGCTGGCACACATGACTAACTACAACCTACACTAAATATTGTATTAATACTGAAATAATAAAATTGTTTTTTTTTGTAATTATTCTCTTAATATAAAGTGAATTAGAGCTTGACTAGTGAGAACAATTCACAATGGTAAAAATTAAAACTGTTCACTCAAAATCTCACTACACAATAGTTTATTAAAACAAAGACTAGTTTCGACAATGATGTTGCCTTCATCAGTGATTGGCTATTACTTATAAATTTTAACAAACCACATCAATGTTTTTATATGATTCTCTTAATGTATTAATAAATATTAGGTAAGTTAAAGCAAAAGTCAACATTCTCACATGTTATATTCTGGGCGGGTTTCTGAGTGATACTGAACAATATTTGCTCTTCTTCTAAAATAGTATATGTGATGTGTTACCTGTGATATATACTGTGAATGAGCCAGATACACTTCCGCTTTGGTTCTTCACTGTCAGTGTATATGTTCCTGCATCTTCCTTGGTGATTTCTTTGATGAATATGATGATGTAGTCATCAAAAACAGTATATTTAATATGTGGAGTCTGTGAGACTTCTTCACCATCTTTGCTGAGGAAAACATCCATAGGCTGGTCCCCAGAGTAGAAAATCTTGATTTTGCTATTGTCACCCTCAGGCAAGTAGAGAGAATCAGGAATGCGGTCGATACGAGGAGGATCTACAACAAAATATGGCAAGTGGGTGAATAGTTTAAATACATAAAAAAATCATTTCCTTTACACTACTGTACTTTAACTAAAATTGTGACAACTGTTGTCTGAATTTGATTTTTACAACACACAATTTCTACAGCAATAATTTAAAATGTAAATATGTTGGGCTTATAATTAAACACGTTTCTTGTTTATTACCATTATGAACGTCATGAAATATAATGCATGTTTCATTACAATTAGCAAATTGCAACAACTTACTCAAAACAATGAATAATTATAAGTGTTCTTTTTTGATATGAAACAAAAATTTTAACAGTTTAGTATTCACATAGGTATGATAAAAATATATTTTTTTAAAATGTTATATACAACTAAAATATTAAATTTTTAAGATTTGAATAGTTATAAAATTATTTTGATTTAGTTTTGAAAATGATTACATTTTCAAACCTCTTATAATTTGTGTGTTTAAATTTGAGAGCAACAACATAGTGGATTTTGATCTTTAAAGAGGCAAGATTGCCTGAGTGTATATTTTTTGCTAGTTTATAACCTGTGTAATGGTAATTGATATAATGGATATTCTAAAATTAACCTCTATTTCGTTATAAATAAAACAAGTATACGAGGTGTGTTCAAAAAATACCCAGAATGTTTAAATTTCGCACGTTTGGAAAGTCCGATGGTCAAAAATTTTTTTTATTGTTTTCGTATACATGCCCCAGAATTATGACACAATTTTCAGCTGCATTCATTGTTTACTTTATCTGTGGCAGCTGCTAAGGTTAAACGTGTTTTCATGAGCTCGGTGATTTTCGATTTTTTAAAAAAATAGATCAAAGAATGTGTATTAAGTTTTGCGTAAAAAATGAAATAAAGTGTAACAAAGTGAACGAAATGTTAACAAAGGCCTATGGTGAGTCTGCTATGAAAAAAACAAGTATTTACGAGTGGGCGCGAGGACTTTGACAATGACGAACGCCCCGGACTCCCCAGCACATCAACAACCGATTAAAACGTGGAAAAAGTGGAAACAATGGTTATGAATGATCTCCAAATCACAATCAGAGAACTCCCTGATGATGTTGGCTTATCGATTGGCTCATGCTATGATATTTTTGCAAACATTTTGGGTATGAAACGCGTGGCTGAAAAATTTGATGAATTTTGAACAAAAACAGCCGCTAATGGAAGTTGCTTAAGAATCACTAAATGAAGTCAGCGACGATGCAGAATTACTGAAACGTATTATAATAGGCGACGAAACATGGGTTTACGGATATGATGTCGAAACGAAAGCTCAATCGTCCCAGTGGAAGCATTTTGGCTCTCCAAGACCGAAAAAGGCTCGGCACGTGTGGTCGAACGTTAAGGTTATGCTTTCTGTGTTCTTTGATTTTAATGGCATAGTGCATCACAAATTCTTGCCACAAGGTCGAATGATCAATAATGTGACATTAAAAGTGCATCGCTGAAAGAGCTCAAAGCTATCCCAAAGATCGAGTTCCAGAAGTGTTTTGAGAATTGGAAAAAGAGCTGGCATAAGTGCATAATATCTAGTGGGGACTACTTTGAAGGGGACAATATCAATGTAGATGAATAAATAAATATTTTTTTCAAAAAACAAAAATTTCGGGTATTTTTTGAACACAGTGGTACATACAAGTTTCTTTTTGTACATTTCCAGCATAAAACATTACACTATTTTAGTACTTATACACTAAAATATTGTAATTAAGATAAATCTGATGAAGCCGCTTATCAAGCCACTTACATGTCCTTGTAAAATATTTTGAATTGTTTAGGCAGTTCTTGCTTTAAGACATCTCTAGGAAGTTTAGCATTCTGTGATGATTATTCTAGATTGTTCTCCATAATTTTATTTAGGCCCTACAGTAGACTTGAACATTAATGTTATTGTTGAGCCTCTTTCCATAAATTATTCCAAAAATACACTATACCTTTCCTAAAATACAGTTACCATAATCTTTTTCATATATAATATCTGACAGCATTTCTTAACTTTTTCAGTGATTCGATTTGTCCCCACTCCAAAGACTGCTTTTTGGTCTCAATGTTCAAAGGCACCAAAGTTTCTTTCTAGTAACAATGTTATCAAGAAGCTTTTTCTTTTTGTTGTTATAGCGTGGAAGAAATGTCAAAGCAAGTCAGGCACAATTGTTCTGCCAGTGATTTCACCACACAACAAGCACAAAATTCCTTATGACGAAGTTTTTCTGTAAGAATTTCATACATTACTGTATGTGAAACTCAACTAGGTGTTAGAACTGGGAGGATTTTCTATTTCAGCAGCCATTTTGAACCTCCTACAGATATACAGATGCCTAAACAATGTTTCCTTTTACACTGTTGGAAATGTACTGATCCACAGTTCAAGAAATGAAGATGATTTGCGAATATTTCTTAAAATTAAATTTTATAATACAGTACCAATTAAGAAAAATCAACTTGTGTAAGACAATCTATGTCATAAAATCCACTTAATTTTGTTTTGAGAATTGCTTATGTATAGCTTTTCTACCACTATAATAATAAAATAATAATAATTATTATATGTAGTTCTTGTATAACAGAGTGAAAACTTTTGACCTTACTTTCTGACGTGTTTCGAAACATTCGTTTCATTGATGAAACCGACCATCTACTAGTTTTGGCATCGCAAATGAAACAATTGATTCAAAATGTGTCAGTGAGTTCAAAAGCATTCACTCAGTTACTCAAAAATTACTTATAATTTAATTAGTAAAATTCAAAATGATTATAACAAGCAACTAGAACAATAATAATAATTACAAAGATCTATTAATAGAATATAATACACATGAAATATCAAGTGATGTGACCAGATCTAAGACAGAGTATTGAGTATATTGCTAAATAAACTATGAATAGCTTAACAATACAACTACAAATAAGACTGAAATTAAAATGAAAATATTTATTTTATTTTATTGAATGTGATACAAATTGTTCTTTAATAATTCATTACTTCAACACAGGAAATAATATGTAATCGAAATTATGTTTGTCAGTCCTGTTACTTGTGTAATAACACTATTACAATTTTTTTCACTGTTGAACAGATGATTTACTAATAAAATTGTTTCTACAAATGTCAATCATTTAACAAGCAGATGTCCCATCATCATACATTTATTGAATTTAATAATTTCAATAATATTATCTTACTTCATAAATATTGAAAAAATTTTACATGAAGAATTGACTTACTTCCAATTTTAACTCTTGCAGTTGTTGTAACAAAGCCAACAGCATTGTAAGCCTCACATGTATAATCACCATCGTCAGAATCTGTAACTTCTGAGAAATGTAGTCTAAACACTCCTCCGGCAGTTTCAGTTGTAAAACGAGCGCCCATTGTGATTTCCCGTCCATTCTTAAGCCATCTTGCCTTTGGCATTGGTTTACCTGTTGCTTCACACTAAAAATAAATGAAGAACCATAAATAAAGTAAATAGTGTTTTATTTAAAAATCTTTGTTGATTCAGCTCTTGTTAAATTTTCTACATATTCATTTAACTAGAGAATTTGGTCTTAAATATTTATAAACTTCTTTTGCCACTATGAATTTAGAAACAGTGAATCCAATAATGCAATCAAACCCACAGACTAGGTACTCAGTTGCAAGTTACTTCTGATGAAATAGCTATTGAAATGTATATCAGAGAGAAATTGATTGAATATGTAACTATACATCAAGCATAAATTATTATTTTTAATTTGCAGTAATAGACTTTAGTACTTTATTATTACAAGGATTAAGATTAATGCTACTAAAAAAAATTAGTAATAAAAGACATTTATGATACATTAGCAGTTTGTTAGGCTACAATATGTAGATAATAAAATTAACTAAGATGAAGGATCATTCGCACATTGTCTGAATATTGTTAAGTACATCAGTCATAGGCAATAAACTAACTAATGAAAAATTCACACAGTGAGTTAAAAACTGTAATTTAGCAATTTGTGGGATAGCAGAATACATGAATTTGCTCCATTGCAATAGCAAAGATTCAGATTTTTGTGAGATCAAGAAACCCATGTCATCTGAAATTCTAGAAAATTAGTATGTATTTATTTTATTAAGACTGGTAGTACAGACGCCTTGATCTCTTATGTAATGAGTTTCAGTTACCATGGTCAATGAGGTAACATCTTAGTACTACTTATAAAAAGCAGTAAACCAATTCGGGAATGAGTACAAGCTTTATATATGTGCATTCAAGTGGCAAAAGCAGACAAGGGAAAGCATTTGAGCAAGGGCGATTAGAAAATGAAATATGCATTTATCTAATCTCCCACATAAGAAACTAAAATACATATGTAAACGCATAAAAAAAAAACAAAAAAAAAAAAATTATATATATATATATATATATATATATATATATATATATATATATATATATGCGTGTGTGTGTATATAACACATCAAAAAAATGTTTGAGATAATGACCAGTCCCTGAATATAAACTGAAGTTATCCAATCAGTTAAATTAACTGCAGTTTTAAGAGGTCAACAAGATTAACCAATATTTTGATTGATCTAAGATATAGATAACTAAGAATGGGCCGATTTCTAAAATTTTCTATTCACATTCCGATTCTAAAATTTTGTTCCGATTCTTGATTCTTAAGTCGATTCTTTTAAGTTACATAGGCCTACATGATATTCTCTAATAATGAATTTAGTTAACATCTCGGTCATATGTTGAAGCCTTTTAAAAGCTATGGTTTAATGTAATAGTTCACACAATCCATTCGACCGTAATTGATGAATATTAATTTCTGAAAGCATGACAAACATATTTGATAAAGGTGACTAGAAATGCTTTCATATTTGCTGATATGTCATAAATAGTAATAATATTGTTATCTCAAATTGGCATTTACTTTAATCGTTTAATTCATTCGAAGCAAATAATAAATAAATAATAATAAATAATATGACAATACATAAATAAGACATAGTTGATAATTACTTATTTTTCCAATAAATTGCACTGCACACATATTTTAACAGTTAAAAAACAAGAATCAGAATCGGCACTTTTGTCAATGGAGAATAAAGTATCGACAGTTTCTCGACACCGTTAGAACCAACGATCCTGAAATTGAGAATCAGCCCACCCCTATAGATAACCAAAACAAATTTTATGATCTATTGTTTATGTTATAAAATTCCTTTCTACGTGAAGTTTAAAAATTATAACTAATTTTTTATATTAACACAACTCACACATTTAATGTAAATAAAGCATTTATTCTAAAAATATTTGATGAGTCAGTTTATTTATTTAGGAGGAAATAATAAAATTACCTGAAGAGTAAGCAGTCGTCCCAGAGGTACCACTTGGTTGCTAAGAGGTTGAATGAACTCTGGTTTTTCACCTCCTTCGATCTCGCAAACTTTAACTGGAGTGGTGCAAGAACTTGGTTCACTCTTGCCTACTGAATTAACAGCAAACACACGGAACTCATAGTCATTATTTTCAGTAAGGTTCAAAGCAGTGAATGAACAGTCCAAGACGTTGTATTCATTACACTTGGACCATAATGCACTACCGACTTCTCTCTTCTCTATGAGGTAGCCGGTGATTCGGCTACCACCGTCAGATGTCGGAGGATCCCATTTCAAGTCAACATAATTCCTACCAACTTTGACCACAGTTGGTGTGCCTGGAGGTGATGGAGGCTGCAAAACAGAAATTATTTGCTATACAACTGTCCAGTAAAGCTAAAACGGAGTATAGAGACTTTATTTTCTAACAGATACTAAAACAAGACATATCCCACAGCATTTAATTTAAAAAAAGATGCTGTTGATAATTTATAGTTATAAGAGAAATATTTTTATCTCATTTCTAAATAGACTATGACTGTTGGGGTCATTAGTCATGTTTCATTCACTGATGTATTTATCAATAACTGTAATATAGGCAAGTATGGAAGTAAGGTCTATAACTTTAGTTATTATTGTTTTAACAAATCGATGGCTAAACTCCAATACCACATACCTTAAAATTTTAAGATATATTTTAAAACTAGCTCCCTCTAACTTGTGGTAGCTCATAACTTACAAAAATGTAGAACTTTGGGAAATTTTTGTTAAAGTTGGAACTTATAAGATGGTTAGATGGCACCACCGGAATATTTTTTCTATCTCCTGAAAAAATGCATTTTTTTAAATAACTATTGTTGGAGTTTAGCTATCAAAATGTAATTCTTATGCATACATAGCTTTTCATAAAAAAATGCATTACAAACATTTCATATGTTATTATATAGTTTCAAATGCAAATTTTTATTATTAAGTTTTATTTAAAATGAAAATTTAGAACTTCTTGAAATAGTCTATAAACATGATACTTTATAGTTATTGAAATAAGATATGAATGAATTTATTAAACTCTTTTTAAAACAATATTACATGAATAAAAAAATAAATACTATGAAACTACCATGAGTAAAAAAATAAGTAGATCAAATTTTGAATATTGAGTTAAATTTTTGTGAACAATATTATAAGTTTGTTGTGTTGTTACAGAATATGTAAAGCATATAAATTAAAACTCTTAAACCTTGATCCAGACTGCAATTAAGTATTAGTCACCTCATCAGGAAATAATTTTACTTATACAAAGTTACTATAGCTAAATTAATGCTAAAAGTTAAAATAAATAAAACAAAAATATATAAATACACACACACACACACACACACACACACACACACACACACACACACACACACACACACTCTCTCTCTTTCTCTCTCTCTCTCACACACACACACACACACACACACACACACACACACACACACACACACACACACCATATTTACATACATTTATTAAAAGATTTTTTCTCAATGATATAAAGAGAAAATTGTTCTAAAATCTTTAAAAATTAAGAAATGTAATTTGTATAGAAAACATATAAAGGTTATCAGATCTGTAATAAAACGATTTAATACCTTGGCTTTGCCTTTAAGTTTAAAGTGCTGTGATGCTGGAGATGGTTTACTGAATCCAGCTGCATTCTTAGCCCTCACCCTAAACTCATAGTCATGTCCATGAAGCAAGCTGTGTACTATATAATTAGGATCTTTAACCAAATAATCATTTGCAGTTCTCCACTGAGTATCTTCAACAACATCTCTAAAATAGAAAAAAAAACATATCAAGTATATACAGCACTAATGGGGAACAGACAAATTATTGAATAGCATTGGATATTAGCAGATTACTACAATAGGTTGACTCATTGTCTTAATATTTGTTCAATAATCACAGAAAAATTCAAAGTGTAATAATATCAAGCTTATGAACATGAGAAAGTAAATAAAAATGTAGAAAGAGAAAAATTATAGTTCGAATAATTTATGTCCACAACAATGGATTATATTACACATTAAAATTATGTATTTTAAAACTGATTAAACATTTTACTAATCTATGAATTTTCATAAAAAATAAAAGCATGAAATCATAAATAAATAAAAGTTATAAAACTAAATATATATTTCTAAATGTAAATAATCCTGTTCTTTGTGTTTTACCTTCCATGGCATTCCTAATATAATTTCAAGGGTGACACAACAAATGTCACCAAACCGCAGTGAAACAAATTTAAAACACTTTTAGTGGTTCATTAATTTATAACTTTTTTTTAAAAATTATTATTTTGTTTTTAATTCGGAAATTGTATTATTTTTATATTTGTTTTTGAGTTAAATTCTACAATTTTCAATAACCTCAAAAAACTCCTTTCATTATACAGCTAAGAATTATATTTTATAATGTTGTATTATTTTATAATACTATATAACATGTATTAGTAAAGAATGACCATTTTAAAGATGCATATGAATTAACTGACCTGAATTCAACTTTGTATCCTTGAATTTTAGCTCCACCATCGCTCCTGGGACGCTCCCACATGAGTGATGCATTGCTTGTGTCCCAATCTACAATTTGTGGTTGTCCAGGTGCATCCGGAACAGTGAATGGGAATTTGGCTGTTACAGGAGTGTCTGTTTCTATTGGTTCTGAAATACCATATTGGTTTTCAGCACGGACACGGAAGTGGTACTTTTTGTTGGGTTCAAGACCAATTACATCATATGTGCAGTTCCGGACAAAGCTGCTAACCTTCATCCAAATCTGTAATGAACATGAATATGTATTATCATTCAAAATTATTGCTTTTAAAAACACATGAAATGTTTTCTGTAGGATTTATACAAATCCTCATTAAAAAAATTGTATGTTAGACATTACATTTGGTACATGTAACAAGAATATCTATGTTTATACCATATTCTATAAAAAAATAATGTACTTTATTACAGAAAAAAATTTTATTTAGAAAAAAGTTATGTATTTATATTTTAGTAATATTCAAAGCTCCCCTGATGATATTTTCAAATTATGTTTTAAAGTATTTCAATTTATAATGTAACATTATTCGAGTTTGGAATTTTTCATGTTTAAGGGGTGGGTTAACCTTCCCCATAAAGGCGGTGTTTTTCTCAGCATTTTTCATTATTTGTTATGAAAATGTATTTCTAGTTGTCAGACGTTTATTTCTAGCTCATTACTCCACAACCTGCATTCTATGAAACGGCCCAACCTATTTTTGTTCATTTTTCCCTCGTAGCTTTAGTGTGAATTTAATCTTTGTCACACGTGATCAGATTGCGGAGGATTCGTCCACAACCGCCCTTTCGTGTAAGTTACTTGTGCGGAGTCTCTCGTGCAGTTGTTTATATTACATAAGACTTTGTGGAGTTAAATTATTATTGTTTTTGTTATTATTATTTTAGTGTTGTATGTCTTTTTAGAATCAAAGTTTCACTTTTTACTGTTGATCCATTTGAAAAGGAGAGAATTCGTATAATGCTATTGGTGTTGAAAAAGAAGAAAATCAATAAATACTTCCTACCAGAAGTTTTGTTTGACAGCTCTTTGATAATTCTGATGAAAACGAGTCTTTTTGCCAGATGATGAACCTGATGATGAAGTCAATGAAATTGTAAATGAAACAAATGAGGACAAAATTGGTGAATCTAAAAATGATAAATATGACCAATTTGTTGAACTTTTGTCAGATTTTGATGTTATAGAGAAAATTCTGCTAAAAATCCGCCAGGAAGATGTTACAGTGCAGTTTTACAATAGAAAAAAACCTTTTTTTTAGTAAAAAACGAAAAATGCTGTAGCATACTGAACCAGGAAGGCAAGGGAGAACAGCAAAAAGAAACATAATTCTCATGAGAGTGGGTCATGTTCACGCTACACTAGTGGTGTCTATTAAGCTTAGAAATGAACAATTATGAATTGTTTTTTCAACAAAGACTGTAAGATTCTGCTAGAACCTGTTGTGCTATAAAGCCAATATTTTGTTTCATCCACTAAATCTTAGGGTTATATATTTGAATACAAAATATTCCTTATTTTCACTAAATATTATAATTAATTTCATATTCTAATATGTAGTGTCTACCATCATGATAAAATATTTTTTTATGTTTAGACGTTGAATTACGTTAGCACAGAAAAATAACCCGCAAACACCTCTCCCTTAATGAAAACAGTGGTCTAGTATACATTGCTTACACGTTTTAACAATTCAAATATTTTAAAAAAATATGACGTTTAGAAAATTAAAATTGTACAATAATGATGTCTAAGATTATTTACAATGCATTTATATAGTATTTAATTGTGAAGTCACCCAAACATAAAATCGTAAATCTTTTAAATGTTAAAGGCTGTTTGTGCGGAATAAACCTCCCCAAGTGCCCTCTCCCGTTTGAAAATCTATGTGCCCTCTCGAAAGTTAATGATTTAATCTGGTAGACTTTACGATGGCCTGAGTGACAGTAAAAGATGTATACAATCATCAAACAATAAAAAAGACAAAAAGTGATTTTTTTCTACTGTATATACGTTTTTACAAAGGTGTAATATTTATATAATTTAAGTAACAATAAAGTACAGTAAAGCTTGGATAATTCAAACGTGTTAAATTCAAAATTGCTGATAACTCAAAGATTATGGCTAGTCCCTTGAACTTTATATGCTATTAATGTAAAAATGATGAATAATTCCAAGTTCAACTTCTTTAGTTCAAAGTTATTAGTTTGGATATGGGCTCGAATTCCAGGTGCACTAGTGATCCAAGAATTCTCTCTGTTCAGATCGAGATTATGGGATTTGGTGTGTAAGTGGTATCAGGAGAATCAGTTCTGTGCTTTATAGGGATAATTATCATCTCCCGATACACAGCATAAATAAAGAAAGATATTTATGGCCTGTTGACCGTCTGTCAGATGCCTGAACATAATAGATCACTTCCGTTTTTATGTCAACTTTAGTGAGAAGCTCAATGTAGATTATACTCGGTGTTGATCAGTAGTGTAAAATATTTTTATAATTAATGTATTATTGTGTAAATACAAAATGAACAATAATAGTGTAGCATCCGTAATAAAAATTGCACCTGCATACAAAATATAATATTTATTTAGTGTTTTATAAGTGAGTGTATTTTTGTAGTGAAATACAACTAAATTAACATGAGGAATTAAATCGTACCTACTAATGTGAGCGGTGTGCATGTAACTAGATTCACAATGGGTTAACTGCTAATAATTATAGTTTTATAAAACCACTATGCCTAAGTTTATTGCTTATTCAAAATATAGTGTTTAACTTAGACCAGTGACAGAATATTTGAAAACAACCGAAAAGGTCGTCGTAGAAAAAAAAAATGCTAGACTGTTTTGACTGAAATGGTATTCTTCAACTTTCATATATTAAAATTTTGGTTAGTTCGAATGTTTTTATTAGTCACTTCAGCTTCGAAATATCCAAGTTCTACAGTATAATTTTTAATTTTTTCTTGTTTTTAAGACAGTGTTTTATTGAAATATATAAAAAAATCACTCATTCTAATAATGGGAATATATACTTTCAACCATTTTAAAAACTGAAATATAAATCTATTAAAATACTTACACCCGATGAAACCTCCATTTTCTCAACAACATAGTTTGTGATTGGTGAACCACCATCATCAAGTGGTGGTTTCCAAGATAGGCAGCAGGTTTCAGGTGTAATATCAGTAACATCAAGTGGGCCTTGTGGAGGTAGTGGTTTGTCTGCAAATATGTAAATAGCAAAATAAAACAGGAAAAGTAGCTCGAATTCCACATCACAAGTACTTAAAAATTTATTGTATGAAACCATAAAATTGGAATAAACTCCATCTTGTGAACAATATATTTTGGTCAGAATGTTTAAACAGTACTTTTAACTAAATAAATGAAATTGTAGCAATTTAACCTAGGTATATTAAACTTACTATTATTGATATTAATGTTGAAAATTTCTTATTTTACTATGATAAGTGTGTAACAGCGTACTGAATATTCCTTTCATCTTTTGTACAACTTTAATGTATTTATCAAAGTTAATATGTCGGTTAGTGAAACAGCAAATGAATTAAGAATACCAAAGTGTATTAAAAGACAAAAATATGAATAGTTTTGAGCTAGTAGAATCTAGGTATAACAGAGATCATTTTGAAAAATGTAATTAATTATGGAAACCTAAGCTGCTTTATAAATACAGATGTGTTTCATAAAAATAAATAAACTCATTGTTTTTTCTGTCTATGACATGCAAGGAATAGTACTTTTCCCTGAATTTTAAGAACTTTTAATTAATACATTCCCTACCGAGCGCATATATGCGCCGTCTGGTTTCTCTTGACAGACTGCCAGTAACAATTCAATCTTTCCACACATATTTTTGTTTGTGCTGTTTTTAGTATTTTTTGGGGTGGTGCATATATGAGCTCGGTCTATAGCACGAAAATCCTATCGTAGACCGTGCGTCCCACGTAAGAGCCACTACAAAGGCTTATATCAACAAACACTCAACTAACTTTTCTTGGCTAGTCATGCTAGACAGATTGCTTATATAGGCTTGTATATCGAATAAATACAGACAATATAAATATTATTGTAACAGAGACAAAATATGTTTACAATTGACTTCTATACATAGTACAGAATATTTACAAACTCACACATCACTTTTGACACGTTTACATTTTTTGTGATAAATGACATTTAGAGTAAACCTAGTAAAAGTGATCATTCAAAATAAAAACTGCCTCAGTAGCATGAAGGAATAAACAAGGATGTCATTTTTATGTTATTGCCTCTGATAAACTGAGAGACCAAAGGTCCCACAATATCATCAGACAGATACGAATTTATCAAGTTGGTAAAGTAAACCACTGATTTCTCAGAGGAATAAAAGAGTGTCCCAAATATAACCCGTTGGTTCCTTTCATCTACCCCGAACTGCGCATATGTGAGACTTTGGTACAGGAAAAAAGACCGTACAGAGTATATATGAGTCGGGTGGTCTACACCAATAGTTATTTTGGTTACACTGCAGTAGCGAACGTGTTAAAGTAGTCACTGATGATAATTGCTAAATTAGAGAGTTTTAGTTAATGATAAAATAAAAGGTTAAGTAAATGATAATATAAAAAACTTGAAATTATATATTACCAACAACAAGAACTTTGCAAGAAGCAGTGTCAGATCCAATGGTGTTGAACAACTGAATAGTATAAGAACCAGAATCAGTTGCTCTCTTAGCACACTTGTTGCGGAAAATGGTTTGATTTTCAGAGGTTTCAAACTTGATCCTAGCATCTGGAATGACTTCTTCAGAATTGATGGTCCAAACAGGTTTAGGCGTTGGATTACCAAGGAAAGGTACAGTGATTGTGAATTCTTCGCCTGCAATGACAGTCATGTCCCGGATACTTAGATCACTGGTAATCTTAGGTGCACCTGTAATTAAATAAAGAAATTTTATAAAATCACTTCTAAAACAACATAGGCAATGTGTATCTTGTATATACACCATTTAATAATTACATAGTTCAAGAAGAACTGACTTCAGAGAGAAGTTTAGGAACTAAATAAATTATAAAAAAAGTAATTTTGAGCTCTTGGTTACACTGTTGATCTATGAATGTTTTCTACTTATGTGGGTCGAAGAGAAATAGTTTTGTCATAGACTCTCAGTTATTAAATGAATGTTGTGTGCCACAAAGACCCTTTGTCACTTAATTGAAGCTACCATTGCAATGACTCATTTATATGAGTTGATTCTGATCAAAGTAAACACATTTGTAACAGTTGAAATCTTCAAGGAAGATTAAAGATGGAGCTAATGGATATTGTTGTGAGTTATTGTCCATCATTACATTTAAAATTTTTTATGCTTTTGTTAGTTTCTATTTTATTAAATTTTTTGTGTAAATTTTATTTTGTAATTTTTAGATAATATTAAAAAAAAAATAAATGTTTTAAACTTTAAATTTGGTTTGAAAATTGTAAAGTTGTAGGAGATGATAACCTGTATAAACAAAGTCTTTTACAAAGACAGATTTATTTTCCCCTTTCTCTACTATAATTTATTTTTCTATTTATATTACTGTAAATTTATAGAATTTTTATGATAATAGCAAAACCTATTGATATGTCTAAAATGAAACTAAATCCAAATTACTTTTTATCTAAGAAAAATTAAAATGTTGTAATGAGCTTACATGGTGGGGATCTGCACCAAATGCCATCAGAAGAGGAACTGTAAGGTCCTTGACCAGCTGCGTTGACTGCAGCTACTCTAAATTCATATTCATGGTTTTCGATCAGGTTTGGACACCTGGA
Organism: Prosapia bicincta; assembly: GCA_036971475.1. Taxonomy (NCBI): domain Eukaryota; kingdom Metazoa; phylum Arthropoda; class Insecta; order Hemiptera; family Cercopidae; genus Prosapia; species Prosapia bicincta. The sequence goes on from JBAIZL010000003.1 coordinate 34,479,229, forward strand.
ACAGAAAATAGTTATCAGTAAAATATTCAAATGTATAAATTATATTGAGGACAAATTGTTATTTAATTTTTTTTGCACATTCAGTTGGAAAATATTTGAAATAATGATAAACCTAATCTTCTTTCACTAAACAGGACACAATGAGAAAGAAATTATTTTAAATAATGAAAAAACCTACTCTTCTTTCACTAAACAGGACACATTGAGTAAGAAAATATTTTAAATAATGATAAACCTACTCTTCTTTCAATAAACAGGACACATAGAGTAAGAAAATATTTTAAATAATGATAAACCTACTCTTTTTCACTAAACAGGACACATTGAGTAAAAAAATACTTTAAATAATGACAAGCTTACTCTTTTTCACTAAACAGGACACATTGAGTAAAAAAATACTTTAAATAATGAAAAACCTACTTTTCTTTCACTTAACAGGACACATTTAGTGAGAAATTATTTTAAATAATGACAAATCTACTCTTCTTTCACTAAACAGGACACATTGAGTAAGAAAATATTTTAAATAATGATAAACCTACTCTTCTTTCACTAAACAGGACACATAGAGTAAGACAATATTTTAAATAATGATAAACCTACTCTTTTTCACTAAACAGGACACATTGAGTAAGAAAATACTTTCAATAATGATAAACCTACTCTTCTTTCACTAAACAGGACACACTGAGTAAGAAATTATTTTAAATAATGATAAACCTACTATTCTTTCACTAAACAGGACACATTTAGTAAGAAATTATTTTAAATAATGATAAACCTACTATTCTTTCATTAAACAGGACACATTTTAACTAAACAGGAGTATGAAAATATTTTAAATAATGATAAACCTACTCTTCTTTCACTAAGCAGGATAGAGAGAAAATATTTCTTCATAAGCTTGTTAGAGAGAATTCTTTCCTAATGGACAAAAACCTGCTCTCATGAGCATTATTTCCCCCATCTATACCTATATCCCATATAATTAACCACTTAGCTATTAAGCAAATACTATTAACGTAATTAATTTTTCACCTTAATACATATGATGAAGTTCCTTGTATCCTTTAGTTCTTTAGACAAAGCAAACACGAGTAAAATAAAAAGATAAATGATAACACATTTTCTACTTGCATTATTAAGGAGACAAGACATGGATTTTGTACGAACCACCTGAAAATAAGTACTAGTTCATGAAGAAGTATCCCACAAATTCTCCTCCAAAAAAGGGAATATTAAAAGCCAAAACTTGAATAAAGGGCAATGACTGCAAACTAATTAACTTTAGGAACTACGAGGGAAATCCAAGCCAAACAGGAGAGGAAAGAATAACTTCAGCAGAAAGTTGTGAAACTCTTATAAGATTATAACACAATATACAACAAACATGAGTTTTAAAATGTTGTCTGCCGGTGTTATGGTGATTCAAGGCAATGTTCAGCTTCAGCATTTGCAAGAACACAAAGGGTATTTAAATATTTCAAATTGGATGACTTGAATATATCTGTTATAATCCAATTTTCGGGTCTACTGATTTTCACAATTTCCCAATAATTAACGATTGTTATGAGTTTAATAATAAAGTTCCAAAGTGATGAAGCACTTAAAGAGTCAGTAACTTTAAGGCTTCAACCAATGAAAGAATAGTATAACATCAACATTAAAACACAATACAACCATATTAGGTGAATTAATAACAATAGAAACTGTGTATAAAGGAAGTGGTATGCTCAAGTATTATAAAACATTTCTGCTTTGGGATATTCTATTTTTGCTGATATCTACAAAGTAATTCATTACTTCCAGGATGATGGGGTGTTTTTGTTAAAAAAAGATTTAGTGTTTGTCTTATATACAGTTACAGTTTTGTTTAACTTATTTATTATTGCACAATAAAAAGCTTTATTTATTCTCAATAATATAAACAAATTAATGAATCCTAGCTTTGAGAATACATACTTGCACGTAAGATCTGGTATATGGGCTTGGACAGCTTTCGTCCATTTATCTTCGCTCATAAGTCTCTTCTCAATAACATATCCAGTGATAGGAGAGCCTCCATCATGACGAGGTTTAGTCCATCCGATAGTTATAGAGTCCTCATTGGAATCAATGCCTCTAGGAATACCAGGAGCACCAGGAGGATCTGAAACAACAATTAGGGCAATTTAAAAATAATAATTTGTATATACCAAATAATTAAAAACTGAAACATTTTATCATATTTTGTTTTTTTAAAAATAAGTTTGTGCTTATATTTTTGAAATGGAATATTTCAGTCTAGTTTTTATACTCTTTCGAAGAGTTTCCTGTAAAATCAATACCCCAATCCTTATACTCTGTAATGTCCATATATCGCTTCATGATTCATCAGTGGGTGTGATCATTATATTGTTTAATGCCTTTTTTAAGATTTTATAACTGTATCCCTGGGCTAGAATAGGGATCTATACACAATCTAACCTTAGGGTCAAATTGTTTAAACTTTTCCGCCTTTATCAATCATTTATAAAGTAAGTGCTTGCTAAATTTGCAAGTTCAATTAATTGTGTGTATTGTTACGATTATGAGACTTGAAGACATTTGGTGGTCAAAAGTGGAAATAGATCCTTCTATCGTTAACAGATGGCGTGAGTAGTCTTTGAAAGCATTTGTGAATAATCTCATGTTTATCTGCATGTTTATTGAAGATATTGGTGAAAATGACTTACTGTATCATTCTGATTTAAAAACAAGAAATTTACTAGCCGAATTTGATATTACAAGGAGAAAAACAGTTTCTCCAATATTTATTTACACAAAAACGTTTACAAGTATTGTAAATTCCGAGAAATCAGTTGAGCGATATGGTAACTCATACCCTGTCTATCAGACCTGTTATCAATATTATTCATTATCAATATGTCATTCATATTGTATTTGACTTTACCCAAATACATCTTTTAGGTTTCATAAAATGTACAGTAGTTGTTTGTCCATCTAGTTGTATGTAAATTGTTCAAGCGACGACTGCAAAATGTATTTTCATATACATTTATGATTTCAGAGTGATTTTATATAATTTAATTTTGGAAGATCTCTTTCACATTTGTTTTGTGATTTTGGTGTCACTTAAAGTATCAAAGAGTACCAAGATGTCCGAATCTCAAAAAAAACGGTGTTATTCAAGTCATAATGAAAAACTTGACCTTCAAGATCAATACAGTAAATTACCAAAAGCGAGTCAAAGAAATGCTGCTTCTCAACTTAGCGTTTTAAAATCTCTCTTACATAAAACTTTGAAGAACAAAGATTCCATCGTGTCATTATGAAAGTGTAATGGAAATGTTGACAGCAAAAGAAATCATTCTGGAAATGATCCACAAGTGGAACCAGCTTTAAAATTATGGTTTAAAAATGTTCGCAAAAAAGATCTTGAGTTGATGCCCATTGATGCGCCAAAAAGCCGAGAATATTGCAAAAATAATTGGAAAGCAAGATTTTAAGGCCCCAGATAGATCAATGAAAGATAAGAGAAATCATTGTTTATAATAAAAGATGTGGTGAAAAGAAAGTTGCTGATTTTGATGGAGCCGAGAACTTGTTACAGAGTATTCTCCTAGCGGGTTATATGATGCAGATAAAACAGGACTTTATTATCGTGGTTTACCCGAACATACTTATGTATTCAAAAATGAAAATGCTAGTGGCTGTAAAATATGTAAACACGTATAACTGTTTGGTGACGTAGCAACTTAGTTGGACAAATAAAACTGTTAATCATCAGCAAATCTAAAAATTCATGCTGTTTTCAAGGTATCAAATAGCTACCAGTTGAATATCATTCAAACTCCAGTGCTTGGATGACATAAAAAATGTTTAATGGATCGTTGACTAAATGGGATACCAGCCTGAAACACAACATTGTCCTTGTAATAGACAACTGCACTGCAGTTATAATAAACACTACGCTGAACGATATCAAAGTGATTTACCTTCAGGCCAATACTGATTCAGCCATGTGACCAAGGCATAATTAAAAATCTGAAAGCGTTTTACTGACAAGAGAAGCATGTTAAAGTAATAGAAAATATGAATGAATTTCAGACCCTTACCGTAAAGAATTATCTAAAAAAAACTTCTTTACTTGATGCTATTCATCTTGTAACAAAATCTTGGAATCAAGTTTTTGAAAAAACTGAAAAATTGCTTTAGAAAAGATGGGTTATTTATTGAAGAAAATCAAGAGCAAGCTACATCTGAGGAAGAGTCAGAAGAGAACTTGAACGCTTTGGATTTGTCTTTAAGGGAATACACTGAGTGGATAGAAGTTGATGGTAGCTCCCAGTAACTTCTCTAGTGTCGATACATGTTTGTATAAAGCTTTGATTTTTACTTTAGTGCTCCAGAAGAGTTTGGAGAACATTGTGCCTGAGTTGTTTTTAAATCCGACCATCCCAAGTTAACTTATGATGCTTCAACGGAAAAAATGCTTCAGGGAGTTTTATGAACAGATTTAATTTGGTTTAACTTTTATATTTTAATGTTTTTTTTATAGTTTGAACCACTTAACGCGGCAAAATATCCAGTAAAAACAATGATTATAAAAATAAACTAAGCTTTCTGAACTAACACAAGAATAAACGATAACTGTCCTATTAGAGTGAATGAACCAACTCAAGGTGGGAATAGACTACTGTAAATATGAGTCACTGACAAAATGCTTGGATGCCTGAAAACCTTGCCATCATAAGGTTGTAGTAAACAAATGTCAGCTAATCTCAGCAATAAATAGTCTCGGACGTGACATATGCATTATCTATGTCTCCGTTTACATTATCGATTTCTATGGCTTTGTGAAACACATGACACAAACAGAATCAAACATTCCGAGTTAAACGTTGAGTGGTTATTTTAGTATGTAGTATATTTTAGTAGTAGGGTCTTTAGTTTTGTATGTAAATTATATTTTTTCTCTGTCTTATTTATTGTGTTTTATTAATTGTCATAGAGCATTTTATCATTTGTATATCTTTTTTTTTAATTGTGACCCGATAAATAAAATAATATTTTAGTGTCTAATACAGTGTTTTGATGTTTCCAATTCACCTGTATATGTTGGAAATAAAATTATTGAGATGAAAACAACGAACACGATAATTAGATACTACGACAAGCTATGCAACCTGCATAGCGTTCCACTGCCGTCAGAGGTGGAAGTTAACGAAAAACCGACAGTAGTTTGATGAGATCACCAATATCGCCGCCGTGCTGAGTGTGTTAAAGTATATGTGGTATATATATTATACTTATTATTTTAAGTATATATTATATTATATTATATGTATATATATATATATATATATATATATATATATATATATATATATATATATATATATATATATAATTATTATATGATAAACTAATTTAGTAATTTTATGATTTTGTTCATACCAAATGGATGCCTGGCTTTAATAGGATCTGTAGTCATTGCAGGTTCTGATATGCCATACTGGTTCTCTGCCATTACTCTGAACTGATAAGTGCGTCCAATTATAAGGTTACGTATACGACAGAATGGGGTTGTAATGTAACTGCTCACCTATTTGTAATAAACAAAAAATTATTATTAAAAACTAATATATTGAATAAAAATATTATCCCAAGGGATCAATCAAAATGTTTTTTAATTCATTGATTCTATTTTCTCCATAACAGAATCACAAATTAAAGACTCCATAACTATAAACCATATAATTCTGTCTTTAAGCAATTTGGTTAACCAACCAGTCATGAGTAAATGAGATATGATTTCAATCAACAATCAGGCCAAAAGAAAATTTTTAGCCTAATATAGCCAAAATATACACAATTTTAAAACGTAATACAAATTGTTTTATAACTTTTTCATATATGTAAACAAATTTTTATGTAAAAAACTATTCTAGGTTAAATACAAAATTAAAAGAAATGTAAACAAATTTTAGTTTATAAATAATTTTTATTGGTTTCATAGCAAAAATGCCAACTAAGTATTAATGGTTTCATCTATATTTTAAACTTTATTACACTGCCATTATGAAACAATTTGATCTAGATGTGAGATAGACCGGGTAAAGACTAAAGTGTATTGCAGCATACCAAGAACCGAAGCAACAATGCCTTTACAAAACATGAGTTTAAGAATCTTTCAATGACCCACTTTTCTTTGTAATATCTTGAGATGGCTTTTCTTTGTAATAACTTCACAATATTCTTTACAAACACAAAAAATAAAATAATGTGAGTTTTTTATTTTAGTAGTTAATGTCCGACTTTTGCCTTTACTTTAGATTTAGATGTTGTTTAGGAAATGTAGGTTTTATCTAAAGTGACTATAAATGGCTAACAAAGCAACCACATACTTAAGGTGTCACTTAAATGGGGGAAGAACTATAACAATTGAAGACATGTCCCAAATTTTAATTAATATTAAATATAACTTACTGCTGAACAAGTGTTTCATCTTATTAAAAAATTGATTCCTGTTGAAAAAGATTTATTAAAGTATTATGTCTTTTTTCAGTAAACTTTACCTTTGACCAAGTTGCAGCTCCAGGTTCTTTCTTTTCAACGATGTAGTTTGAAATTTCAGCTCCACCATTGTCTTTAGGTGGATTCCAGTATAATGTAAGAGCCTCTCCAGCAAACTCATCTGCACGCAAATTCTCTGGTGGAGATGGTCTGTCCAGAACCTTGACGAATATTGTAGCAGTGTCAAAACCAGACTGGTTACGGAGTTGTAATCTGTACTGTCCAGTATCTGACCTCTTTGAGTTCTTTACTACAAAGCTGGCTGAGTTTCCAGTTAGCTAAAACAATTTAAATTTAGAACATTAACTATTTTTATAAGAAAAAGAAAAATAATAACATTAATACTCAGAGTATCAACAAGTTATGATTTCCATTATAAATAAATAAAACCTTCCTAACCAGATAAAATTTTACATCCTGATTTACATTTTGATTTTCCAAAGACAGGTACTACAAAGTACTTAAAGTCTACTAAGACATCAATCTAAGCTATCAAAACACTTGTTATTTATCAGTGAAATAAATAACAAACCTCAACTAGTCCCTCTCGCACCTCAAAGTACACTGAACAATACTGTGTCTATACCAAAATGGTATTGAGACCTAAATTGGAGTGTATGTGTTCATACTTTTCTATATTTTTTAATAAAGAAACATTAAATAAATAACAATACATAAATAATATTTAAATAAATGTAGTTTCAATTTGGATGGTTTTCCCAGATTTGAGATATGTACGAATTCAATAAATATTGTAAAAAAGTACAAAAGTGCATATTAAATGACTCCAAATATCAGTCAATGGTATAATGAAATTTAAAATTTCTTTCAGTAATATTGAAACACATGAAGACAAGGTCAGAGAGAAGATTTATGATGTTTTTGTACAAGGTTGCACCTAAAGTAGATCTATTTCCTGTCAGGGATATAAGGAGGTGTCTTCTCTTTACACCATAAAAATAAAATCAAGCCAGAACAATATAAAAGATAACTATTTTTACAAAGTACATACAATTTTCCACCGTTCCCAGTTTTCTAAATGAATTCAACCGGAAAACAAATTTATACACTCCTCTTTTACAAACAGATTTATTTACACAAAATTTAACAAAAACCGACATATCAAAATGGGAACTACTATGAAGTTAATGCTGAATATGGAACATTAATTTAAATAAAATTAAAAAAATAAACAAATTTTAGAAACAGAATCGGAAAACGGAAGAAAAAATTACTGGAAAGTAAAATTTCTACAAATATAAATTATTAAAATGTATCAATTAAACCCAAATTACAGAAAATATGGTGAAAAATTCTATCCAGGGCTATAAAATTACAACTGAAAATCTAAATATACAACACATGGAGAAATATGCAAGTTTAATAATAAAATACTCTCAATTAACTACTTGAACATGTAGTTAATGTACAAATTTTGTCAAAAAACACTTCTTTAGAGTTTAAGGAAGTTTTATATATCAGTTTCCACAAAAAAATTCAAACAAATAAAACCAAGAGTAAAGAGAGGTTAAATAAAATTTAGAAATATTTTTAATGTAAACATATTCCTCAGTAAAGACTCAGTACAAAAAACAATTTTATTTATTGAATTGTGAGACATAGTGTTTAATGAAAACCTTACTTGTTTGTGTACTCTATGATCAGAGTCGTCCATAATAGAATCATTATAAAACCAAGAAGCAGTTGGTTGAGGGAATGCAACAAATGGAACATGGATGGAGAAGTCTTCTCCTGCACGGACAGTAATGTCTCTAACACCTCCCAGATCCATACAGGGTTTGTTCGCTTGTTCTTCAATAAGTATGTTTGCACTGGGTCTGCTAGGATCTGATGGGCCGACGTCATTGATAGCAATTACTCTGAACTGATATTCAGCTCCTTCTTCCAAGTTAGGTACCTGCAAATAAAGTCAAGTTTAAATTATATGAGAAATCTGAAAACATTATTCATCAATACAAAGATAAAATAATGTTATGGAAAAAATTGTTTTTTTACCTACAAATTCAGTTTAAACATCAACTACTTTCTCAAATACTCTGTACAAAATGTAAATACCTTTACATCTTTTTAGACAGTAGAAAAAGACTAATAATTTTTGTTTACATTTAAATGTGTTCTGGTTTTGAATTTTGTTTTACTGTGTAAAATTTTATTAATACATACAATAATGTCAAAAAAAAATCTATAATAACAGAGCAATTATAGAGAAATACTTTTGATTTCTGACAAGCTTTTTGACGGATTCCAGGATCTCTAGAAGTTTTAGTATATGATGAATTATTTAAATGATCATTTTTGTTTTGAAAACTTATTATTTTTCAGACTTACAATACTGAAAAGACTTATAGATAGACTCATGCTATGTGTTATTATAATCTGGCTTTGGAAAGCCTAAAAAAAGAACAGAAAAATACATCATCTTTTAGCATGTGTTTTTTCAAAATAGCATTGTTGTTCCACGACAAAACTTTATATAAGTTTAATGAACAGTATCAAAACAAAATGCTTGTTTTTAAAAAATCAAGAGGCATTTTTGAAATCTTTCAAAAAAAACTTTTTTTTTAATTTGGAAAAAAGTAAAATGAGTTCAATGTTCTCTGTCAAATTTAACAGTCTTATTAGGTCTGAAGAGACTTACACCAATTTGAACTTTTTAGATCTGAGACATCTTTTCACACTTTCTCTAATACGCACATAAATATATGGACTTAGTTTGGTGAAAAGTATATTTATGAAATGAATTTTCATATTTACTAGTATGACTAATATTTACAAAAATCATGTGTTTGGTGCTGCAATCTGTGAACATAATTTTGTGTGACAACTGAAGATATTTTCCCCATTGTTAATTCATACTCTGACGTTTCACTGACTTTGATGTTCTCCTTCTCATAGGTTAGATTACAATTTGAAATTGTACATTTGTAAATTTATAGAATAATAAAGCTAAGATTAAACTTTAAAAAGTTTACTTGTTCTAAAATTTTTAAGAAAAAAATAAAATAAAATAATTCTAAAAAACTCACTTTGTGGGCACCACTGTGGGATTTCACTCTTTATGAAATAATCAAATCTTTACAAGTATATGAATGGAGGAAATACTTCAACCTTCGATGTTTTATATCTTTTATAACGTAAAAATCTCTGAAATTTAGAATTTTTAACATCCTTCGTAGAAACTATTAGTAAATAAACAAATATAAACATCCAATAAATCATGGTTAGGCCATGGGTTGATTTAAGATACAATGTATAATATGATAAAAATATATAATTTTATGTTTTCGTATGTTTGTAAATTTCATATAGCTAAAGTGTACTTAGATGTAGTCAATTTTGTTGCAGATGTGGAGCCTTTATATGTTATGGTCAATGTCTATTTAACACATTCAGCACGGCTGCCAAATTGGTGATCAAACTACTGTATGTTTTTTCGTTAACTTACACCTCTGACGGCAGTGGAATGCTATGCCGGTTGCATAGTTTGTCGTAGCATCTAATTATCATGCTCGTTGTTTTCATCTCAATAATTTTATTTCTAATGTATACAGGTTTATTGAGTACATCAAAACAGTGTATTAGACGTTAAAATATTGTTTTATTTATCGGGTAGCAACTAAAAAAATGAAATACAAATGATAAAATAATGTATGACAAATAATAAAACATAATAAAATAGACAGAGAAAAAAAGATAGTTTACATAGAAAACTAAAGACCCTACTACTAAAATATACTACATACTAAAATAAGCATTCAACGTTTAACTCGGAATGTTTGTTTCTGTTTGTGCCATGTGTTTCACAAAGCCATAGAGATCGACAATGTAAACGGAGACATAGATAATGCATATGTCATGTCCAAGACTATTTATAGCCGAGATTAGCTGACATTTATTTACTACAATCTTATGATGACACATTAGGTTTCCGGCCGTCCAAGCATTTTATCAATGACTCATATTTAAAATAGTCTGTTCCCACCTCGAGTTGGTACATTCACTCTAATAGGACAGTTATCGTTTATTCTTGCGTTAGTTCAGAAAGCTTAGTTTGTTTTTATGATCGTTGTTTTTACTGGATATTTTGTAGCGTAAAGTGGTTGAAACTTTAAAAAAAACATTAAAATATAAAAGTTAAACCAAATTAAATCTGTTCATAAAACTCCCTGAAGCATTGTTGAAGCATCAAAAGTTAACTTAGGATGGTCGGATTTAAAAATGACTCAGGCACAATATTCTCCAAACTCTTCTGAAGCACTGACGTAAAAATCAAATCTTTATACAAACACGTATCGGTACTAGAGAAGTTTCAATTGAACTGGGAGTGAGCGTGCTGGTGTGCTCCCGTAACTCTAAAGGCAAGCGGGGAGCACACCGGCACCCTCTCGGTGCCTCGTAAGGAAACACAGAGCGTGCTGGGTCGCTAGCCGGGCTGAACATGTTAATTAGAACATGTTTTATGTGATCAGTAAAACATGAATCAGTATAAGATTTAAAATAGTGTATGTGTTCTTTGAATCTTTGTTGATATCTGTAGCAAATTTGTTTATGTGATCAGTAAAACATGAATCAGTATAAGATTTAAAATAGTGTATGTGTTCTTCGAATCTTTGTTGATATCTGTAGCAAATTTGTTTATGTGATCAGTAAAACATGAATCAGTATAAGATTTAAAATAGTGTATGTGTTCTTTGAATCTTTGTTGATATCTGTAGCAAATTTGTTTATGTGATCAGTAAAACATGAATCAGTATAAGATTTAAAATAGTGTATGTGTTCTTTGAATCTTTGTTGATATCTGTAGCGAATTTGCGCATTGATGAATAGAGTTCAGCAATTCGTTATTATTAAGTTCAAATCTAGCATTGATGAATTTGTTAAAGAGTTCAGCTATTCGTTACTATTAAGTTCAAATCTAAAAAATTCAAAGATCGTTATGGACAACAAAATCCACAAGTGGATTGCTTTCTTAAGAATGTAACCAAAGAGAATAAGGAAAAAAGCTACTTGTTTATAATGGTTAATTATAATTTAGCTCAATAAAATAACCAAGACTGACATATACACTAATATTTAACAAGTTAAAAAAATCCTATTTAATAATTAAATAGTTTTTGAGGATTTATGTCACATTTGTTACGCTTAGTAACAGGTTAAGTTTTGATAACTTATTGACACTTTTTAATAACTGATTTAGACTAGATCTACTGAGATCTAATAGTCCTAAAACTTAAAATATTTATTAACAAGTGTAAGTCCTATAATAGTCCAAGAAATGATGCATGAAAATAATAACTAAATGCTTCGATACATTTATAAGAAATAGCCAATAGACTTACAGTATATACTGTGCTCGGAACAGCCACAGTTAAAGCATCAGACCAATCCTTATCACCCTTCTTCTTCTTCTGGATCATGTAACCTTTAATCTTAGCTCCTCCATCATGTCTTGGTGGTCTCCATGACAACGTTACACTGTCCTTTGTAACTCTATCAGCCTTTGGTGGTTCTGGAGCATCTGGTTTTCCTGTAAATATTTGTATACAACTGATAACTTTAAAAACAAATAAATACCACTGATTAATTATGAAGCAAGATGGATTAGGTCATTTATAAAATACCGTTACTACAGCACAACTTATTTTGTTTTTATAATACAGCTGATTTTGTCATGAATATTAACAAAACCTACGCTTATTCTGTATTAGACAATATGTAATCAACACAAAATATTTTTATCGCTCATAGTCATTAAGTAGAAATTATTAAAAAAAAATATAAACATATGACATAAGTGAGAAATAAAGTAAATACAGAAGAAATATTTATACCCATAGGGTATGCAAAGGAAATGAGTTGGGCTTCCAAGAAAAGTTTATATCAATACGGTATCAAAGGAAGTGAGTTGAGCTTCCAAAAAATGTATATATCAATACGATATGCAAAGAAAGTGAGATGGAATTCCAAGAAATGTTTATAACCATACGGTATGCAAAGAAAATGAGTCAGGCTTCTAAGAAATTTTCATGTAAATTTCTATAAATTTATTTTGTGCATTCTTAATTATAGTACTGTATTAGAGTTCATTAAAACTCCTATTTTTTGTAATGCACAGGAATGTATTCCGTGTAATCTGAGTTTTCGGTATTCAAGGGGGTCTCGGTCCCATTTACCTCGATTTATCAAGACTCTACTATATACTATAATGTTCTAAGAAACGACACACTCTTTCTTCCCTGTTCAGTCACCATACGTGTTGAGTATTAAAATAAAATTTCACTTACACGTGTGTACTTCATAGGTAGCAAATCATGCAAAATATTAAGTGATCCAGATTCAAACCACTTTTACTTTATTGAAAATACAATGTATACATGTAGTATGTACATTGTAAAGTGAAAGGTGTTTTTTGTCATTTCCATTCATTTCAGCATTTCCAATATGTTATTTAACTTACTTTGATATGTACCTAACTCTATCGCTGAACATTTCATTAGCTATTTCTTAAGGCTTAATGAATACTTACGCTTTTGTTCTTTGGCAGTAATAGGCTCAGTAGGTTTGCTTGGCTTTCCTGGTCCGGCTTCATTGACAGCTACAACCCTGAACTCATAACGAGAGCCTTCCCGTAGGTCTTGCACAGTAAAAGCCGTGTTCGGTGTTGGATAGTTATTGACTTTAATCCATTCACCGCCACGCTCCCTCTTCTCAACATAGTAACCTTAAAAATATATTTGTCTTCTGTGAGTATAATTAATGATAAATACTCTAGAGTGTTTACTTTTGTAATCACTATTAATTTACATTTGATAAAAGTTTAGAAAGAAATACATTAAAAAAAACAAAGAACCAAAAATATAAAAAGGATAAAAATATAAATGAGGAAAAAAGTAGGGGAAAATAATAATGTGATTATTGTTATAAACATAAAGTAGGAATACTATTCATATTTATTTGAGCACTCGTGATAATTATGGAATAAATAATGAGTCGGTTGAATGTTGACTCAAAATTTGATATATTCATTGCAACGTTTTGGCAACCAATTTGTTGACATATTCAAGCATGAAAACAATTTTTACATTACATTATAAATAAGCATAAAAATACAAGTATACTCACAACAAAAAATTTTGTAAAACTTTAAAAAATTTTCAATGAAATTCTATTCATAAAAACTTTATAAAATAAACCCACCAACATGGCGAGAATCATAATTCATAAAAATATAATTATAAACAGCAACAAAAATGATTTTGTATTAATAATGATTAAAAATGATTTTGATAAATTATGTAGTATGTATAAACCACTTGTGTAAGTTAGCATCAAAAAATTAGTTAATGTTGGTTGTATGTTCTCCTCTTTTGTTATTTTATATCTGTATATTGTTGTTGCTTTTAATTATATTTTAGATGAATTATGACTCTCGCCATGTAGGTGCATTTATTTTATTAAGTTTTTTGACTAAATTTCATTGAAAATTTTTTAAAGTTTTACAAATTTTTTTGTTATGAGTGTACCTTTTTATTGTAATTTACAATGTAATGTAATAACTATTTTCAGGCTTGATAAGAGCAAAAAATTAGTTGCCAAAATGTGGCAATAAATAAATAAACCAGTGGCAATAAATAAATAAACTTTTGACTTGACATTCAATCGATTTTTAATTTATTCAAAAAACTAGGTATAGTTAGTGAAATCTACAAATTGTTTCGTCACTCAAGTTAATTATGTCCATATAGAAGAAATAATAAGAAGAAAAATATCTTACCTGTAATAGGCTTTCCACCAGTAGATAGAGGTGGAGTCCATTGAAGGGAACAAGAGTTTGGACTGTAGCCAGTGATCTCTGGGGTTCCAGGTGCATCTGGAGGATCGAATGGACTTTTGGCAACAACTGGTTTCCCATCCAAAGGTTCCGAAACACCGTAAATGTTCTCAGCTCTAACTCTAAATACATACTTCTTTCCTTCTAATAAACCCTTGACTGTAAATGAAGTTTTGGGGCAGAATCCAGGCACAGGTTTCCAAGAGTCGCCTCCATACTCTGACATTTCTACAATGTAGCCTGCCAGACAAACAAGTAATACAATTTTATTTTTTACTATACTAAAAACATTGTCATCTCATTAAATCCACTGTATATTATACGTTCAACTATAACTGACGTATACTACTGAAAACTATTTTTTATAATGAAGTTGTTGAAAGTCATGGAAAACAGTAAAGATGATAAAAGAATAGTGTAAGCGAATCAGAATGCTGTTTTAGACTTCAAGAGTAAAAATACCAAGAAGAAAGACAAAGTAAAGCAAGTTTGGAAATTAATTTAGAGAAGAGGGGTTTATGAAAGTAGGATGACATACAAATAGTATAGAACATCAAATGCAAAAGGTATTGTGGAAAAGATCGGACAATTGGGAACAAATTTTATTATAAATTTAGAAAGGATAATGCTATTATAAAGAAAATTGGAAGTTCAAAAAATGACCAAAATTGAAGATGTAAACAAAATAACAAAAATGGAGCAGCATAAATAAATGCATAGCTCATGTAATTTATACACATAACACACGATCAATTTGGAAAAAAAT
This sequence comes from Prosapia bicincta, assembly GCA_036971475.1. Taxonomy (NCBI): domain Eukaryota; kingdom Metazoa; phylum Arthropoda; class Insecta; order Hemiptera; family Cercopidae; genus Prosapia; species Prosapia bicincta. Next base: position 34,494,405 of record JBAIZL010000003.1, read on the forward strand.
ATTTTCCAAATCTCTAGCCAAGGAAGTGGTTTGAGAAGACAGTAATTTTTTACAAAACAAATATTTAGAAATGTTTATAAAATATAAATTTTTAGCTACGAGAACTAAATTACCATATTATTTCTGTAATATCGTAACTGTTGAATACACGTTGTACTAAAAGGATTAAACTATGACACATAAATAGTTCTAAGATATGTAGGTAATTAAAAATTGATCAAATGATGAAGATAGTTAGAAAGAAAATATTCTTTATATTTTCATACAAGGGTGGCTCCATAGGAGGTGCAGTAGGGGCATTGCACCTCCCCTAAGAATTTGGGTACAATTAGTTTTTAGAAATATATTTTTTACATTTGAAATACATTTAAATTTATTCTAGTTTACTTATAAAAATGTATTTTTCATTTGATTTTTTTTAAAGCAATGTGTATTGTTTTTACGTCCATGCAATGTTAGATTTAGAAATACATCTGATAATATTGGTAGTTCCACCCAGCATGAAGAACACTGGCATGTTACAAGTCGCGCACTAGTTCCGTACCGGCTCGCCCGTACTAACAGTTTGTGTGCTATGACTCTGAGTCATCCTCCCCAGACAGTTAAACAATATTTTGTATTATGTACAAATAATAATTTTGGTATCTATGTAAATTCAGGTAAAATGCATGTTTTGATGAAAAAAATGCCGAATTTCCTGTGATTTTTAAGTACAAGAGATTAAAATTTCATTTCCAGACCTTTATTTTTGAAAATTTTCTTCTCCAAACCACCCCATGTTTTCCTGCCACTGCGACACGACTTGAAAATACATCCTGGAGCCTCCCTTGTTTTTATACATACACTAGATATATTTTTTTGCAAAAAACCAATAAGATTATCCTCGACAAATACACTAGTTATACTGAAAGCACTTACAATATAGCAAGTAAACTTATTTTGTAGTATTAAAACACACTTTACCTGTTATATCACTTCCACCGTCATCAGTTGGTGGATGCCAAGACAGAGAAACTGAGTCTTGTGTGATGTTATCATAGGTAAGTGGGCCACGTGGAATACCAGGTTTGTTTACAACAATAACCTCAATATCTGCAGAATCTTTTCCATATTCATTCTTAGCAGTAATTGTGTACTTTCCAGAATCATTGCGATTGGAGTTTTCAATGCGCAGTTTAGTTATGCTGCTGGTTGTTTCAGACTTTAAAAAAATTAAACATGATTTAGGTGTAAAAATACAACCTCATGTAAATAACCATAACATATACAGCCTTCTTATTTAACATAGGTAAAAAACATAGGAAATATTTTAAAAAACAGATACTTAATATATTAATTAAAACAACCTCTCACCACAAATTCAACAAATTTTATTTTAACCTTATGTACATTTCGACTACAAAGTAATCATACTTAACTAACTAACATACTTAATATGTATGTATATAAGTAACATGAAAACATGTAATGCCAATGTTATATATTAGAGTGTTATACATAAAAACAATCTGGACCTCCTTGTGTTGTGACTCTATGGCAGTCCAAGTTGCAGGTATCGTACTATCATGAGGGATCTTTACTCTAGCTCTGTTGATAAGACTAACACCTCTGAAGATGCAATTATTGTTCCAATGGCACTTACATCTAATCTGACAGAGCTCTAATCTCTTATCTTTCTTCTTTATGTTTCATTGTTTTATGTTATTGTAAAAATATTGAGATGGTAGGTGATGGTTTATATCTGTATTTTACAAAGGCGGTGCTAAACTTATTTGACAAAAATGAATAATCTCTACAGTAAAACTATAGAGCGATTTTAATAAAACTCAGGATTTTCATTAGTCCATTATTTGAATAGGAATATGCCCAGAGGTTTCATTTGCCTATCAAACGATACAAAAATTTTAGAGTTTTGATTCCATGCCATGCATTTCCCAACAGATGGTGCTGTATGTCATGTCAGAGTGTTAGGCATTTGTCAAAAGATGATGCTGCATGTCATGCAAGAGCTGTAGGCATTTGTACGGTACAGTGAACACTGAAGAGTACCTATGCATACTCAGTGAATTCTCTGAGCAATTGGATGAAATTGAGCTGAGTCAAGGGTACTTTCAATAGGATGGTGGCACTTGCCATACGTTACTTGAGTCTATGGTGGTGATCCAAAGTTACTTTGAAGACGGCTTAGTTTTTAGGAATTTGTGGCTACCAAGATCACTACACCAGACTTCTTCCTGTGGGGTTATCTACAGGGAAGAGTCTACGCTAAACGCCCTCAGAATTTGAACAATCTCAGGGACAATATTACACGCAAAATCAATAGTACTGACAATGCAATGCTGCAGTGAACTGCCAAAAACATGGAACTGAACGGCGTGTTCAGTTGTACCTTGGGGCGGACGGAGGACATTTTTAACACAACCTTTGCAACCAATTAATCTCCCAGATATTCTGTACATGTAAGACAAAATAAAATGTGAATTGTATTTTTCTTCTTAAAATAAACATTTAGTGAAAATCATGAGTTTTATATGTATCACCTTATACTTCTATTGGCATTCAGAGGGCAAATAATTTATATGCTTATACCAGCAAAATTCGCACCTGCTGTTTGGTGAACACCTCCAGATTCCAATGTAGTTAAACATTTTCCAACACAACCTGAAGGCTGTGGTGCAAGGAAAGGAGAAGGTTTATGTTAAAGAATATTTTAAAGTAAAAGGATTGACAGCGTGAAGGAAAATTTAAATTGTGCATCTTGCTCTAATGAAAATCTGTTTTGTCTTCAGCCTTGTTTACATGAGTTTCACAAAAAAATGCAAGGGTTAATGTAAATAAAGTGGTTGGTATTTTGTTATTGAAGGTTTTAAAAAGTTAACCGGTAAATATTACTTCCCTAATAATAGTACTTTATTATGCGCTATTACTTTAACAATTAAAGAAACCTTAGAAGTAGATAAGAATGGATTTCTCACTAAATGTGTGTCTCTGCTATTTGGACCACAGGTTATGCTTTTCACATGATAGGAACAATTAAATAGAGAAATTTCACTTCAAAAAATCTATAATGGTTTTTAGAACCCATAAAGGCAAAGTTATAGTAGATTTATAATTCAGAACTGAGGTATAGCTGAGGTTTCAAGGTGAGCAGTAAATGTGTTGAGAGTCTCAGAGATAAAAACTTTTTTGTTTGGTATTTAAAAGTGAAATGAAGCAAGTTTAGGAAAGTCACCTGCAAAGGGAAGTATAATAGAGCTGAGGTCAGAAAATAAAACAAGAATTGATAGAGTCTTAAGCTCAGGTTAGGCGGTATAGATCCAACCAAGGTCAGGGTAATGAGGAGGATCCATATTCTGTCATTTGATAAAATATTATGTTTGACTGTACCTCTAAATGCATTAACTCTTTTGTGAACACATTTTAGAGTTTACAAAATTGTAAACATATTAATTTTTCTGCAATAATTAATTTTTTAGTTTTCTGTTCAATTACATATTCTTAGCTGAAACTTTCTTTCTCTATTAACTTCTACCTTTCTTGAATTTCACTTGATTGTGGTGTCTCCTTCATTTATGTTCTTTATCATCTGATATTTTCCAGTGCAAAACGTTTTTCAAGTTATCCTTTGAAAACGATTCTCTCTTATGTTAGCAAAAATGCCATTTATTTTCTTCTTCACAAACAGCTCTTATATATGCATTCTACATTTGCTACTTCTAGTACATTTAACACATTTGTTTAACAAAATGTTTTCATAAATGCATATATATTAGAATGTTTTTGTTTCTTTACTTCTAATCAAATATATCTGATATGTATTTTAAGTTAACAACACATTTTAATGTTTTACATAAGGATAATTAACAATTCATTATATTAAAGTAGAAAACTTACCGATATTCTGTTGGTCAATGGTAGCTGTTTGCCATTAATGGTCCATTCTACAGTAGGTTTGGGAGCTCCAGTTAAAGGAATGTTAACCACAATAGGTTCTCCTTCACGCACCTTGATTCGCTTTCCAACAAGTGCATCTAAGTACAACTTGGGTTTCTCTGTAATATAAAGCTTGTTTTAATTTATTAGGCCATAAGAGTGTGAGTTTAAAAAGGAAAACACATATGACCTAAATGTAGAAGAATAAAAAATATGTAGGGGAGACCGGGGCAAGATGAAGAGCGGGGCAAGATGACGAATGTTTATTATTTTTCAGTTTTCAAGTAGGTGGCACCATCAACTAGACACTACTGTCTCTCCTATCGGCCATTCAGTAAATAATAGCATAGAGACGCTGAAATCGGCATTTGATGGTTTATCGGCGCCACGCTATAACTTTTATGCACGTGTAAATAAGCTCTGTTAAAGATATAGGTAAGGTATTTCGTTTATCTATAATATTTATCAGTAGCATAGTTTAAATACTACCTATTACCATAAATAAATGTCATTTAATCACATTTCTTCATGCCAGTGAAAACGAATATTTTTAAACAGGCAGTGCGGGGCAAGATGAAGGGGGCAAGATGGCGACCTCGTGTTTCGGAACTTATTAAACTAACTATGATTATGGTGCTGAAGCTGCTGTGTTGGCTTAATTAAGTATTAGTTAACTATAAACATCATATAATATATAATTATAGTATATATATATATATATATATATATATATATATATATAATTATATTTAAGATAAGGCTAGACACTATGAGAAGAAATCCTCAAGAGGAGAATAGAGCAAAGAATCTATTGCCTCTGCTCTAGAAAATGTTAAAGAAGGAAGTATGAACTGCTTGGCTGCTGCAAATGCGTTTAACGTACCTAAAGCTACACTGTAGGGCATTGTACACTGTAGGGACCTTTTCGAAACATTTTTACCTTCACGTGAAACCAAGCAAAGACTCTCCTGCTCTGTTGATTATTGACAATCACAAACCCAACATAATTTTGGGGCTATCCTATATTGCAGAGAGAAAAATATCATCATGGTTAGGTTGCCGCCCCACACATCACATCCCCTCGAGCCTCTCATGTGTTAAAAAATTACTATAGCCAAGCATGCGACAACTTTATGGCCACTCATCCAGGACAAATTATCAAAGACAAAAATATTGATGAGCTTTTGAGCCCCGTTTACTTCAAAGCAGCTACAGTTGGAAATGCCGTTAACGGGTTTAAAGGATGTGGAATCAAGCCTCATAACCCCCTTGTGTTAAGGGAACATAACTTTGCTGCTGCAAAAACTACTGACCATGATGTTGTTAGCGATGAAATTGAGAATAAAAGTGCTAAACCTCAATCCTTGGTAGTAGAAAACCAACATATAAACCCTCTAGAAAAACCAGAACCTATGGTAAATGCTGATTCAGATGTACCAAAGAAGCCTGTTAGAGTTTTAGATTTCAAACCATTACCTATAGCAAAACCATGTGAAAAAAAGAAAAAGCAAAAAACTAAGCTCAAGCAATCTTCAAGCACACCTATCAAAGAAATGTTAGAACAGAAGGAAGAACAGAAACGTTTTAAACATAAGAGAAAAGAAGCTCGTGTAGCTAAAAAAGGAGTAAAAAAAGTTCCTGTCGGCCTAAGTCTATAAACTACAAGACAAACAGTCCAGTTGCATCAACTTCAAAGGATGGGTTTATAAGATGTCCTGCTTGTGATGAGGAATATTGTAACCCTCCAACAGAACAATGGATCCATTGCTGTAAATGCCAAGAGTGGTGGCATGAGCAATGTTCCAGTAATGAAAATGGCATTTTTATTTGTGACTATGGTTTGCTTCACAACTGAACACTTTAACATTACGTTACAATGTGTTACGCTTAGTTTGATACTTTGTAATATGTGAAAACACAGTTATCATTTGTTAAACCATGTAACATATTCAAACGATAAAATATGTTAAACCTTTTTCAGTGTTCCGCAGCTCGGGGTAGTTGAAATGGACCGGCGGCTCATATTTGTGACAGTCTTTGTGTTACTTTTATTCCTCTGACAAATCAGTGGTTTACTTTAGCAACTTGATAAATTCGTATCTGTCTGATGATAGTGTGGGTGGTTTGGTCTCTCAGTTTATCAGAGGCAATAACATAAAAATGACATCCTTGTTTATTCCTTCATGCCACTGAGGCAGTTTTTATTTTGAATGATCACTTTTACTAGGTTTACTCTAAATGTCATTTATCACAAAAGATGTAAACATGTCAAAAGTGATGGGAGCTTTTGTAAATAATTTGTGCTGTATATGGAGCTTATATCTAAACTTATTTTGTCTCTGTACAATATATATATATATATATATATATATATATTGTCTGTATTTTTTCGATATATAAGCAATCTATCTAGCATGACTAACCAAGACAAGTTATTTGGGTGTTTGGTGATATAAGTCTTTGTAGTGCCTCTTACATGGGACACTCGACCTACGATAGGATTTTCGTGCTGTAGACCGACCGGCTCATATATGCATCATCCCAAAAACAACAAAACAAAAATATACAACCAACAATCATACTTCATATGTAGTATAATAATTTATTATAACAACATTCCACTTTTGGTTTGTAACGAAGGTCGGACTCACATTAACGAGGTCTGTTTTAGGTAGGTGCGCCTATAAGCACCTCTCGGTAGAGAACGTGTTAAATATATAAAAATAATTCTTTTTATTTTGAAAGTTGAGCTTACCTCTCATTAGCTTAGCTGTAAATACATCTGATGTGTCACTAGGTTTGCCTGCTCCAGCAGCATTAACTGCACTTACTCTGTACTCATACTGTTTGCCTTCATGCACGTGATCATCATAATATTCAGTGTTCTACAACAAAAAGAGAAATAAATTTAGATTTTGTAAAAATAGTGTATTTTATTGTTCAAGATAATTATTGTAATTTTAACAACTTCACTTAAAACTAAATATTAACTGTGCGCTTCTTCAACATCACTCTATCAATACTACAATTTGAGCTTAGTTTGTGAGCAAAGGTAATAGTTAACTCTTCAGCACTTATATACTAAAAAGTAACACTGATAGTAATGCTACTACTAATGCGGGATTTGTACCAAAATAGGATTTTTCATTTTCATTAACACCTTTTTATTTACTGCTGTTTGTATTGAAAAAACACAAAAATATCCGTATAATGTAGTGCAATAGTATATTAATATAAAATTGTCATGATAAAAGATAAGTTGAAATCATCCAACAATTGGAACATATTCAGTAACTGCTTATAGTTTACTATAATACCTAGGTAGGGTGAAAAGTTCTTGGCCTGACCCATAGATGGGATTCGAATCAGTAAAAATTCTTCTATCCTGGCTGGGTGCATATCTCATTAGTTCGTATGATAAACTTTAACTTGTTCACTCAAGTAGTTTGTGTACAGGAATTTTTTATAGTAGATGTGTTGCGTATTTTTCATTAAAATGGATAAACTTGCGTTAAATGAATATCGTGCGGTGTGAAATTTTTTTGTTTTGGATGGGTTAACCCCTAAGGAAAGTCATCCAAAGTTGACAAAAGTGTATGGGAACTCTGCTCCTTCAATGTCAAAGTTGAAAAGTGAGCAGCTGAATTTAAACGTATTTGCACCTCGCTGAAAGACGACCCACTTGAAGGACAGCCAAAAACTGCAACCCCACCTGAAACTATTGAAAAGGTGGACGATAGGAGAATAAAGGTGCGTGAGATAGCTGAGGCTGTAAGGATATGAAAAGAAAAAATCCGAACATCTTGCTTGAAGATTTAGCGATGCGAAAGCTCTGCACAAAGCGGGTGCCGCATTTGCCGAATGCAGATCAAAAGCAAATTCGTAAAAACATTCACGGCAATGATTGAACCAATTCAAGAAGGATCCGCTGAAATTTGTGTAGGGATTGGTCACCATGGATGAGACATGGGTCCACCACTACAAGCCCGAAACTAAAAAACAGTCGAAACAGGGGGAAGCTGGTGGTTCAGTGCCAAAGAAAGAGAAGTCAATCTCATTTGCTGGAATGGTCATGGCCAGTGTGTTTTGAGATGCCAAAGGAATCTTGTTGATTGATTACCTTAAAAAAGGCAGAACAATTACGGGCAAATATTACTCCAACCTTCATGACTGGCTGAAAGTCAAAATTTGCGAGAAGGGGTCTAGCTTAAAGGAGAAAAAAGTTATCATTCATCAAGCTAACACACCTGGTCACAAAAGTGTGTTGACAATGGGAAAATTTGCAAGATTTGGGGTACGATTTACTCATCCTCTCCTGCTTTGCTACTCTCAGACTTCCATATTTTCCCAAACCTGAAGAAATTTGTTTCTGGAAAGCGCTTCGCATCCAATGAGAAAAGGGCCATCAATGAATATTATAACTGCCTTCCAGACTTTCACTTCCGGGAAGGAATCTGATGTTGGAGAAACCCTGGACCAAGTGTGTTCAAGTCTAGGGAGATTATGTAGAAAAATTAAATCTTTTTTAAATTGAAAATTATGATCTTTTATTGTCAGGCCAAGAACGTTTCACTGAATACTGCTTTATATGGAAATTTCTGTGAATCATGAAAATGAGTCAACTGAAGACATATGAAGATTGGAGACAATTATCTTCAGATTCTCTATGAGGCTTCACAACACCATTACAATTCCATGGTTACAGACTTACTAAATGAAGCCATGAGTTTATACTTTACAAAAGGTTTATTCCACTTTTATTGAACTTAGTTTCTGCTTGACCTGAAACATTTCAGGACTTGAATCATTACATTCTACATTTACTTGTTCAGGGATGGAATTAGAAGAGTTTTAGAATTAGGATGGAAGGTTTCCCCATAATCTTCTTGGATATTTTTGTTTACACTAAACTCATTCACTTGATCAGAAATAGAACTAGAAGAGTTTTTGAATTAGGATGGGAAGATCTCATGATCTTCTTGAATATTTTTGTTGTCACTAAACTGTTTGTACCAATTGCTTGCTCTAATCACAGATTTATATTTCTCAATGTCTTGGTCATTACTTTTGTCTTGGTATTGTTAGTTCCTACGGCTTTATTAAAGATTTACTTCATATAGCAAGCCTTTCAGAAAACACATTTGACACAAGGGGCAAATTACAGTGTTTACCAGCTTGACTGAAATTTATGAGAGCTTCAAACATAGGTTGATGATCGAGGTTGAAATGTAGTACAGGCCACATTAAATTCCGTGAATACTGTATTGCAGAAGTTAGGGAGATCTACTCTGTCTCTTCTACATTATGCCTCATGGTATAAAAGGGAGTTAATGTTATTATTTTTCAAGACTGAGAGCAGAAATATTAAATACCTAGCAGTCAATTTTAAACTCAATAGTATTAAAATGATAAAGAAATAATTCTTACTCGAACAGGGTCTCTGGTAAGTTTAACCCATCTTCCAGATGTTTTTTCTCTCCTTTCAATTTCATATCCACTTATAGGTGATCCACCATTACTTATGGGTGCAGTCCACCTTAATTTAATATGATCCTTATCAATGTCTACAGCCTCTGGTTTTCCTGGACGTCCAGGTACATCTAAAGGCAAGTGTAAAATACAGCTTTAATAAAATACAGCTTTAATAAAATCCAGACTAATTCAATTGTGATATTTTTAATAAACAAATACAACATATTAGAAGGATAACAGTAATAATAACAATAATAATAATAACAATGTATATAGTAAACTGGCTAAATAAAGTATAAAACTGTATAAAGTGCAATTAGTTCCATGAGAGCCTTACCATATTGGTTCTTAGCAATGATAGGCTTAGATGTTGTTAGAGGGTCAGAGCGTCCTTGCAGGTTTTCAGCCATGACTCTGAACTCATACTTGGTTCCTTCCAGTAATCGTGGGACTGTAGCATGTGTATTCACAGGACTTACATAGTTAAGTGCTGGCACCCAGCCTCCACCATGAGTCAAATCACGTTTCTCAATCACGTAACCTCTGTAATGAAAATCATAACTTGACACGAATGACACAAACAATACAAATTACGGAAGTGTTAAATAAAAACTCTCTAAGAGAAATAGTTTGTTTACTACTGTAAACATGGACGTAGATTTAAGTTAAATAACTTATTTAAACAATAAATGCAATTTTTTAATTTCAGTCTTATTTTATATTTGAAAAATTGCCGTCTAATGCATGAATTTTGTCCTAAAAAAAAGCATCAATGTAATTAATTAGTGCTCCCTGAACTGAACTACTTAGACCAAAATAATACTAATTTAAAAAATAATAGTATATTAATGAGTAAGAGAAAATATACCTTATTTTGATATTCATTATAAATGATTTTTTATTAAAGAAAACGTAATTTTAATTAAACTACGATTCAATATTTGAACATGATACATTTGAGTTATAATCAAAGCTATTTACTACAACAGAAAAAATCAAATTAGATATCAACTTTATATTGAATTTTAATTTAATCAAATAAAATAAATATGTATATTTGAACTAAAGCCCGTCAATTTAATATCTGATTTTTAAAAAACAACATTTAAAAAAATATTTAACCAAATTTTTGAGAAATTGAGACCGAAACAAACTAACCTAAACCTAAAACCTAGGGTGGGAAATTTTCTATTTTAAGAGCATGTATGTAGCCTCTGTCTTAATACCTGTGAAAAGTAGTAGTTATACTTCTTGCAGATAAGTAGTGAACTTAAGTTTTAATTGAAAATTGAAATTTTCAAATTTGGATTGAATTAAACATTATTCTAACTAATACAAATTCTTTCCACAATATTTGGATTTTAGTACAGTATACAATCATGATAAATGTTCTATTCATGGGCAGAGTTAAGGAGGGGCAAGGAGAACATTGCCCCCTCAACTCTCTGGATAGGTGTATTAATTTTTTATAATCAAAAGCTTACAGTGAACTCATTAAAATACTCAAATAATAGTGCTGACAATAAATATACTCAGCAGTATCAGTTGTTATTTTTATTGCATGCGAATTATTTTATGTATAGTCTAAATATGACTAAGTTCAAAGAAAAACATGAATTTTATTTTAATCTTACTAGTCATGATGTTCAAAATGATATTTTAGGAATTATTTCAGACGAAGTTTGGTATTCAATGTTACTTTTCTCATAGAAATAAAATCAGGCAAAAATTTATAAGTCTAAAAGCCCCAATTAGCATTCTATAAGAAATATATCGTTGAATACCATACTCTAACTTACCAATAAAAAAAGTAATTTTAAAACAAGTACCTTATAATATAAGGTTTTGGATGCTGCTCATTGTTGACAAGATTTTAAAAGTTTTATATATTTTGGAGGGAGTACCCCTGGTGCCCGGAGTACCATTTGATACCCCCAAGGCAATCTTGTGCCCTCTCAGAACAAAACTTGTAACTTCGCCCATGGTTCTATTATTTGTCATTTTTAGGGTTTAAAATATTAGACTAACGGAATAATTTCATTCTTTTAAGGAAACAAGCCCAAAGTCTATTTGTACTTATTAAAACATAATTTATTTATAACAAATAGAATTTTCAGGTTTGATTATAGATAAAATTTACTATTCGAATTATCACTAAAGAAAAGACTAATAAAGTATTTTATATAGAGTCAGAGGAACATGGTGCTAAAAACCGCACTTTATGGTGAAGTGAAAAGAAAACAAATTGTAGAGAATGGAAATTTATATTAGAGAGAATGAGTGAAGAATGAAGAAAAGAAAATTGATCCAGTAAAAGAGAAGCCTATCTAATAAAAGATGTAGTGAAAAGAGGGTTCAAGCAGAAAATTATGTAAGACAAAAGTTGACAACTGGTTACGTGTTGAGAAAAATCAGAAGGAAAAACGTATTTTAGAGAAAGAATTAACCTGAACAGAAAACTCTGAATAATGAGCATAATTGAAACACAAAATCCACACCAACTTCAAACTAAAAATATTATAGTTAGAATACTACTATCTACAAATCTTCCAAACAAGCTCAGTCATAACAATTGCTAATTATAGAATCCTGCCTTTCAGACACTAGTCCTCTCACAAACTAAAGCCTCTACAATGGTCAAACCTTGATATAATTTACAGTTAATGTAATGAAATTTTTTAATTATAAATATAATCTGTACAAAAAACATAAGTTATTAATGAATTATTCTTACGTTATTTCGCTTCCACCATTGTCAGAAGGTGGATTCCAACTCAATGTGACACTGGAAGATGTTATTTCTTCATACTCAAGGGGATCTCGAGGAGGTCCTGGACGATCTGTAAAACAATATCTGATTAAAGTCTTAATTTAAAATTAATAATGACCACAAACTTATTAAAACTTTTTGAAGATATTTGTTTTGGAAATAAATAAATAAATTGCCTGTAAATTTCAAAATACAATTATATCTTCCAGGCTAACTAGTATTTTAAAATTGCAAAATATAAAGAAACCGCCTTACCTTCATGAAGGGATAATAACCAGTACATTACCATAGTACGCTATAAGGAGAACATCTATATTGTTAAAATTTACAGGTAAACATTCCTGTAGTCCTACAGTCACAATTACTAAATTTTACTGGTCATTGTTTATGTATTTTAGAATTACAAAATTTATTGCAATAGTTATTAAAGATAGGACATTATAAATGCAAAAAAAGTATTTCAAAGGAAGTAAGAGGAGCCATGGAGATTCGAATTTATTTAAATTTTAAATATTTCATTTAAATAATATTGTTTCAATTTTCTGATTCTTTTGTGTGATTACATTAGGGACAGTTTAACCCTTTTAATAGCATTCATGTACCAGTATGTGAGATCGTGTACCGGCCAGCGGGAGCATTCCCGTATATATACGTTCTACACTTTCTCTCAGATTAGCATTGCCGTACATTTACGATTTGTTTTCCTGTGTATTGTGCTGTATTCTAGGTTGAATATTTGCAACTATCTGGACAATAAATACTACACAGGGTACATAGTTACTATTCTTTTGCGTCCAAAGTCTATGGGGTTTCCCACTTGCTTACCGCTTTTGAAGTTTTTGTGGTAGTTTACAATGAATAGGCGATTGAATAATGAAGAAGTTCTTTTGTGTCTAAAGTCTAAGGTTTTTCCACGTGTTTACAGTTCGTTTCGAAGTTTGTATGGTATTATACAAAAAAAAAGATTAACAAATAATTCTTAGCAAAAGAAATTGTTAGAAAACGTAAGGTAAAGTCTGGTGAGTATGAGAAAATAAGTAAATCGAAATAAAATTACTATAATTTAACAAAATAAAGAATAAAATTTTAAAAAAGAAAAAGTGTAAAAATCTTTAAAAAATATGTTGCTCCTAGGGGCCATATAAGGGCAGGCACATGTTGCTAATCAAAGGGTTAAAAAAATCAATCTTAAGGTTGGCACTAAAAAAAGCCAAAAAGAAAATAGTGATGTATCTATATTGCTAAGTAAAAATTTCTAAGAAATTAATACATGAGTTTTTCATCATAAAATACTTTTACTTTGAAAAATTGCTTGAAATACTTACCCAAAACAGTGACCTTGAATGATCCTTCATCGATTCCAGAGCTGTTGCGCAACAAAAGGTTATAAACACCACTGTCTGATCTTTTGGAATTTACTGTATGAATAATGGTGTGGTAGCCAATAGATGTAACTGTTGTTCTTGAATCAGTTTTCAAGTCATTGCTACCAACTGTCCATTTTACTTCTGGAGGAGGTTCCCCTATAAAGTCTATATCCAAGTGCAGGATGTGTCCAGCTCTGATCGTAATGTCATGGAGAGGTGTCTTAATCTTAGGCGCCACTGAATACAACAATTATTATTAAAAGGTGTTATTATTTAAGACCTATTATAAATGTAAATATACTTACTTAATATATTATTATAGCTATTTTAATACTTAATTAATTTTGGCTGATATCTTTATAAGAAGTAGGGTGTTAACCTCCTAAGTAGCTAATATCTTGAACAGTTGATTTATTTAATCAAGCTTCTCACCAGCTAATGAGTAAATAATATACCCAAAACCAATAAGTAAATGAAATTTTTATTTTATTTTCTCAAATAAATAATAAAAAACTAGCAATGGCCAAAGATAATTAGATATTATAGACTCACCATAAAATGTACCTATTCACTATTTGAACGATAATTACTTTACCCAGTACTCGATGTTATTTATTGCAAATAATAACATAGTTATATAAAACATTTATGTAAAACATGTTCTACTATACACTCTGCCAATCATAAACCATTTGAATTGTAAACCCTCATTTTTATAGTAGGGTTTAAAATGTTTTGTTCAAGGTTCTAAAAGTATACAATATTAAGATAGGTGTTATTGTTGTACAGGCTTATGATGATGTATTGACATACTTTGCAGGTTTAAATGAAATAAATAATGCCCACTTCAGAGTTTGTTCAATTCCATATAACTTAAATTTTGGAATAGTTTTTATAACTCCAATAAAAATATTATATTTAAGTCGTGTTTTTCTATCATAGTCTCTAAAATTAAAGCAATAACTTAATGTACTCAACTAAGGTCTTAATAAATGATCTCTGTTTATTTTTGTTACACGATGGAACTCTACTGTGCACATTATATTTAAAATGTACTACTGTCTGTTTAGAATGTGTTTGCAGCAGCGAGTGGTGAACTGTTCAAATTAACATAACAATTTCGGCAACCCTATTGGGTGAGTGACCACATGACAAAACCGAAACGTCCTGCCGCCCGATTAACAGATAGTCTGGAATCGTCCAGGGTTACATTTGGTAGTCTGTTTATTCTGCCTGACATTTTTTAGTTGTGAGTGACAGTAGAATAATTTACGATTGTTGTTTGTTATATTTGTGTTTGTGGTGTTGTTGAATTTTAAGAATTAAGTTTTAAGCAATGTCATCACCTGTAAAAAAAATAAAACAGGACAAGTGATACACCCCGGGTAAAGAGAAGTTATTTTACACCTTTATAAAAATTTAAAGGTTGAAAATCCAGAATGCCGTATCAGAGTCATCGTGGAGAAAGTAGCGATATCTGCAGAAGTTTCTGCTCGAAATGTTTTTTCAATTGTTAAAGAAAAAAAAGAAACAGGTACGCTCAAGTCTCCTGCCAAAAAGAAAGCCAAAACCAAAACTATTTTTAATTATATGGATGACTTTTTAAAAACAGCTATAGGGAAAAAAGTACACGAGTTATTTTTAAAAAATGAACTTCCAACTTTAAATAAAGTACTACACTTAGTTAATACCTACATACAGTTAGGCTTACCTAACCTAAGACGAACCACTTTGTTTCACATAATAAAAAAGTTAAACTTCAGGTATGAGAAACATAACTGTAAAAGTATAATTTGGACAAAGAAGATATTATTCTATGGAGAAGAGATTACTTGAGAAAAATAAAAGCCTATCGTGATGAAGGTCGTACGTTTTATTATTTGGACGAAATGTGGGTCAATGCAGGCCATATGAAATCAAAGGTTTGGACAGATAAATCAGTCTTCCAGTAAAGATGCTTTTCTGAGAGGTCTGTACGCGGGTTTAAAATGTCCATCTGGAAAGGGTAAGAGACTTATTGTCACTCATATTGGGTCACAAAAAGGTTTTGTAGAAGATAGATGGATTGTTGATTTTCGAAACAAAATCAGATACTGATCAACATTCAGAAATGAATTATGAAAATTTTAAAGAATGGTTTTCCACGATAATACAGAAATTGGACAACAACTGCGTTATATTAATAGACAACGCTCTGTATCATTCTGTACAAGTAGAACGTTACCAACGACACGTTGGAATAAGCAACAAATTCGAAAGTGGTTGACAGAGAAAGGGGTTTTTTCAGATGAAACCATGTTGAAGGTCAAATTACTAAAACTCGAATCCTATAATAGGCCAAAATACAAAAAATACGTCATCGATGAAATTGCTAAGGAAACAATAGAATAGTTTTGAGAACCCCTCCTTATCACTGCGAATTAAACCCAATAGAAATGGTATGGGCTGAGGTTAAAGGTTATGTTGTGTCTAACAATGCAACTTTTAACATTAAAGGGGTGCACAGACTGTTAACCGAAGGTGTTTTGCGTGTTACACCTTGTGGGAAAAGTATGTGAAGCATGTGGTAGACGTTGAAGAGCCGAATATGTAGAAGTTAGACAATATAATTGAAGACATCGAGCTGTTGACAACAGTTCTTCGTTGTCATCGGAATCGGATTTTGCAGACCCCTTAGACATGGAATAATAACATGGTAAGTTTAAAACTTGTAGCATAAATTATTGAATAGTCTTATTAATTTCATTAGTCTACATTTCTCTTTTTCGAATGATTAAGTGTACCAGTGTAAGACGTAGCCCTAATTGCCAATGCATGATTGTGAACCGGACTCTTAGCTTACCATTCCATGCATGTGTTCGCCTCGTGATAGTGTTCACATTTGCTGCAAACTTATTCTGAACTGACTGTACTGTCCGCATTAAAAATATATCACAAACATTTTTGGAGATTCCATTTCACACCACTTTACAACATTATGTTAAACTTCATTTAGGTCGGTTGAAATAGAGCTCTGTCTTTTCATATGTTGAAATAAAAACTTTTAACATGCTTAGATTTTTATTAAAACTAATATTTAATCATAAAATAAAGGCCATAAGTTGATGGATATAAACTTACAGTATCTTCTCTTGCAAATAACTGAATCTGATGGTTCACTAGGTGCACTTGGCCCAGCAGAGTTCACAGCAATCACACGGAACTCATACTCTGCACCTTTTGTTAAGTCTGGAATAGTTGTCTGAAAATTAAAACAATCAACATTACATTGAAATCATACCATTACTATTTATTAATTAAAAACTATTTGTTAACACAGAATTTTTGTTCATTTTAAATATGTAGCTAATGTAGTCAAAATATGGCTAATATTCACCTAATCACTAGAAGAGGGTTATTCATCCTTAATGTACTCTTGTAAAACAACATAAAAACACCAAAAAACCCCAAAAGAAAAATTCAGATATAATTATAACATAACTTGTTAAAAACATTATCTGGAACTTGTTAAGAACATAACTTATACATACATACATTCATTGGAACAGTAGTGAATACTATTTTTCTTTTAGCCAATAGAATAAAGGTTTACTTTGAGCAAGTCTCCCTGTCCATGTATTAATATAATTTTGCCCTACATACAGTTATTATATCCCTTCTTTAGTTTTCTATTAATTATCTATTCTTCCTCTTTCTCTTTTTATAATCAGGCGTAATATGTAAAAACCTACCTTTAACTACAAATTAGAGTAAATCTACAATCTTTCCCCATATCCTAGAATATAAGTACATACATACACACACACACACACACGTACATCCTTTTTTTGCTTTACAATTCATCTAAATGTTAACAAAGATAAAGGGATCAAATATTATATTTGACTTGACTACTAAATCCTCACTTATCACTATTATAAAACTACATATAATCACTGTTATATTACTTATGATAAATATTTACCGCAGTTTTACTAGCTGGCACAGTTACGGCATTGACCCAATAAGGACTGCCCTTCTCTTTCTTCTGAATGATATATTCAGTTATTGGGGAGCCACCATCTGATTTTGGTTTCGTCCAAGCTAGATCAACGTGATCATCATCCCAATCAGTTACAATTGGTTTCTCTGGTGCTTCGGGTTCATCTGTTAGAAATTACAAACTGCATAAATTTTTTACATGAATTGAATCAGCTATATAATTATTCAGTAATAGCTTATTGTTAGTGAATTAATAATGCAACCGAAACGTTATAACAAATGGATTCCGTACTAAAACGTTTAATCTAAAATACATCAAAACTATGTAGGTGTTTTTTCTTAAAATTTCCTTTGAACACTTTCTATTTTAATGGCAGCAAATGGATTTTTCTCTAAAAACTGGAATACATTAGAATTTTATTAATTTAGCTCATTTCCCTCATGACTGCCAGTTTAAGCTAACTGATACTAATTAACTATAAGTAGGTAGATATTCCATCAATTGCAAATTATAATTTAATTAATTCAAAGGTTTATATGGAAAAAATAGCAGGTTATTATTAAATTATTGCTTATATTTGTACTTAATCTGAAATAAAATTGTTGAAATTAGAGATCGGGTGAGTCCAGGAATCATCGATACTCGATTGTCCATTGATTAAAGTGCCACTTCCGATTCTTGTTTTTTAAACTGTTAAAATACGTATGTGGTGTAATTTATAGAAAATATAATTAACTATCAACTATGTCTTATTCAAGTTAAGTTAAGTTATAATGTTGTTTTGAATGAATTATATGATTAAAACAAATGTCAATTTCTGTAAAGTATTTGGATAACTGTTTTGCTCAAATCATATGTGCTATTAGAAATAAGCTAATTTTAATAATTCAAGATCAAAATTAGGAATTCAAAGTTGGTGCATAATAATTCAGATAGGGTAAAGTGTTTTAATTGCTGAAATGGACATAGTTTTGCTAAATATAAATCATGATTGTCATAACAAGTTGATTAAATAATTTGCTAAGAACATCATTGTATTTTAATTGTTTAAAGTTTTGTCATTTTAATAATACGGAGCAAGTAATTTTAAAGCATTTAATTTCCAGCTATTTAATTGAACTCTTTATTTTTCCAGTCTGGATAACTTAATATATTTAACTAAATGTTTTAAGGCATATGAACTTACCAAACTCATTGCGAGCAATAATAGGTCTAGGTGTCTCTAGTGGGTCTGATTCTCCAACACTATTTACAGCCTTAACTCTAAACAGATATTCTTTCTTATGGATTAAACGTGTTACTTCATGATTTAATGTTGGTGACATTCCTGCGTCAGACCAAGTTCCTCGGGACACGTCCATCTTTTCTATAACGTAATGGAGGATTGGAGAGCCACCATCATCAACAGGTTGTTTCCACGACAATCTACAGCTTTCCTTAGTTATCTCAGTAACTGAAAGAGGTGCCTCTGGTGGTGATGGGCGATCTATTAAGTAAAGCAAAACCAAGTTAAACTTAAAAATAATTTATTGATGAAATATGTTATAAAATTACCACATTTAATTCATAAAATTGTATTTATCAAGTTGTAATGAATTTTGACTATAAGATTTATTCGCAAAATTTTTTAGAATATTTTAAAATCCAAAGTATTGATATTATTTTATATCAGATCAAAATCAAACAGTTGTTTCCAATTATAAACTAAGGTCATCAGAAAAATTCAAATGAATAAAATAATTTAACTTAACGTGGTTTCTGGACAGGATATCCTATATACTAATAATATGCATAGTGGGTAGATAGGAATTAATCTTTAAGCTGGATAAGTCTATTTACCTAGTACAGTGACATTAGCTGAAGCAGAGCAAGAACCCAGTTCATTTTCCAAAGTCAATGTATAGCGACCAGTATCAGTTCGAGCAGAGAATGGAATTTCAAAAATCACTTGATTATTTCTCAATTGCATGTCAGCTCGGCCTCCAACTCTTATCTCATTACCATTCAAACTCCACTTAGCAGTGGGCTTTGGAGAGGCTTCAATTGGTATAGTGAAATTAATTCTTTGTCCTGCACGAACAATCAAGTCCTGCATTGCCAACTTGTCGATACTTGGAGCAACTGCAAATAAAAAATATAAAACATAATTTAAACAGTTTTATTTAGTCAACAACCCCTAATTTTAGAATAAACCGTATCTATATTATCGAAAGTTGTATTTAACCAAAGTTGTTTGCCCCCATGTACTGTGGACAGAAAACTCCAACATCTGAACTAACAATATAAACGCTTGAGAGTTTTGGTGTAATTATTAACTTATAATAACCATAATATGTTATTCACTTCTGTTTGATAAAGTTAAAACGTGTCTATTATAACGAATGATTATTAGTTAAACCTACTTTGAAGCAATATAGAATAAATAATAGATCTATTGTAATTATATAGGCTCGAAGGTTGCTGTGTGCGGTATTTTATAAGATATAGCTGTACTTAATAAAACAAAACTCCTTCAAAGAGGGAGAAAGATACTTGATTAGCATGACAAAACAAATGGAATACATGCCAGGATTAAACTAAGAAAAAGAAAGATAACTGGTAAAAAGATAGGAAGTGACGGAGTGATCAAGGAGCTGAGGCAGCAGGGGCAGACAAGGAGGGAAGCTCGGGGAGCTGGAGATGAGAGGATAAAGTAGAACGCATCCTTGGATACATAGTGGATTACGACGCCAACACACGGAAACTCTGAGGATTGTCTGAGCTACTAAATTTGAAATAAGTACCAGTTGAATAATTATTATTAAATTAAATTTTCGTAAAATTGAATTATGTCATCAAGTAAATTCAGAAATGGGCATAACAACTAAAATTTTTAATTTACAAGCTATAACACAATAACATTATGCCTAGGGATGAAATACATTTAACTAACATAAGTTGTTGTTTATTTCTTATAATAAAAACCATTTTTTGTTTGTAGAGTTCTTTCAGTTTGTTTTACTGATGAAACTAGCTGGAAATTCATCAAATTATATTATTTAAAAATTTAAATTAGTAGTAAAATATTTTAGTAAATCAAATTTAATTTAAATAAATAATCAGTAAGTTTTTGTTTGCTTATTAAATCTTGCAATAATTTTAATCTGTTCAAAATACGTATTAGACCCCCAACAATAAATTATTTATTAATATTATTTTATAATAATAAAATTAATAATAACAAATCTAAATCAATAATTTATAGTTTTATTTTATAACATAACAACAACAAGAGTTTATGATATGTTGTCACACAGCGTAGTAGCTTTATGTTATAGTTTGTCGTTTGTCCCCTAACATGAAGCTGTTATATATATATATATATATATATTTAGGTTAGTTTTGGTTGGTAAAGATTATTTAGATTTTTTGGACTAGGAGACTGACAGACTTACCTTGGTAAGAGTCCACTCTGTAGTCTTGAAATAGAAACACATAAAAGCACTTAAACAATGATATATTTCAACCACACAGTGGTCTTTCTCAATCGAAGAGAAAACACAAAAAGAAATATGAGAGAATGAAATAAAATAATTCTTTCTATTATAATAATAATTATTTTATTTCATTCTCTCATATTTCTTTTTGTGTTTTCTCTTCGATTGACAAAGACCACTGTGTGGTTGAAATATATCATTGTTTAAGTGCTTTTATGTGTTTCTATTTCAAGACTACAGAGTGGACTCTTACCAAGGTAAGTCTGTCAGTCTCCTAGTCCAAAAAATCTATATATATATATATATATATATATATATATATATATATATCGCAATATGTATTCTTGTGTATTAATAAAGAACTAAGTCAAAATACAAATACAAGAATTTAATTACAAATTCAATTATAATTCTTGTATTTGTATTTTGACTTAGTTCTTTATATATATATATATATATATATATATATATATATATATATATATATATATATATATATATAGAGAGAGAGAGAGAGAGAGAGAGAGAGAGAGAGACTTTCCTAAAGTAACAGTTACTTTGACTTTAAATGAGAGAAGTTGTTCAATGGAATGGAAAGATCCCGTTGTCTTTAAATTGTAAAAGGGACACATAATCCAAAATGGCCAACCTAATTCAAAATCAAAGTAAGTGCAACTTTAGGAAAGTGTAAGTATATTATAAGATTAATACGTATATAGATACAGCTGAAGTTTAAAACAAACATGATTAAAATGGAAGTTTGGATAAGTGTCTTGTGCTTTAAAAACCTTAAGAAAGAAAACAAAAGTTCCCGATTTATATCACCAAATATTTAGAAAACAAAATCAGTTTAACTTATTACGTATGTTGACTGAAATATTATTCTCATTTCAATACAAATGTTATATTATATGTAGCCTAAAGAAATTACTATATTTTATTTTCTACTTGTAAATATTATAAAGCTATAACTCTTAAAAATTGCAATTAGTTTATAAACTTATAAAAATACTTTTTAAGCTATTTACTTACCAAATCTTGCTTTAGCAACTATTGGTCTAGAAGCTTCACTGGGTTCTCCAGGACCACCCTTGTTTACTGCAATTACTCGGAACTCATATTCTTCCCCTTCAGTCAAGTTGGGTACAGTGCCTGTAGTCTGACTCGCAGGAACTTCTACAGCCTTTTCCCATGGCCTACCAACAAATCACAAATGTTCATATATTGTTAAGACAAGAAAGATTTTATTTTAAAATAATTTGTTTTACACACACACACATATCTGGGAGAATGGTAATAAGATGGTAGAATCTGGAGCAACAAAAGCTGTTTAGATATTCAGAGTGTACCTACAGGCCAATACGTTTCGAAATGCATTGACATATTCTTGAGTTGCCTCCTTTAAAATCAAATGATTAAATAAGATTAAAAAATCCAAAGATTATCGACAAGTTAAAACAAAACTAAATAATAGTGTGCCAACACACATATTAAGCATAATAGTCTGGAGATTTCAGGATGCTGAATCATCTCTGGTAAGGTTGTCTCTTGAATAAGCATCTTACTATTACATATACCATAGATATGATGAAGAGTTGAACAATTTATAAGTATTATGTAAAAGAAATATATTGCCAATAACAAACAATTTTAAAGGTAATTTCATTACCATTAATACAGCAATAATAACTCATAAAAGGTACAAACTTTTGCTACGAAAAATGTAGTTTTACAAATGCTTAAGCAGGTTAAACTAAAGTTAAGCACACTATGTCCTTGCATGTTTTACTTACCCAAATTTGCTGCGTTTCTCAATAACGTAATGAGTAAGAGGAGAACCTCCATCCTTCTTTGGTGGTGTCCATTTTAAGTCAACATGATCCTTATCCCAATCTGTCAAAAATAAAATCAAGTATTTTTTGCATGAAAACTTATAAGTAAAAAAAAAATAGATAAAATATATGAATACTGGGTTTGGATACATCAGCTGGTAGTAAACATTATTTTATGCTCTCAAACGACTGTGAGAGTAAATATTTTTCTAGCCAAGACAAGTATGAGTTGAGTATTTAAAAAATGATTGAGTTTTAAATGTTAGTACTGCCTAATTTAATTACTTTTTAATTAATAATTTATTTGATGCCACATTTTCTTTTAAACTTGAAAGAAGTTTAAAAGCAAACATATATAACAAAATAGTTCATTTATTTAAAAATGAACAAAAAGTAAAATTGGAATAGTTAGCTGATGTAGACATGTGAAATTTAAGTCAAAATTTATTTTATTTTAGGTTAGGACTTATACCTGTTGGTTCTGGTACACCAGGCCTGTCGGGTTTACCATATGGATCTTTAGCTGTTATTGTTGACTGACCAGTAAGAGGTAAAGATTCTCCCAGTTTGTTTACAGCACGGACTCGGAAGTTGTAGTCATGACCTTCGATTAAATGGTCCACTCTACACATACAATACATTATTGGAATATTATATTAAAATAAACTAATTATTAAATATAATTAATTTGTAATAATGCAACAGATCTGAGAAATAAAAAAAAAACCTTGCCATCATTTTCAATAGTAACTCTTAATAAAATTATTAATAAATTATAATTTCAAACAGCATTAACTTTTATTTAATTTCATTGACTTTTTATTTAAATGTTTAAAATTATTTTCTGAGTGTACTTTTATTTTATATGTGTATAAATATTATAAGCATTGAAATATTGTTTTCAGGCTTGACAAGGTCAACAAATTAGTTGTCCTAAATAACAGTCGTCTAAATAAAAAAACTTTTGACTCGATATTCAACCAGCTTATTTTTATTCAATAGTTATCTCAAGTGCTCAAATAAACATGAATAGCTAGCTAAATAAAGTTATTTTAGGTTTCCCTTCAAAGCCTGCTTCATATATGCCACCTGAACATAGTCCAGCAAAACATGCAAATCTCCTATTAAATCAATTTTAAATAAGTATATAATTTAATTAATTTTTTAGCCAGCATACCTCTTATCATTATACCCTTTTGGAATGTTGAGTATTTGATATTTTCTATCAGGTTACCTGGAAGGTGATGGTTATTTTTGCTGTTGTGAATATAACAAAGACGGTTGGAAATATTTCCAGTTTTATTTGGGGACGATTTTACTTCGAATATTTAATTCCAAAAGGAATTATACACAAGATGTATCATATTTCTTTTGAGAATATGACCTTGGTTGGCTGGTTGAATCTAGTTGTGTTGTTAGCAAAGAATTCATCAAATAAGTTCATTGTTGCCTATTTTCATATTTTATATCTGATTATGAAATTTGTGTATATTAATAAATAAGAAAAGCGCTATCTAACCATGATATTTTTTTTATTAACGTAATGCACATTTTGGTTCCAAATCTTCTTTTTAAATATTTGTTGCCTCTGAGGATGATTTCTTTGCAACCTAAGTGCATATAAAGTAAATATAAAAATATTGCAGTTAGAAAGTATTTTGCTATTTATTATAAATAAATCACAGTTTGTTTCAAAATAATGATTTGCGTATTGTTAAATTGCAGTGACGTATTGACCTTATTATTCTACATATTGTTGGTCCATTTTACTATGTCCTTTGGAGGTTATATCTGCCCGTAATATAAGTTTTACTTTTCATGAAAAGATTAATGTAGAGGTTGTTATATTTAATTAGGTTGTAGAAAATATATGTTTTGCTTACTCACTTATTTCTCATCTCAACCAGTAACTTCCTAGGTCTAATGATGTTTGTGTTATATAATGGTTATATTATAGTTTATCACTATAGTTAAGTATCTACCTTATGCTCTTGACAGTGGTCAGTGTACATTCACTGCATTTGTATATTCCAATCTTTTTTATATAGACATCCTATTGTAGGTTGAAATAGCGTATGCTCTCTAATCAGTATGTTTCCAATCATTAAAAAATTTCCATTTCTCTGGCACTGTGAGGTGTCCTGTTCCTTCTTATTTTTTTAGCATTTCCCCCTTGAATATTTATACACTCCAAATTCTACACTTTTGCCAATTTATCATTTTTTCATTTCATCCAGGTCTGTGAGAGCAACCTACTAAAATACAGCTAATGTGTGCCACCTTTGTAAAAGTTTTAGAGATGAATTTATGTTTGGCATCCTTTTTAATGCAGGCTAATTATTCAAGGATACTGCCTAAATAAAAACAGAAATGTCTTATTTTTCTGCACCTCTAAATGCATAATGGAGAGGACAATGCGTCAAAGTATTATTCTGGGAAAAGCAGGCAGAAAATAACTTCCTTCATGCTCCAGTAAAAATATTCAAATTACTTAATATATATTGTTTCATTTTAACTTAACAATAACCAAATAGCCATACAATTTTAACAAGTTTTGTATAAAATTCATGAAGATTAGAAACAGTTAATAAAGCATGGATTTCATGTCCTAGGCTACTTTAATATACTGAGTAGTTAAGTTGCTAATATACTGAGTAGTAAGCTATATTGAAAAATAACTAAACCTAAACACTTTTTCCTCCTTAGTCAAAAAGTAAGTGTTATTATAGGCAACTCAGACATTAATAAATGTCAGTGTGTATAAGTGTAAACTAGCAGCTCAAGTTGAAGATGGAAACAAATTATTGTTAAAAACACAATTTTTAATGGTTAACAAGCCAATATATTAACTTTAACAAAAGTCACCTGGTGGCACAAGAGGGAGATTCTCCCACTGGGACCCATCTCAAGTTTTCAGTATCCATTTTTTCAATCACGTAGTGTGTGATATCAGACCCACCATCATCTTTAGGTGGCCTCCACTGCAGTTGACATGAGTTCTTTGTGATACTGTGAGGGTTAAGGGGTCCTTCAGGTGGTAAAGGCACATCTGTATCATAAACATATTTACTTTTAACAAACCTGAGCTTAGTATTTAATAAATAAATAACAATAGCCCTTGCTACAAACATTTAAACACCCTTGATGTACATTTCCCATCACAGTTAGCATCATCAGAAGGTTACAAACATACTGGGACTAAAAAGAAACAGTACACCTAAAATCACGATGGGCTACTCCCACTCCTCCACCCAGCGACCAGTTTGTTAACCTGTACCAGCGCTGCACGTGGAACAAGACCACACCCACCACTGACTTGTCGTGACAATTCTAAATTAAAACTAATTACATACTAATATAAACTAAAATTATAAAAGAAATATAAACAATAATAAATTATCATGTCAACTTGAACTAAACTATAAATACAGTTAAAAATCATATATTTGGTTGTAACAAAGAGAATAAACTAGAACCAGGAATTGGGCCTTTATCAACGTTCACCAACAAATCGCCCCTAGTTTTAGCAATGAATATACTTTCATAACTATTCGGCAACCTGTTGGAGAACACTGTTTTACCCACTTTAACACTATTTATATCCAATTCATGGCAATTATTAAGTATAAGTTCAGCCACGCTGGACTTATCCTGTTTCCCATATTTAATATGGGTTAGATGTTCTTTAAATCTAGTTATAGTCTTTCTCTTTGTCTGACCAATATACATTTTGTCACAAGTTTTACAAGTAATGGTGTAGATTCCAGATCTATCCAACATCGGAAGTTTATCCTTGGGATTTCCTGATAAATTGGTTAACCTATTAGGACTTTTATATGCAATTCTTGAATTAAAATTTTTGAAAATTTTGTCTAAACGATTGGTAATAATATTGTCAAATGGTAAGGTTATAAATTTTTTAGGGTTATCTTCCAGTTTGAAGGTAGTGGAATCTCTCCTTAATTTTCTAAATTTACATTTTCTTACGATATTATTTACAATATTAGGCTCAAACCCATTAAATTGAGCTATAGATTTAACATATTCTATTTCCTTAACTAGACGCTGAGATGAAAGGGGAATCCTCAGCGCTCTATCAATCATACTATTAAATGCCGCTAATTTGTGGGCATTTGGAATTAATCTATTATTGTTGGTTGATTTTCTATATATGTCAATCTCAATTTTAGAGTTGTTCCTAATACACATAATATCTAAAAAGGCTAACCTATTATTGGCTTCTTCTTCATAAGTGAATTTGATCGACTGATGTTTACTGTTAATACTACATAAGAAATTCTCAATGCTAGATTTACTTAAATCAAACACAGCAAATATGCCGTCGACATACCGTAACCAAACTCTAGGAAAATATATTGGACTTTTTTCTAATTCTCTTTCAAATTCACTCATAAAAAGTTCAGCCACAAATGGTGATAGACAATTTCCCATCGCTGTACCATCTATTTGTCGATACTACTCATTATTGAATTGAAAATAATTTTGCATCATGCAAACCTCAGCAAGTTTGGAAAATTCCATCACTTTCTATGGTTCCACATTAATTAAACATAAGCGTTCTTTTAAAATTTTAAGCGTTTCTAATATAGATATACTAGGAAACTAAGATTTAACATCAAATGAGACAAAAATTTTGTTACTTCTAAAGTTCCACTTCTTTTAATATTTCTACAAATTCTAAATTATTTCTGATGGAAAATTGTCCATACCCTATATCTAATTTGTTAAATTCTACAGCTAATTTTAGTATTTTTAGTATTTAATACTTTTTTCTATTATTTTTAATTACAGTACAACTTGGATAATTCAAAGCTGAAGGGATCAATGAAAACACTCAAATTAACCAAAAATTCGAATTACGAAAAGTGTAAAATACCATTCCAGTTAAAATAGTTCAGCTTTTATTTATCTACGACAACCGTTCCAGCCGTTTTTAGGTATTGTCCTCGATCTAAGTTAAAAACTTTAATTTGAATAAAGTAATAAATTTAGCCTAGAGGATTTATAAAACTTATAATTATTATAAGTTAACCTATTGCGGGTCTAATTATATGCGTACCACGGACACTAGTGGTACAAATTAATTTCTCTTGTCAATTTAGTTGTATTCAACTACAAAATATTCCCACTTATAAAGCACTAAATATTTTTTATATGGGTGCAATTTTTATTACGGGTGTTCCACTATAATGGTTCATTTCCTATGTAAACAAGAATACATTAATTATAAAAATATTTACACTACTGACCGACACCAAGTAAAATCTATACTGAGTTTCTCACTCCAGTTGACAAAAAAACTGCTGAAGTAATCTATTAGATTTAGATGTCTGATAGAAGGTCAATGGGCCATAAATATCTGTCTTTATGCTGTAAGTATTGAGAGTTTATAAATATCACTTATAAAGCACAGACGTCTAGTATTGTGCTTGATAAATCAGAAAATAAACTCTCCTACCAATAACAACAATCTGATGACTGAGCAGAGCAACGATCAATAACTGATTCTCCCGATACCACTTAAGCACCAAATCCCGTGATCTCGATCTGGACAAAGAGAATTCTTGAATCACTAGTGGACCAGGAATTTGAGCCTATATGCAAACTAATAACTTCGAATTAAAGACGTTGTACTTCGAATTATCCATAACTGTTTTATATTGATAGCATATAAAGTTCAAGGGACCAACTCTAAACTTCGAATTATCCGCAATTTAGTATTAAAAACATTGGAATTATCTATGTTCTACTGTGTTAGATTTGTGTGTATGTCAAATAAATTCTTACATACACTGTTACAAATCTGTTATATTTAAATTACCCTAAAATAAAATTCTTATGACAAACATTTAATTATAACATATGTTTTACAAAAAAACTGTTCTTATTGTAGAACACCAAGTCATTCAAAATCTTTCAAAAATTTCTGTAGTGTTAATTTTAAAGACATCTTTTCACTACTAACTTTAACGAGAGTAATAAGAATGCAATAACGTAAAGATTACTGTTCTTTCCATGATTTCCTTTTTTGTAAAAATAAGAGATAAAATACTTTTAGAAAAATCTCAATGAATAGAAAAAAAACAAATACCAGAATGAAAGAATTTTGCTAGATAATTTTTTTTCTATCTTGATGAATATTTTGAAATCAAGATATAATTCTCAGAAGACCGACTTACTTAAAGTAAATCTTACTATATAAACTAACTAAAATACTGAACAGTCCTTTTCTTACCTAAAAAGAGCATAATTTATTACTAAATGTTAATATAGGACCTACACACAGGTTTTTCATTTATAAAACCTTAAATCAATAATCTCTATTCATTTTAATGGTAACTATAAGTAATTCTCATGTACTAACAGTTTATTTATCGATGCATCTGTTTTATAAGTTAATATTAGTATATTATACTATTTGGTAATTTAATTTTTTGTTTAGTTTATTACAAATGTATTATTATAATACAATTATTCAATGGGTGAATACATTTTATTTGTAAAAAGGTTATATTAATACAAGAGCTAGCTACCAGCCAGTTGCAAGTAATGCTTGGAATGGAATGCGAGAGAAGGAGGAAAAGGATTGGTAGGTCACATGGATCAGTATTGTAGTTAGTTTATGTATGTACATCAGCATAGAAATAAAAAAGTTCTTAGATAAAAGGTTCATTGTGTTTGTGGATAGTACTTACTTTAAAAACACCACAGTACTCAAAAGTAATAGACATTTTAAATAGAATTTTAGAAAAAAATTAATACCCTAAAACTACAAGTTACTATGAAGTACTAAAATTAAACTCAATGCAGGAATTAAAAAAAAAGGAAACAAATGAAATTTAAATAGGATATATGTAAGATTTCATTTTCTGTAGATTTGTATAAGGGTTGTAAGGTTTAGAAGAATGTCAGTAAGTCTCTAAGACATGAAGTTCTAAAGTAGCAGGAAAAGCTGTTACATTTCACTGCTAGACTCAGAAATTCAAAAGAGCTAAATTTATATATTTAAAAAATTTGTCATTTAATTATTTCTACTGTGAAATCTGTTTTCCAGATACATTTGTTTAGTTACAGTAAACAAAATAAAATGTATGTGACTACATTACATGGTACATAGTCCATTACAATGTATTTTATTTATTTTATATTCATTTACTTTCACAGATTACTTTTTTGTTACTACATTAACAATATTATAGAACACAATTTAAAATATTAGAAAATAAGATAACATTATAATAAATAATTTGGATAATATTGTGTATTTGTTTATGGAAATGTAGATATAATTTGGATTGTATGCATTTTATAAGAATGAGTTTGCATAAAAATATGTTATTATGTACCTTGGAAAATTATAAATATTTTTCAGTTTATTCTTAAATAACTAGAATTGCTCTTACCCAAAACAACAACTTTTACTGTTGCAGAGTCCCTGCCATGGATGTTTTTAGCTGTTAGTGTGTATGTTCCAGCATCACTCCTCTTAGCATCCACAATACGCAGTTTTGTGTTGTAATCTTCATTGGTTACTTTAATTCTGTCTGTATTTAAGACTACATTCTCCTTAACGGTCCATTCCTTGATTGGTGGAGGTTCGCCTTGTACTGGGACATCAAATTCAAAGTTTTGACCAGCACGAATCTTGACATCAATCAATGCATTGCGATCGATCTTAGGAGGCACTGCAAAAAAAAATTGTAATAAGTAAACAAAACACAAAAAATTAGTTGGATTTATATTATGAATATAATGAAAAAAAAAATTATTTTTGTTTTAGGGTAGAAAGAACAAAAAAGGTAAAATAAAAACAAAAACATATACTAAATAATAAATTGTTTATGTTTTACATAGATTAAATTCAATCAGAAGTAATGCTTACTGGCCAGGTATTGACCCGTACCTTAAGCAAATTCATTTTTGTCTTCTAAAACATAATACTTAAATTTAAATTATTACAATGAGGTTTGTATTGCTAATATATGTATTAGGTTTATTATAGTAGAGCTTAAAGCTTATTTAGGAATTTTTGGACTAGATTGGAAACTGACAGACTTACCTAATGGCAATAGTCCAAAAATGCAATCTCTTGGAAATAAACAAATAGACACACATAAACACACATTACACTATTGAAATATTTCGATCATACAATATTCTTTTTCAATCAAAAAAGAATAGGGTAATATTTCAAATAGTGTATATCAAATATTTCAATAGTGTATAGTGTTTATATGTGTGTCTATTTATTTATTTCCAAGAAATAGCAGTTTTGACCTATTGCAATTAAGGTAAGACTGTTAATCTCGTATCTTGTCCAAAAGTTCCTAATATAAATATAAATATAAATATAAATATATATATATATATATATATATATATATATATATACTTTCATACATGACACACACACAGGATGAATGCCAAACCCATATATACACTTTTTCAAATTTATTTGCCCTAAGCTGTTATCGTATATACACGAATTTTTTAAAATGGTTTTAAATGCGTGCCTTGTGGTGTTGCCTTTAATATAAGAATAGTAAGAACATAAACATATTATTATTATAATTGCAGAGAGCATTATATTCACGTAAAAATTCTATAGAAAAAGTAAAAAAAATAACTTTGTTTTTCACTAATAACTTTTTTATAAAACGTTTTTTATATTCATAGTTAATTCAATTGAAACCAGAAATATTGAAAATTTTTTAAAAAATATACAATTAGTTTCATTTTCCTCCTTGAAGTATGACTTTTCTATTAATTTGTAACCCAACATTATTAATAAAATAAACTATAGTCTGTTAATTTGTAACCACACATCATTACAAAAAATAAAATACATTCTGAAGTCCAGCTGTGGCTGAATCCTTCACACTTCAAAAGGAATAAAAATATGTCTAAGATATATATTTGTAAAAAAAATTAACCTTTAAAACTCTAAGAAAAAATGACTATTCAAGGTGGAATCCATTCCACACAATATAAAATGCAATACAAAATTTAGTAACATTGTTTGTGGAGTAAAAGATAGGTTTAAAATTCTTATTTTGATAGAACTAAGAAAATCATAATTGACAGAAATTGTATTGACAGAAATGTGTTACATGCTTGGTTATATACAAGTAGTATTTAATCCAAACAATGTCTAGTTTTTAACCAAAGCTACTTTTTCACTATAATTTTTACAATATTTATGAAGGATGAAATGACAATAAATAATGCTTTCTTTTAAGAAATTTAATTTAATTTTCTTTGTTCTTAAAAGGGAATTTAAACATAATTTTGTTCAAAGGAGTTAAACATTTTCTCTTTTTGAATAAACTTCTTGTTATTTAGACATTATATAGTCTTGCTTTTTTATATAGCTATGATACGGACAATAGCTACAATAAAAATAAAACATCTCTAAAACAACCAACGATTGAACAAAAGGTAATATATCTTACATTTCTTAGGTCTTGCAATGTGTGGTTTCGTAGCATCACTGGGTTCTCCAGGACCTGCTTTGTTCACAGCTCGAACACGGAACTCGTACTGATTGCCTTCAATAAGATTGGGCACTTTACCATGTGTAATATCCCCTTGCACATCCGCGCATGGCTCCCAGTTTGGACTGGAACATTTGCAATGCTTAAAATTTACAGCTACATAATCATAAACCACATTATTAATATAAGTATTTTAATGTCAATATATAAGTGGTGAAAAGTAAGGATAAAGAGGTTTGCATAACAAGCTTTTAATCAAAACAAATTTCAATAGACTTCCAGAAGAAAACAAGGAAGAGCCTAGCAAGTGCATGGTATGGTACATAGCATTAAAAGTTGTTAAACCTTGGCACATTTTAAAATATCACTATATTTAGTATTAAAATAAAAACTCTAGTTAAGTTTATAATACAATTATTTTAAGAGCAAGGGACAAAAATTTAATTTCAGTACTATATACAGTATATAGACAAAAAATAATTTTACAAGGATTTAGAAAAGACAAAAATTTTAAACAAAACTGTTCAATATCAAACTTAAAAAATGTATTCAAATTGACTCATAGTTCAGAAATCTTAAAACAATTGAGTGAAACCTTTTCACAATGGATTTATATCATAAATGTTATCTAACTATTTGATGCTTGTGTTTGATGAAGGCAATCACCATAGATATATGTACTGATACTTTGTTGTTAATTTAAGATAACAGGATGGAAATCTTGAATTGGTTTAGAAAAATTAAATGAGGCAGATTCAAACAAGCAGACATTTCTCATGAATAGATAAAGTATTTAAAAACTGCCTCAAGAACCAAAAAGCATTGTTGCTAAGCTCATTACTTGTTCTGAATACAGTACAACTCTTATATAGTAAAATTATTGTGCTATGAGACAGCCCCTAAACATCAAATTAAGTCAACACAAAAATGTGTGTAAAGTACTTTGTGGCAGGATGAGTTGTTATTTCTAACCAATTTGATTTATAAAATACGGAACAAATAAATATGTTTGTTTTGATTATGCAACTGATGGTTGAATTGGTTTAGAAATGTTGTAAGTAAATTACCCCTTGATTAGGAAAGAAATTAATCATGTGATTTTTTAATATTTGCAATAGAAAAATTGCAGTAGCAAAAAAACAACCAAAGTAAAATTATAAAAAAATTTATTGAGTCAAAATTTTGTCAACAAACTAATCTTCATCTGGGATGGGGGACATACATTAACACTTTAGCTGCCACAGCCCGACGACCCAGTAAGCTAATCTGAATACCGTCGGGCCACTAGGCCCGACATTGCTGTCTAGTAATGTTTTATTCGTACTACTCAAAAAGTGTTGGCTATTTTTGGAATAATGAATGCACAGTATTAAACAACAAGCTACACTATTTACAGATATAACAAGATGGTTTTTGTGTGATAGATAAATACAGACTAAAATATGATGAATACAGACAAATATAAACATGATGTTATTCTAGGAGCTTTTTGTCAGGAGTTACGGCCCGACACACTTATTTGTTAACAATTTTAGGGAAGTTAGTTAATTATTCCAATCAAACAAATTGGTTCATAGAAAGAGGTTTAGCTTTATGTTGACTGAATATTTAGTTGTATAATAATTCTTACAAAAACGATCTTTGGTTGAAATTAAGTACAAACATTGCTAAACTCATCCTAACTAGGAAGTAAATTATAGCATTAATATTTCCTTAAAAAGTAAATGACTAAGTTTCAAAACTTTTGCTTGTTTATGAATCTTGTGTAGTATTTATCAGACCTGATGCATTACTTATCAGACAGAGACTATGTTTTCCGTTCTATATATAAAATATTTATAAACTCAAAAATCAATCACATGTGACACGTTCACATCTCTTCCTGATAAGCGCCAAAACACTTTTCTCGCCAGTCAGCTTATTATGTGGGTAAACGAAACATTAAATTGTGGTTTTGTTGTTTATTGTTTACACACAAAACAAAAAAAATATTAAGGGAGTGTTGCAGAGATAAGAAAATACAAATAACTCAAAAACGATGTCCAGCCAATTGGCTTGTCACCTGTTTGTATATATATTATGATAAGAAATATATATTCGTATATTCATACTTAGATATGATAGAGGAACAAAAAATAAGTACACATTATTCAAAAATAGACTTCAAATATTTTGGGAATTCTCTGGGAAAACGCTGATATTGAGGCCGGCAACTAAAGTGTTATACGGGTGTAACAATATAAACATTCACCTGTATTTTTCCTTCTTTTCAATTACATAACCAATGACAGGAGAACCTCCATCTTCCAAAGGTCTAGTCCATTCCAACTCAACAAAATCTCTGTCATAGTCTGAAATCTTAGGCGTTCCTGGCTTTCCTGGTTCATCTGTTAATAATTAAATACATTTACTCAAAACAACTCATAACTATTGCATCAGAAAATATTTTTAACAAACTCACAAAGTATAATCCTACATTATAGTGTAGGCTCACGATTTACTGTTTAATTTCTCATGAAATTAAAATGTTTACTCTCTGTGCCTAGGAAACTTACCTCGGCATTAAAATAACCTCTTTATTCAGTGCATTAAAGTATCACATTCAAAATTAATATTTTTCAAGATATTATTAGTGTAGGCATAAGCCTTTAATTTTCTTCAAAGGGGAGTTTTTGATATTTGTATACAATTTTGACCATCGCTATACTGTATTCACAAATGCAATAAAGTTATTAATGCTGTACCAAGTTTTTGTAATACAATATTATAAGACAATTTGAAAAAAAACATTTATGTCAGACTTTGGCAATCCTACTAAAAAAAATATCAATACTGGAACACGAACATTTTACAAATTGTCCAAGATTCCACTCTTATAAATACTTTTCAAAATAAATTTCACTTTTATTCTATTATTAATATTTGCTTAGGCCAATATTTTAATAAAACTCATATTGATAGAATTATTTGGAAAAATTAGTAACAATTATGTAAACAATTTACTAAAATAACTCCCTCTTGACAGACACACACACACACACACACACACACGCACACACGCGCGCACGCACGCTCAGACACACACACACACACACACACACACACACACACACATTTCTTTCTTTAATAAATGAAGAAACAAAATTATGACAGTAGCTTATATAGTGTCAAGACAATATTTTATTCCTTCCTAACCAACTGAGTTAGTTTTCCCTTCTTTGTAATGACTTACAAAGCATAAATAATTGTACCACCAACACAAACGTGTCACCCTAACATATGAATATTTTTTAGTTTAGAAAAATGTCAACTCATTTGACTTCTAAGCTAGCAGCCACAGCATCAAAATATTCTTCATATTATTTACCTACTATTTATTGAACTTAATTTAAACAAGGTTTAGAATCCTGTATGTATACTACAAACTTTGTTCTTTAACCATGATTCTCAAGTAATTATCAATTAAATGAAAATAAAAGCATCTAGTTGTTTATTCTGCCCTTTGGTATTAACACCTTGAGTGTGGGGGGTACTGAAAATGTACCCTCACAGATTTTGTATTACACAAGGAATAACAGAGATTTTAAAATTTGTAAATGATTATGTGAAGACATTTTTAAAAATATATGTTGGGTCCCTATTTTTTAAATTCTCAAGAGGATAATCTCACTGTTATACTCAATGCGAAATGATACAAAAACATTTTCCAGTCAAATCTAGAAAACATTTTCAATTATCATGAAGAAAAATATTAGATTCAGGGAGACGGCACGACAGACCATGAATCTAATCATTATCTTGGAATCTTCAAAGAAATATTTTCTAGAAATATTTCAAAGACACAAGTTGGGATGATTAACTGGTCTTTATGCTCATCTGATTCTATACCTTGTGATTTTTGCTATAAGATTGCATAAAAATTGCTTCTAATAATAATTTTGAAATTTAGAAGCTTTTGAAGGGACAACCACAAAGTTCCTAGCACTTTGTTCCTGGCACTGAAAAACTGTATTGATAAATTCATGAAAATTGGAGACCATTTCTTAAGTAAAATATCGTTTAAAAACACAATAAAACCTCATTATGTATTATTTTATTAGATAAAATGTTTTCTGTTATATTTTTTTTGGTTCGGTTTTGAATAATTTTCAAAATCATGATGTCATATAATGTAAAAGTTTTTCAAATTTTTTGAACAAAGATTTTATATGGTTTAAGATGTTGCAATATTGTCTAACTCAACATGTGTCTATTAAAAAGGATTTCCCGACATTTTCTACCTTTGGAAGGTATGCAAACTGCTGAATAAATGACACCAGTTAAACAGGTCATATAAATTTAAAAGTATTCTTACCAAATGGATTTTTAGCTTCAATTGCTTGAGCTGCAGTAAGAGGTTCTGATTTTCCCTGTTTATTAACTGCACGTACTCGGAACTTATATTTGTGGCCTGGAGTCAACCCATCTACTTCAAGGCTAGTTGCTGGGCCATCAGTTTCTCCAGCAGGAACCCACCTACCTGTAGAACAATAAAGGAATATATTACGAATATTTATAAAAAAATATGATTGCTCTAAAGTGCATCAAAATGCTCTAATTGATCAAAAGCAATATTATTGATAGTACTTAGGTATGTCATTAAATGAAATGTCTTACTTTATGTTAAATAAATCCTGAAATAAATTATTGAATCAAAGTTATGAAGGTCACAGTAATATAAACTGAAATTTCAATCAATAAAATTATGAATGAAAACATGAGCAAAACCTAAATATAATTTTAATCTTTTTTTAACTGAAAACTTTTAAAATTACTACTATTGGTACCACTTGGTAAAAAACCACTACTTACTGATAGTTTTCACCAGACGCGTTTCACACTAGGTTAGTGCTGTGAATCATGGCCAAGACTCATCCGTGACACACAGCATTGAAGAATGCACTGATCTAGTGTGAAACATGTCTGCTGAAAATATCAGTAAGTAGTGGTTTTCTGCCAAATGTTATCAATAGTAATAATTTTAAAAAATCGCAAAATATACAGCACAATAACAGCAAGTTGGAAACTTTTGTGTTATTACTAAAAGTTGTGTAAACCAAAACTGAGGTAAAAAAAAATGCCTTAAAATCATGCCTGGAGATATAACAGAAATAAACCTATTTTACAAAATAGATCTGGACTGCCTAACAGAGAGTTTAATTTTTTCTTCCAAATCAAGAAACTTGTTTGCTAAGCTTGAGTTGCAAATACAGTTTTTAATCAAGTATTACAAAACATTTATAACAATTTGTTAGCAACACGAAAGTTTGAAATTTCAATTGTCGGTATATAAAACTCTATGACCTCTAATGATCTTACTCAAAGATTTTTTTTGAATAATTCAAATTACTCAATTCAATCTATAACAGAACCAACTATCAAATATATATCAAACCAATTAACAACCATCAATTATAATCCTATATTTGGCATTAACTAGGATTTATATCTTGTACAGTAGAGCCTCTCATTTGCTACATTCGGAATCGACGTGGTGACAAATTCAAGATATTACGAATTGCGTAAGTTGTGAAATTATTATGTGATTTTGGTAAACAT
This sequence comes from Prosapia bicincta, assembly GCA_036971475.1. NCBI lineage: Eukaryota > Metazoa > Arthropoda > Insecta > Hemiptera > Cercopidae > Prosapia > Prosapia bicincta. The sequence goes on from JBAIZL010000003.1 coordinate 34,532,350, forward strand.
ATCACATAAATAGGTATGTATTGTAATTAATGTAGAACTTACATTACAGTACGAAAGTCTATTTCCATAGAAGACAACAAAATACATATTTTAGTACCTTATAAGAAGAATAACTAGCAAAAAAAATAAGGTATATTAAATCTATTTACGTTTTACTATTTAAAAATGTATGTTGCTTTCTTTGATAATAAAGAGTTCTTTTCTGATGTCACTACGTGACAATGCAGAAAGTGTTTGTTATTACTGTGTTGAATTACAGAAGGCTACGAATTGAAGAAGTTCTACTGTACTTGAAAACATTTATTTTGAGCAACAAAAATTGAAACATCCTGACTCCCGCTGCACTAACGTTGGACAAAGACTCATTAAAAATATAGAGCTAAGCAAGAATTGACTGCAAAGTCGGAATATTCATCCCACTTTAGAAAGAACGAATAACAATTATTTCAAACAGGATAACAGCTTGTTCCTTACTTACTTCTTTCCAGTTCTTTCATTTTTTCTGGGCATTTATTCAGTTTATTACTTGCAAGCAATATCTACTTTGAATAAATTTATTTATTTGTTAGAAAAACAAAAGTCTGCCCTAATTTCATAGATTCTGCCTCAGGACAAAGATATTCAATAATTAGATATATGCTTTTAATTACATATAAAAAAGTTTGGTGGAAACATGGTTACATGTTCTCATAAATATGTTTGATAAACCTCTTTTGAAATAAAAGACTATGAAATAATGTATGAAAATGCTGCTACTATCTACTGAAGTTCACATTAAAGAATCATTATTACAATTATTAAATCAGTACCTGTGGCTTCATCCATTTTTTCCACAACATATTTCTCAACAGGCTGGCCTCCATCATCCTCTGGTGGTTTCCAACTTAACTTGCATCCCTCAGCATGTACATCAGATACTTTCAGTGGACCACCTGGTGGACTTGGTTTATCTGAAATGAAATTATTTAATTAAAGTGAATAATTAGTAATAAACAATAAACATCTTTTAATAATTAGGTTTTCAGTTGAAAGTAACTGTAATAATGAATTACATAACATTCCTTCCTCCAGTTACTAAATATTATTGCGCGCACACACTAACACACATACAGAAGCAGGGTCTGAGGGAAAAAGGGAGTCGCTGCCCCATCAAATAATAATTAAAAGTATAATATTAAATAGTCATGGTATGTTGTATTCTATTTTACTTATTTATAATTATACAAAGTATAATTTAATATTTACCAACATAACACTTTATATGTTACTATAACATTTTATAACAAAAATGTTTTCTAGGGGGTGAAAGCCAGCCGAGCCAGCCAGGGTTTCTGTCTTCCAAACGTTTTGTGAAATTCGGCAAATTT